>CM052702.1:46569778-46614789 GCA_028551405.1 Uromys caudimaculatus | reverse complement strand
TATCTGTGTGTATGTGTGTGTGTGTCTGTCTGTGTATGTCTATGTTTGTGTATATATGTGTCTGTCTGTGTATGTCTATGTTTGTGTATATATGTATCTGTGTGTATGTGTGTGTGTGTCTGTCTGTGTATGTCTATGTTTGTGTATATATGTATCTGTGTGTGTGTGTCTGTCTGTCTGTCTGTGTATGTCTATGTTTGTGTATATATGTATCTGTGTGTGTGTCTGTCTGTCTGTGTATGTCTATGTTTGTGTATATATGTATCTGTGTGTGTGTGTGTCTGCCTGTATATGTCTATGTTTGTGTATATATGTATCTGTGTCTGTGTGTGTGTGTTACATTTTGCAGCTCCCTTCCACCCTCCTGAAGAAGATCAGCTGAAACAAACAAAACAAATAAAACGTGTTCTGTTCTCTGAGCCCCAGACTGGTTCTCCCTGGGTGCCGCTGTGTTTTCAAACATCATCTGCTTTCCCACTCCAAGGTCTATCTATCATCTTTGCCAGAATCTGTCCCTGAGGGTCTGTGGTATGAGACTCGTCAACATTTAACACAATCAGAGCTGGTTCCATCATGGGAGGGAGGGCTGGCAGGCTGAAACAGCTTGTCTTCTCCGAGGAGCAGGGACTCCAGACAGGATTCTCTCCTGAGGCCTCCTCTTCCTTCCCCCTTTTCTAATTTCCTTTTATCAAAGAGATAAGCCAGGACAGATGCAGGGGAAAAAAAGAAAAAGAGAGAGAGAAAGAGAAAGAGGGGAAAACCAACCAAACAAAAACTGACTGGCCCTTCAGTGCTTGCTCTCCCACCTTTGCCAGCTGCTACACTTTGACAGCCATACTTGATGTGTATTGGTGGCCAGGCCTGTGAAGACAGGTCATCTGCACCTCCTCATGCCTTCAGTAGCAACTGGTGTGCCTAAAGGTCACGGTCATGGCTGCTGCTTGTGGTGGGAGGTACCAGCCTACAGAATCCCAGTGGGACCTCTGGTAGGCTGCCATGACTACAGACAGGACGAGGAAAGAGATGAGATGGAACCAGACAGGTGAAGGCCACTGTGCTCAGGATCTACTTCCTACCCTTCTCTAGTTTCGACACACTGCCAGGCCAGGCAGGAAGATCAAAGTGGGTATGGGAGACTATTCTACACTTCTGTGTGTAAAGAAAGATAATTTCAGAATTTGACCCTGGCCAGAGTCATGCTCGGAAGCAAACAGGGCTAAGTGACATAAAACTGAGATCGAAGAGGAGGTCAAGACTGACGGTGGCCGCCTCCTGGGGTTCTCTTCCATCTATACCTCCTGGTCAAAAAGCCCAGGACATTGATCCCTGACCGGAGAGGTGCCTGCAGCACGACCTCCTCAATCACCTCCAGACCTCTCTTAGATATGAAGCTGCTGTCTTGAAGCTACTCCTTGTGAGCCTCAGCTTCGGGAGAACAGAAAGAAGACAACTGAAGAAGCACTCACCAACCCAACACTCTGCAAACCCAGCCAAGTCCCTGCGGCTAGGCTTCTGGCGGTGCTGAGCCTGAACCTCTGAGAAAGGGTGGCTTCCCCCAAACCACCAGGGATGGGCCAACTGTTGGAGCTGAGTTCAGTTTTCCTCCTGAGTAGAGACAATGCTTACAAATTGGCTGAAATTGATGTGGTGTCTACAAGTGAAGTTATTCCACATTCAAAGGCCTCGTTCAGAGACTTGGACATGCTCCTTGTAGTTTTAGGGCAAGTAACTTTTGTTTTGACCTTACGCAACTAGACTAGCTCAGTTGCCATGAGATCAGGTTGTTACAGAGTGAGGCTCCCCCTGTCTTTCCCCTCCCCTGTCTGCTCTGCACACTGTCTCACTGCCCACCATGCTATTTTGCTCCTGGATTTCCCACCACACTTCTAGACTTCCCAGAATCCAGAGTCATGAACCTTGCTAAGCATCCTTCCCTTATAAATTACCTCCTTATGTATAATTTCATAGAATAGAAAATGACAAAAAGGAACCAGGACACTGTGACTGTAAAGTTGTGTGATCTCAGGAGGTCACATATAGCTTCATCTAAAGCAAAGCTCTGGACAGCACCTCACAGCACCCTCTTGAGGCACAGGATGAAAAGGTCTTCATTTGAGCAAAACAACAACCAGACTCAGTGGGGAAGTGGAAGCCGCAGCACTGGGCCGGGCATTCCTACTCTCCTTAGGCCCGGGTTTTCAAGTGGCTTTTGCTTTGGGTTAATGGGAGGGGATGTATGATTGATTAGTAATGTCTGTCATGAGCGAAGGCCAGAGTGACTCCAGAGGTGAAGTATATTTATGGGCCCTTTTCTAAACCCTGAGCAATATACCTTTTTTTCCCTCTTCAAATAAAACAGATTTGAAATTACCTCCTCCTTCCTGTCTCCAGCTCAATAAAATTTTCTGACCAAATGGCCAGAAGGTGGAAAATTTCAGCCTAATACTACCTGGGAGGGAAAGGTTTGATAAACAAGTTAACATTGACTTCAAGATTGCAAGGGGAGTGTTTAATTTGCTCAGGAGACCCGCCGTCCTCAAGGACTCCAGTCCATTAGCTTTTGTCCGACTAATGACAAGTGAGTTTTCTATATTCATTAAAGCAGACTTGGGATTTGACTGCAGGGGCAATGAGCTGGAGAGGAAATCACACCCAACTCAAGAGAAATGTTCTTGATTGCTTGTTGTACATCTGGAAAAGAATAAAGTGGTGCCTTCTAGAATTCTCGTAAGTCGGGCATCTCTCTGCTGTGGATGGGGATTCCAGTGGGAATCGGGACTCATCCTAAAAGAAGTTTTCAGGTCAAGTCAAACTGGCAGAACCTAGGTCAGGTGATCTCACAGTGCGGCTCCCTGCATCTGTCCTCCAGGCTGTGCCAACAGAGATGGGTGAGGCTGGAGCTGGGGCTGAGAACTCACAGTTTAATAGAGAAACTGAGGCAGCATCCATATCTGCAGGTGGGAACGGTGAAACACACCTCTGATGCTCACCGTTCCTTGAGTCCTAAGCCCTGCCTCTCCTACCCTGGCTCACAGCATTCAGCTACTCTCAGGACAGTAGTCACAGAGGTCCCAAAAGACACATCTTGAAAAACAGAACAAACCTCCACGCCCTGGCCATGTTGCATGATGCTGTTCTCTGCATCGTTGCTTCAGCTGCCCTGTGAGCTATTCTCTGACCTCCTCCCCTCAAATTATTCCCAAGTGCTTATACAGCCAGGCCAGGAGGCTGCTGAGACCACTTGTCTGAAGAGTAACTTTGTGTAAATCATGTCTGTAGACCAGCAGCATCAGACAGGAGGGAGATGTCTAACCCAGAATCAAGAAAAGAGAGTGGAGACGATCGTGCAGGTGTGGCATGATTAAGAAAAATCAGCAAAGAGCCTGGTGTGGTGATGCACACTTGTAACCCCAGCACTCAGCAGGGCTGAGACAGGAGGACTGTGAGCTCAAAGCCAGCCTGACCTACATAGCCAGACTCTGTCAAAACAAACAAAACCCCACAAGGGCTCAGGTGATCTCAGTTAGTGAAGTGCCTATTTGCAGCATGAAGACCTGAGATCAACCCCTAGAAAACACTTAAAAAGCAAGGCATGTCAGGGCTGGAGAGATGGCTCAGTGGTTAAGAGCACTGGCTGCCCTTCGGGAGGACTCAAGTTCAAATCCCACCCCAGGTGGCTTACCACAGTCTGTAACTGTAGTTCCAGGGCATCTGTTGCCCTCTTTTGGCTTCCAGGAGCACTGCATGCATGCGGTGGAAAATACACACTCAGGAAAATACATACACATAAAATAAATAACTATATATATGTAAATATATGTTTGTATATTATATATTTATATAAACATGTAAGTAACTATCTATAAATAAGTAAATATTTAAAAGCCGTGAGTGATGTACACACTTGAACCTTTAATGCTGGGAGATAGAGTGCCAGGAACCATGAGGCTCCCTGGCCAGCCAATCTAGACTAGTCAGTGAGCTCTAGGTCAGCCTTGGCTTCCTCGTGGTTCACACGTGTGAATTCCTATACACCTGAGAGAGACAGAGAGGGAGAGACACAGAATAGCAGCAAAGGCTGATTAAACTGTCCACTAGGAACGAAGAGAGCCATTAGCATCATCAGGCCTGAAGGGACTTCAGGAGAACGTAGTTATGAAATCCCACTGCAGCTACATCTGGCAAAGGAACACTGAGAGAAAGAAACATAGTGTCAAGTCCTGAGGAAAGGAGCTAGGGACCTCACCCTCCATTACCACGCCCCTGCCTCCTGCTGGCACCTTCCAGAGGGCCAGGAAGCTTTCAGTCTTGCAGAGTAGGAAGTAGGGGGAACGGGGTGAAAAGTAGAACCAGGAATGGACAGGCTCCAGCACCCTTGCCAGACATTTGCTGCTTCCTGATGAGTGTCTAGATCAGCATTCCCTTCCTGGCCGCCTGGGGGCGGGGTCAGCATCGGTGCGTACTGCCAATAGAGGTGATACCGGGGCTGGTGCCAGTCTCAGTCTCACGGCTGCCCCCAACACAGTCCCACTCTCTAGCTCCTCCAAATGTTGTGAACAAAAGTCTTTATTGTCCTACATAGCTGTGAAGAGCCAACCAGAAAAATCCAGTTCAAGGCAAATGCCCTCTCCTCCTTGAAGCTTGAGTGCCCCAGTGGGAAGATGGAACTTCTCCCTCAGAAGCCTATACGTCATCACTCACAGGGAGCTTGCATATTCTCTCTCTCTCTCTCTCTCTCTCTCTCTCTCTCTCTCTCTCTCTCTCTTTCTGTGTGTGTGTGTCTGTCTGTCTGTCTCTCTCTTCTCACTGTGTGTCTCTCTCTATTACACACACACACACACACACACACCTGGCCCTTCTGTGGGAATAAAAGTGGCACCTTTTCATTCTAGAATGGATTCTAAGCGCCTTGAAACAGCCAAGACCCCATCCCTGAGGAAAGCATCCGAGAGGCCATTCACTGTCACAATTCTGTGAGCACTCAATGACACCCTGCATGTGCCATTCAGTGACAGCCTGTCTCTTAAGGGCAAAGAGGGAATCCTCATAGCCATCCCGGAAGCCTGGGCTCTCAGCAGGGTGGCTTCTCAGGAGCTGGGACCTGGTCTACAACCTCCACTGAGTCCCCACACCCCTGCTGTGTCCTTCTGCTTGCCTCATCCGAAGCAAATAGAAGTAGTAACAATGTCTCAGGCACAGCTACACACAGCCCCAAGGACACCTATTCTGCTCAAGGGCTGAGTCCAGGAGTTCATTGGATGACCCAAATATAGCATCAGGTGATGTGGCTGTTTTCCTGGGCACTTAACATTTTCAGTTCACCTCTAGACACCTACAAGGACCATACCTACCTATCCACTTAGAGCTAGGTGTAGCTGTGACTTGCTTTGGCCAGTGTGTGTGTGTGTGTGTGTGTGCGGCAGTCCTGTCTGTCACTTCTAACGGGAAGCTTTAAGAGTCCGCACATGACCCGCCACCCTTTCTCTCTCCCTCTGTTACAGTGAACAGCAGTGTTCCATATAACAGTTGTCCTGTCTGTCAGGGCCTGGCTGACAATGACAACAGCATGGACCAATGCCCTTGGCTGACTCTATGAAATGTGGTGTAGGCCACTGAGATCTGGGAGGTGCTCATTACCACAGCATAGACTAGCTGATCCTAACTACTACCCATGGGGCCTGTTTGCTTCTCCACTTCACGGCGAGGAACTAGCATCTAATGCATGTGCACATCTAAATATTACCCGGTTCAGTCAATGTAAACCGGAATGGAATTAGCTCTTAGTAAACATTAGCTATCTTCATCCTACATAGCCACAGAACATATATAGATATGAGATCACTTTAGATATCCAGATATAAATATGGGATCACTTTAGGCTGGCTAGTTTTCCCAAGTCTTCTCAGGGAAGTCTCAAGCCCTCAGCCTGGAGGGCCGACCATGATTTCCACAGCCCACCCCCACTCCCAGGGTTCTACTAGGTGCATTTTTTTTCTCCTTCACCAGAAGCCAGAGCTTGAGAATCAGCAGCCTCAGCAAATGCCCGCCCTTCCTTGCTTCTTCCCGTCTATCTGGCCATCGACCTTGACTTGTGAGCAATTGCTGCTGACTGCGTGTGAGCTGGCAGCCATGGATTTTCTTTCCTTCTGGGTTAAACGGGCCATCAGTAGATGAGTGTCTATTACCTGAGCTTCCCTGCCTCTGGAAAAGCTGGAAGACTAAGGGGTTATGGGGTCTTCGACAACCACAGAGACAGGCACCTTGGAGAACTGGCCCAGGGGAGACTCTGCAAACTCTGATCACCAGAACATCTTAGTATTCTTGATTGGCAAAGAATGCCATGACCTACCCATACATTTGTAGCATGCACCACCCAAATCTACTACGGAACATTCTCCTCTTTTAAAAACTATGTTCAGTGTTTAGTGGGCACCTGGCACCATAAGAGGCTGAGGTTTCTACCCCTACCAACTTGCAGTTTGCATAATAACAGCAGCAGGTGCAATGGCTAACGTTTTGAGTATTATATGGTACCAGGTATTACCTCCCAATAAGAGACAGGTCGGACACTGTCACCATTGCAAAGATGAAGGAGCTGAGACACAGGGAGGTTGTGACGGATGGTCAGAAAATGGTGAAGTCAGAATTTCAGGCCAGTTCGGTCTGACTACAGAGTCCTGTGTCCTAAAGAGTTGCCTAAAGAGAAGGGAGCTGGCATCTCAGAGGCTGCTCTCAAAGCCTTGTAGATCTTGCTGTTTTTGTGGCTCAGGTTGAGTTATGGGGGCTGGAGCTATGAAGGATTCACGCAGTCACACAGCAAGCAGGTGACAGAACAGGACTCGTTCCCAAGGGCATGCTGTTAAATCCTCTTCCATTCGGGAAATACCCTGCCATGAAAATTGGGGATAGACTTATATAGCAGAGAGGAGCTGTATCAGACAGGGCTCTCTGGAGGAGCAGAACCAAAAGAATATATACATATACATATGTGTATATATATACGCATGTATATATGTATATGAATTTATGAGACTGAAACTATGCACACAGGGGCAGGGTAGCCCAGTGATCACCAGCTGTATCCTGCAGAGGCTGAGAGCCTGCTGGCTGCTCAGTCTAGTAAGCTGGACACCTCAACAGTCCCAGCCAAGCCGGGAAAACCTGAAAGTTCTGCAGAGATTCACTGATTTTGAGCCCATGTTGGAAGGCCAGAGAAGAGGGAGCCCACCTCAGCAGTGATAGATGCACTAATTCAGAAAGAATCAATGAAGCACAGGCTGCCTTTTCCTCAGACTGTTCTATATACCAGCCCCTCCTCAGAAGGTGCCGCCCACTTTGACTGTGGGTCCTCCCCTCCCTTCCGTTCATCTTCTCGGTAAATCCATGCTCAGAGGTGAGTCTCCTAGATGATTCTAAATCTCATCAAGTCAACAATCAACCATGCAAACACCAGACACCAATAACACATTTAATTGGGACATAAGCAGGGTGTGAGGGAGCAATTGAGAGTGACTAATTCCAGGCTCAGGAAGCAGTGCTTTGTAGCAGAGGTAGCATCTGAGGAGAGAGGAGAGAAGAGAATCCTGAAAGAACGCTAGGAAATGTGGTACTGTCACACCAGGGGCACAGTAACTGGGGCTAAGGGAGGCTGGGGTTGACATCGCCCATGCCTCTCGAAGAGAACCCACTGCCTCTCTCTCCTTTCCTTCACCCCATATCCAAACAACTCCGAGGAGACAGCAGAGTTCAGTTACTCTGTTTCCCCATTCCCAGAGCAGCTCAGGACTGGTCAGACTGGGGGAGTGGGTGGCCCGTGAGAGCTCAAGCACACACAGAGAGATCTGGACAATGTCTTCACCCACATCCAATTCCCCACTGCACTAACATCTCACCTTCATGAGTTCACAACTCATTTTGTTCTCTACCTGCCCGTCCCCACCCTGGAAAGAAACAGGACAAGGGTAAGGAAGGAGTAAGATACAGGGACTTTAGGTCTGAGCAATCATCAAATACTCTTTGCCCATCTGGCTGCACTAAATGGAGGTGAAACCTATGTGAGCAGAGGGCATTGTTAAAACTGCCTTGGTGTGGCAGCAGGCAACTGGAGTGACAGGTTTGGAGAGTGTTTTCCAGTGTGCTGAAGTAATAGAAACAATGGGTCACCGAATGGAAGCCGTGCACACAGACATCTCCCTGGATCCAGATCCGGCAGACAGTGGCAGGAAACCCTCTCCTTGCTGCTTTTCAAGCAAGGCTGAATTAATTCTGGGACTATGCGGGCCTTGTACTCCCTTTTCCATTACAGACAGACCTAGTTTTTGCAGAACTCATTAACTAGCAGGTCTATAGGGACCTGGGCTTCCAAGCCTTGCTGGACAGGTCTCAAGAGTGGGCTTCTGAGGAATCCAGATGCCGGGCACTGGATGAGGCCTGGGAGGAAGTCTGAGCCTTGGGGGATGCTCTAGCTCATCATGTGCATCCAAAGAAGGTCAGTGTGTAGAGGAGGCAGGAGAAGCCTGAACAGGCTGCTCCCCCTCCCCCCCACTCCCTTAGCACACCAGGCTGTGGCCACTCAGTGTCACACCCTAAGTGGCTGGAGCCATCAATTTCCTGCAAGCAGCATCCTTCCCCTCACCACTCTACTGATGACACTGCCTCAAGGCACATCCCACTCATAGTGCACAGTGGATACGGCCATCCATATCCCAACTCCTGCTAATTTATCAGTCCCCAAGGACCACCTCTCTAAGGCTTTGTGGTCCCTGGCTCAGTGTGTAGAGTGCTCCAGGTCTGTTGCTGAGCATCTCAGCAGAGAAATGAATGCAAAGGAGTGACTTTGGGAAAGAAACAACAAAAGAATACAATGTTTCACATGAAACTTCCCAAACACTTTGTACTAGTTGAGGAGTAGGCTAGCCTAGTTGAATGGCCACATTCTTAGGTAAGGTTCTGGGCTGGATCCTCACAGGAGCAGCAAAGCACAACAATCACCTCAGGTTCAGAAGTCTGTTTGCCGAGGGCATGTCCCAGCTCTGAACTTAACAGCTTGGTGATGATTTGAGCCATTATATTGCCTCATCTGCAAAAATGAGGGTGATATAATTTCTTGATCAATCTATTGTTTTAAAATTGCTTAATGTCAGTGCTTAGCACCAAACAGTGAGTCATCCATTACCTCCATCTTCAGCACCCATAGGCTGCTGGCCAACCACAAACACTGCCTCTGCTACCATAGAAACCAAGCTGCACTAGGTCAATGGGGCCCCTTGGTGGCAAGAAATGAAATTGCTGGGCCACTGTTCATTGTCTATTTAATCCCACAGGAGAATAATGAAACCATGAAGCCCTGTTCTCCCCCACCTCCTTCTGTTCACATTGCCCGAAATAATCTTTTATGCATAAACATCATCTTCTCTAATTTTGGCCAAGTTATCTTTAACTCTTCCTTCCATCCTGCCCCTCATTGCTCTACCTCAGAGCCTTAAATTTATTCCTTTTCTGGTTGAAATGCCCAACACAGCCACCATTAGCTACAGTGAACACTAAATTTAAGTTTTACACCCTTAAATATGCTCATTGGAATTAAGCAAAATGAAAAACTCTGTTTCTATATTGTATGACCTACACTTCAAGTAATCAATAGCCACAGGGGCTAGCGGCAGCTAGACTGTGCGCTGAGGACCATTTCTATCACTGTAAACACTTCCTTTGGGCAGCACTGCTCCACATTTCTCTAGATAATCTCTGTAAAGGTATTCGGGGACAGGGCACTGTGATGGTCCCATGGTAAGTGTGCTTGCCACATAAGTGAAGGGCCAGGGTTCAGTTCCCCACAACCACATGGCATGCCAAGTGGTCATGCTCATCCACCTGTAATTCAAGTCCAGCAAGGCAAAGACCGGAAAAGCCCAGAGCAGGCTGGTGAATGAGACTAGCCGTATTGATGAGTTCCAGATTTGGTTGAGAGGCCTTGTCTCAACTAAGGTGGAAGAGAGATCCAAGAAGAACCCTGACACCAACCTCAGGCCTTCATGTGTACATGCATGAACACAACGCCATCTTCTCTAATTTCAGCCAAGTTCCACTTAATTAAACTCTTCCTTCCGTCCTGCCTCCACACTGCTCTGCCTCAGAGCCCGAAATCTATTCCTGTTCTGGTCAGTATAGCTGGCAGTGCTGTACGCATGCATCTGCACACATATGTGCCTACATTCATGCTAACATGCACACACACACACACACACACACACACACACACACACACACACACACACACACACACATACAGGAGGAGATCTCTGGAAGCCCTCTGGAGTTTTGTTACACTGTCTCTCACCTGATTCAAGCTGCTTTTTCTTAACTGTCAACAATCAAAGTACTCCCTGGGGCTCTATGGGTATGAAACTTTGTTTCCCTAACCAGTCCTGGCTACACTGTTGCTTCCTTTGCAGGTCCTCCCCTGAACATGATCTGGAATGCAGCCCTTACACTCCCAGCCTCCAGGAGAACGGATGGGTATGGAAGGTGGCTAACAGTTCCCTTTTAGCTCTAAGAAAAGTTTGCCTGCTAGAAGTGTCTTTTCAACAGAGGTTTTTATTAAAGGGCCATTGGGAGTAACAAAAGATTTATTACTGTGGAGTTTTGTAGGTTGATGTGGGAGCTGAATGACCACTTACTATTGATTTCCACCGGACCACCTAGGTCTGGAGGTCTAGACGCTGTCTAAGTCTCAGCTGGGGCAGTTGGTACTTAAAGTCGGTTCCTTAAACACAGGTACCTGGGGACTCCTGTGAGCACTGTTAAAGGCTTGGCCTGGCAAGGATGATGGGGGGGGGAGAATAAAGCCCCCCTCCCCGTCATCTCCACTTCCAACTCAGACATAAAATATTCTTTTAAAGTTGCCTGGTTTGCTCTAGTGGGACCAGGGTGGGCTGTGGTAGACTGTCTCCTGCTCCTATCCTGGTGTGACTATCCAGTGTCCTGACAATGTCAGGAACAGGCTCAGGCTGATGTCCCCTTCCCCTAAGGGAGATGAAGTCCTTAAAAACAGACTCCATGTGACAGCTCAGAGGATAGATGCTCTTACTTTTGGAGATGCCTGTTACATCCTCTCTGCCTTTGCTCAGAAAAATAGCTTTAGAAAGGGACTACCCTGTCTTGCTCCCATCTCCCCCTCACCTACTGCCACCTCAAGAACAGGCTGGAGCAGGAGGCCTTACAGGCTTGAGGATGAATGTACCCTGCAGAGGAGGCCTTGATGGGCTGTGCATGAGCAGAGGAGCAAGCAGGAAAGCCAGTGTGAGAGCAAACTGGAGCAAAAAGCCTCAAGAACAGCAAATGTGAACCCCAGCTCTGAAATGGAGGTTGTTAAGGTGAGAACAGAGGTGGCTGAGGCCTCTCCTGGGCCTGTGAGGCACACCTGTGCCTTTTGAAAAGGTGTACTCTGAGTCTTTGTGTGACCCCTCCCCTTTTAAAGTGCCTGGTGATGCTGGGATCAACCTCAGAGCCTTGCACCAGCTAGGCAAGTGTGCGACCAGTGAGCTATATCCCCCAACCCTCTCCCTCCCTTTCGACACGATTTCCTGGCAGGGCTCTACATCTTGCCTCACAATGACTCCAGGGTAAGTCTCTGTCTTCGAGCAGAGCTGTGAGGAACTGATGGCTGTGCTTACCTCTGGCTCTCTCCCTCAGGGATGATTTTTGTAAATACTGTGTGAGGCCTTAAGGACCCCAAAGGAGGAAACCAAGCACACAGACAGGGACTCAGCATTTTTTTTTTGACCAGCACACCCTGATATCTCTGGGTAAAGGACAGAGGTGTAGTTTGGGGAAGCGTACAAGACAGAGAAGCAAGGCAAAGCCCCAGCTAACTCTAGGTGGTTGGTCTCTATAGAGAGTGCCTGAGCCAGAGCTTGGGGCCATTTTCCTGATTTGACTGATGCTGCTGAAGGAATGAATAGACATCATCACCTCCACATTTAGGGAGGTGATGTTGAGAGTCCATTTGTCTTAGGTAGGGTTTACTGCTGTGAACAGACACCATGACCTTATAAAGACAACATTTAATTGGGGCTGGCTTACTGGTTCAGAGGTTCTGTTCATTATCATCAAAGTGGGAGCATGGCAGCATCCAGGCAGGCATGGTGTAGGAGGAGCTGAGAGTTCTACATCTTCATCTGAAGGCTGCTAGCAGAATACTGACTTCCAGGCAGCTAAGAGGAGGGTCTTAAAGCCCACGCCCACAGTGACACACCTACTTCAACAAAGCCACACCTATTCCAACATGGCCACACCCTCTTATAGTGCCACTCCCTGGGCCGAGCATTAACAAACCATCACACCGTTTATCTGCATGTGGCTTCTCATAGTGTTGAGCATCTAAGGGGCAGTTCGACATGACCTCCAAGACATGGGAGCCTCTCCCAGACCCTGTGCATATTGTTCTAGTTACAACACTGTACACAGCAGTCCCCACCAACCAACCATCATGACAAACTGTTGTGACGGGTATCAGACTAACTTCTGCCACTGTGGCACAGGTGCCAGGTAACCAAAGCCTTACAGTATTTTTAAAAATTTTAAATATTTATCTTATGTGTATGTGTGTGTGCCTGAGTGTGTGTGTGGCAACAGAGACCAGAAGAGGGGCATGGGATCCCCTGGAACTGTAGTTATACATGGTTGTGAGTTGCCATGTGGGTGCTGGGATTTGAACTCCATCTTCTGCAAAAGCAGCCAGTGCTCTTAGCCACTGAGCCATCTCTGCAACCCCAATTCTGATAGTATTAAAAACACCCACACCAGTTAAAATTTGATTGCCTCTTTGAGATCAAGGGTGGTAAATAAGGGTTATGGTTTAAATATGCAGTGCGCCACCCCCCCCCCCAAAGGTCATGGTTGAAATGTGCCAGATGGTGGCATCACTTAGAAAATCTGGAAACTTAGGAGGTGGGGAGGAACCAGAAGAAACGGGTCCCTAGAAAATGGGCTCTGGGGGTACATCATCCCTGGCTGCTGCCTGCCTCACTCTCTGCTTCCTGAGAGCCTCTCTCCTCCATTCCACATTCCACCACCAAACTGCAGAGTGAAGGGCTCTGCCATGCCCGCCCACCAGAGTGAATCGATCCCTCTGAAACCAGGAGCCAAAATTAGTCCTTCCTCTTTTAAATTGTTTCATCGGGTGTTAATAACAAGCTAACTACTACATGTTTCACCTCACTCACCAGCGAAAGCAGCTTAGAGCCCATGGTGAGGATTCTGAGGGCCAGAGTGAGGATGGTTGGGTGACTTAGATTTTACACCGTGAAAAGTGGGACACTGAAGAAGGTGATGAAGGTGGTGAAGAAGTAGTAAAGGGTTTCAGCCGTACAGTTCATCCACGGGACATCCCTACTCAGAACCCTGGGGACACTGGGGACCGGGAGCCTGGGTTAGATGTGGAGGCCAATGAGGAACAGCTGGAGCACCTGGAGTCAGAGGCTTCTTCTGAGAGAGCACAGTTGGAGGTCAGCAGCTGCCCCAAGGCTCCTGTCAACCACGACGGCAGGGAACTCTAAGGAGAGCCAGCTGCAGTACAATCCTGCAAGGTCACTGTGTCCCCTCCTACCAGTGGCTCCCTCATCTTATGGGGGGGGGGGCGAATCCTATACCTGCTTCATCAAGAAACTCAGTGTTCATTAAGGCTGTGATTCCCAGCCTGGCAGCCGTGCCGGTGCAATGGTCCCCGAAGCCCTTCATGTGTCTGTTTATCTGTCACAGAGACTGTCTAGGTCCCCAAACCAAAGGAAACTCAGGGTCCTGAAATGCAGCCCAGGTCCCAGAGGGGTCCCACAGCAGGGCATTCACCTCGTTTCTGACCCCTGCGGCAGCTCTCTCCCAGCCCTCCCTTCCCTCCCCCTCCTACAGGAGAGCACTGACTCCAGGCTTTGAGTGAAATAGAAACTGACAGTGCACAGCCATGTTAGGCCTATACTACAAAGGAGTCATGCAATTATCTTTGTCAGAATTCATTTTGTCACCGCCCCTCTACTCTTTGGGTTGTAGCTACTCAGACCTTTGAGAAGTCTGAGGAGACTGAAGGGCTAGGAACATCTCTAGAAGAATGTGGCTTCAGAATGAAATAAACAAGCTCCAAATAAGCAAGGTGTGAGCATGAGGGGCTGAAGAAAGGGGGCACCGGAACCCCAACAGCAAGAGACCTTAGAGGCAAGTCATCTGACTCCTGCCCCATTTTAACTCCCCCTTTACCCCCCAGTTCAGGGACAGGGTCTATCAAAGTTCAGACTCCTATAGCACTTGGGCGTAGGGGACTCTTACTACATACATTCCCTCAGAGTTTGGCCTAAAACACTCCCTGCAGAGACTCCTTCAGATTAGAAGAGCCCAGCCCAACCCTAGAACAACCCAGGAAAGGATGAACACAGACAGGCTTTTTCACCAACCCCCAATATCTCCACACAAGTGCACCCCGCCTGCGTCCCAGAATCACTGAGCTGCAGGGACCTCAGAGGTCATCCAGCCCAGATGTCCAAGTCTGGGAAATCAATTTACTGAACTGAAAGTGATTTTAAAATGAAATAGAAGAGAGGGGATAATGTCAGAATATATTGTTTTCAGTGAAAGAAATTGCTTTGTGAAACTTTTGTTTCAGGAGTGTGTGTGTGTGTGTGTGTGTGTGTGTGTGTGTGTGTGTGTGTGTGTGTTAGTTCAAATTGCAAATCTGTTTCTGTGGGTCATAGTAGCAAATGTTTGAAAGCCACTGAGTTAGCCCACACCCCAACTGCCTTTATTACATTTTCAATAATTCATATGCCATTTCTTGTTCACCATCCACCCCTCCCCAGGAGCCCAAAGACTTCCCCCAACAAGACCAGGGCTCCTTTTCCTGTCCACTGCTCTGTGCCCAGGAAGTACTTCCTCCTGTGAGCTCATTTGTACTCCCTGTTCCCCTCCCTCTGGTTTTTTCTCTTGCTCTCTGACCATCCACTGTAAACAACCCCGCTCCCAACATCAGCCTTGAGTAGAGGACAGTGCTACAGACCTCTTGGCCATGCTCTTTAGGGGTTCTATAGCTCAACTTTTTCTCTTGCCTGTCCAGCACCCCTTCTGAAAGCAAGGCCTTCATTCTGGGCTACCACCTCTGCCTAGCTCACAGTCTGCGATTTGAGTAATACTGGCTCCATCCCTGGCTCCAGAAATGGCCAATGTGAACATCCCAGGGATTGGATCCAAAGTGGGAACCTGAGTCAAGCTGATCCAACCAGATACACCCAGGAACTTCAGCAAAATTCTTAGAAAAGGTGTCTGAGAAACTAAGACAGTAGACAAGAAGCTTCAAACTACTACAGTGTCCATCTTTTCCAAAGCCTAAGGAAAGATCTCCTGTTGAATGGAGTCTACCCAAAGGAGAGAATGAAAAATGGAAACGAAGAGGGAAAGGAGAGAGACTACAAGGTCTCTCTCATCACTGACTAAACCATGTCCTCCTAAAGGTTGTGAGAGCACCTCACCCTCAGTGCTTGGAAAGATGGTCTTTATGGAAGTTGTCAAGTCAAACTGAGCTGACTAGAGTGGGGCTTTAACCATATAATGACCAGAATTCCTATAAACGGGGAAATCCCAACAGAGAAAGGACAGTGTAAAGACCTGTGAGGGAAGTGGGAGAGGACAGTGTGAAGACCCTCAGCAGAAATGAAAGGGGAGATGTGAAGACCTGAGGGGAAGTGAGAGGAGGGTTGCAGGGCATTGGGACCATGTTACCAGACAGACGTAAGAACTGGCAGGGTTGAGTGAGCTCAGACCCCAGGAATCTCAGAGAGCTAAGATCAGTAGGTGTCCCCTACCTGTCTGTGTGCCTGCTCTGGAACACGGAACCATGAACAATGAGCACTGAGTTACCAAGCATAACATTTGGAGGTCTTCTCCATTTGAATGAATTATCTAGATAGCCCTGAGCCTTCGGCCAATGAGCTTCCCTTCCTTGGTATTCCTTTCCACAAACTGAATATGTCCACCATCAAATAAACCAGTATGAACAAGCAAGGATTGTCTCAGAAAGCTGTTTCATTAAGGACTGCTACAGGGGAAGTCTTCCACTAAAGAGACGCACCCAAGACACCCAAGAAAGGCTTTCTCCCCTCCAGGCCTTCTGGTACTCTTGGCACATGCTCCCAATCAGACCAGGTTCTGCCCCTAGACATCAACTCCCCCTCCTGTTGCATGGACGCCCTGAGGGGAAGCGTAGACTGCAGACACTCCCCTACTCCCCGTATGCTGGCTGCACCCGGGTACCCAGAGAGGAGACTGGGAGCTACAGCATTCATCCCAGACTCTGCTGTTTTCTCTTCCACTCCTCCAAAGGAAAACACAGACCATTCCAGACCGCATTCTGCCTTCCCTGAGGAAGTGGCATGCTGGTGGCACCCCAGGCACCCACTGCTGAAGGGCAGAATGGGGTACGGCGGGTGTGAAGATCCAGAAAGTAGGAGGGGTGTGGACAGGCCCTGCAAGGTTCAGAGGGAGAATGGCTCTGAAGACAGCTTGATTTAAGACTAGAGTTAGCAGCTAATAAATTCCTGTTGTATGGAGTGGCAAGATGGCTTAGCAAGTAAAGGCACTTGCCATACAAGCCTGGCCATCTGAGCTTGATCTCCAAATCTCATACAGATAGGAGAGAACTGACTCCACAAAGTTGTCCTCTGACCTCCATATGTGCAACATCACACACACACACACACACACACACACACATGACCACTACCACCAACAACAACAACCACAGCTATCTACATCCTATGTCTGCACAAAGAATGTTACACAGATTAGTTCCCCAGATATTCGTAGAAGCTCTAGAAAGCAAATAAGAGAACTGAGACACACAGATGTCAAGTAATTTGCCCAAGCCCACAAGCTCATGAGGTAAGTAGTACTCAAAATCCAGGCCCTGCTGACTACAGACAAAACCTTTTCCAGAGACCCTGTATCCCAGGTCCAGTGGGAACCAAGCTCAAGCCCACGTTCCTGTGGGACTTCAGGACGAAGAGGAAAAGGAAAAAGAATAGGAGGAGCAAGGGAGGAAGAGGAAGAAGACGAGGAAAGGGAAGGAAGAAGAGGAGAAAAGGAAGAGAAGGAGGAAGTAGATGAGGAGAAGCAGGAGGAGGAAGAGGGAGAGCCATGAGAGAGAGCTGTCTTAAATCTGCTGGTGCCAGCACTCGGGACAGCCCACAGTGGGTTCAAGATGCAATTTTGGGAAGGGAAATGTGATCTGAATAAAACGTGAGTGATGGATTTAAATGATGCAGGACCCCATGCTGCCGTCTGTGAATATATCGGAGAGAATTTGGGAGGATCTGGTAGAGACAGTTTGATAATCCTTACTGTCTGCGGTGGTTTGAATATGCTTGACCCAGGAAGTGGCACTATTAAGAGGAGGCGTGGCCTTGTTGGAGGAGGTGTGTCACCTGGGGGGGGGGGGCTTTGAGGTAATATATATGCTCAAGCTCCACCCAGTGCAGAAGAGACCCTCCTCCTAGCTTCCTACAGAAGAGACCCTCTTCCTGCCTGCCTTTGGATCAAGATGTAGAACTCTCAGCTCTTCCAGCACCATATCTGCCTGCACACTGCCATGTGTCCTGCCATGATGATAATGGACTGAACTTCTGAAACTGTAAGCCAGCCCCAATGAAGTGTTTTCCTTTGTAAGAGTTGCCTTTGTCATGGTGTCTCTTCACAACAAACTAAGACGATGGCCTTAACATTGATCATGACGGGAAGCCAGGAGGAACTCGGGAAACAGATGAGGAGAACGGCAGAAAGACAAGAGATCAAACAGCATGAAAGGCTTGAGAGGAAATGAGAATTTTGGATGTAGATCAGTTGGAAGGATGCCTGCTTGGTATGTATGAGGTCCTGGGTTCAATCCCTGCCTTCCAGATACACTACAGGAACAACAAAAACATGGTGAATGTTGCTGTCACTCACCGGGCAGAGAGACCCATGCAGGAAAAGGTCTGTCCCACAGCACAGCACCCTGGCTCATAAGGAGAGGGTGGTCTGCTAGGAATGGGGCAGGGCTGGTGAGACAGTCAACTGACACCACCAATACAGTCCTTCAGTTGACGGCCTTCATTAGGCAGAACGTCACAAATGACTTACTTTGAATTTCCAATATTTGATAAACTAAGCAAGAATACTTATTTCTAATAAAAGGATCAGTATTTGGTTTCTTGAGCTCCCAAGGAAATGACTGTCCAACAATAGGGTTAAAACTCTCCTTCAAATGCCACGTAAACACAGGCTTATCTCATTCTAATGTTTTTCTGTTTGTAAGCCAAAGGTTAGTGTTGAAGAAGAACGGGGTGGGAATTAATCTTGCTCACTGAGGCCTCCTCTGCCTGGGTCTAAATTATAGCTCACACGGCCCCTGAAGATCTTTCATGTCTCTCGAGTACTTAACAAAGGTTGGGAAGCCACAAACTCACTTTCCCAGTCAGACGAGATCCTGGGGGGGTGCTTTCCTGCTATCTCTCTGGGATTCTGCCACAGGTGCCCAGGGCAGGCAGGCAGCAGACTACTATCCCTGAGTATCTATGTCGTTCTCACATGTTTCTGTGCTCCATTGTGAATACATATATGTTCACAGGCATGTACAGACCAGAGGTCAACCCTGACTGTCATTCCTCATGAGCCTGCCTCCCTGTTTTTTTGAGACAGAATCCCTCATCTGTGTGCCGTTCACTGCGTAGGCTGGCTGGCCAGTCCACCCAGGGATCCTTCTGTCTCCTCCACACCCTTGGACCATCACACCCATGTTTTCCACACAGATTCTGGGGCCTGAATTCAGGACCTAATGCTGACATAGCAATGCTTTACCAACTAAGCCATCTCTCCAGCCCTGTTGTACAAATCTGAATGAGAGACGGGCTCTGGGGCCGGGGGGAGTTCAACAAAAGTCCCCAACTTCCTTTTGCTCCTCAGGGTGCCAATTTTTTTGGCACCCAACCTCCAGCTAAAGTCAAGAGGAAGATTAGGAGAAAGTGGAGGTGGGGAAAGGGAAGAGGAGGAAGAGGGTGGGGGGGAGGGGTTGGAGAGGAACAACGAACCCAGCGTGGAAATAAAGCACCAAGGGCTGCCTGCGTGCCGGTCTGTCCTCCAGAGACACCCCTCCCATTGCCAGGACCCTGAGCTGGGGCTCATCCTATCGCCACAACACAGCTCAGAGCTCGCTCCTTCACAAAGGAGGACAGACTGCTGGAGGGCAGTACCAATGTGACCCCTTCCTTTATCCATTAACTAGACCACGAGATAGCTCTGTGGGTAAATGCACTTGCTGATCAGACATTCTGCTTGATCTCTGGAAATCTACGTGGTAGGAGAATCAACTCTGTCCAGGTGTCCTTTAACCTCTACACATGTGCTGTGGCATGATACACACAAATAAATAAGTATGAGACTAGAGAGATGGCTCAGTGGTTAAGAGCACTGACTGCTCTTCCAGAGGTCCTGAGTTCAATTCCCAGCAACTGCATGATGGCTCAACCATCTGTAATGGGGTCCTATGCTCTCTTCTGGTGTGGCTGAAGACAGCTGTAGTGTAGTCATATACATAAAGTAAATCAATCTTAAAAAAAGAATTCCTCTTTAAAAAGCAAATAAATACCTCTTTTTTTTTTTCTTTTTTTTTTCTTTTTTTTTTGGTTTTTCAAGACAGGGTTTCTCTGTGTAGCTCTGGCTGTCCTGGAACTCACTCTGTAGACCAGACTGGCATCAGACTCAGAAATCCACTTGCTTCTGAATAAATACCTCTTAAGTGAGTAAAAAAAATATTATATCACACATATGCATGGGCTGGCCCTCCTGCTGACTGAGGACAGTTGAGATTTTTGAAAATGTCTTCTCTGGACCCCACGAAGCTTAAAACACATAACCAATGAATGACATATACAGGCCCTGGGTAAACTTTCTGGGCTCCCTGTTCTCCATGTTCCTGAGATGCTATGCCCTGGGGGATTTGTTGTTATTATTTTCTATAGTTGTTTAATTTTTTATTTATGTTTGTTGTGTCTATGTAAGTGTATACCACATGTGTCTGGGTGCCTGTGTAGGCCAGAAGAGGGTGTCATCGCCCCTAGATCTGGAGTTATAGATGGTTGTGAGCTACCTAACACGGGTTCTGAGAACCAAGGCCTAGTCATAGATTACCAACTAGTGGGGTATTGATGTCAGGATAGTGCTGGTTAAGAAAGTCAGTCAGATTACCCTTACTATAAAAACTATCTGAGGTCATTCTTGGTAAGTATTCTTCACCAATGAAAAGAGCCAACTCAAGCCAAATTAAAGTATAAAGGCAGGTTTATAGGGGGAGGCTCTCAGACGAGTTCACAGGTCTCACAGAAAAGTCAGTGTAGTCACCTTGCAGAGGGAGACAGGGGGAAGAGAAGAGAAAGTATACACACATGCGCGCGCGCGCACACACACACACACACACACACACACACATGGAGGGAGGGGGGTGAGAGAGAGAGAGAGAGAGAGAGAGAGAGAGAGAGAGAGAGAGAGAACCATGTAGTGAAGAGCCACTAGGTGAGAGGAAGCCCAGCCCCTGGATTGGAAAATTCAGGGTAGAGAGCAGGGTGTACCAGCCATGCCCCATAACAGGTAGGGACTGAGGGATTCTGGGAGAACCTGGAGGCCCCGTCTGCTTGGGAATGTAAAATAGGTACCATACTCAGCTGCCATCCTGGGTCTGAATCCCAACATCCCAGTCTTTTGTTGATAATAAATGAATAAGGTGTAATCATCTGTGTCCACTTCCTGCTGGCATTGGGGTATCCTTGTTGGACGTCCAAAATCTGGAATGTTGGTCAGGTCCAGAAAGAGCAGGCTGATATCCAAGCTCTACAGGTCCATCTGAAAGCTCAGTTGAAGCAGTTTGGGAGGTTGGACCAGAGATGCAGAAAACACTTCGACTTGGTAGAATGCTGTAACAGATATATATATGTCTATATATCTTAGTATATATATACACACACACACACACACACACACACACACCAAGTCCAGGGGTGTGTGTGTGTGTGTGTGTGTGTGTGTGTGTGTATGGGGCAGAAGAGTAAAGGAGTTTAGGGAGAAAATTTTTTCCTGGGTGTACATTTGAAACTTTTAGGACAATGGTCCCCAAGACCAGGAAAAGGGGGGAATAGATATCCCACCCTCAGGAATTGGCAAGTGGGGAGGGAAATAGACTGTTGATTGACAGTACTTATCTGGAGTTCATTTGACCTATGGGAGGTAGATCCAAGTGGATTCCCTGAAATTTATAATCTACTTATAAAGAGAAAGGTTTATTTTGGCTTACAGTTTTGGAGCTTTGAATCCATGGGTGATTGGCCTGTGGTCAGGCAGCTTACTATAGCAAAAGTATGTGACAAAGCCAAGCCATCCCTCTCAGCTGCTGGGAAAGCAAAAGGAAGAAAAGGAAGGTACTCTGGAGTCAATTTAGCATGTAAGTTTTTGAGGGGGGTTAATGTTCTGGTCATAGCAGTGTGCTGTCTCAAGACCATGGGCACACTGCAGACGCAGTTCCCAGAGACCTTGACAATCAGTCTCCCAGTCTTCAGGCAAGACTAATTTGAAGAGCTGTCCCCTGAACCCTGATACCATCACTCCAGAGACTGAGTGAGGGGCAGCACCCTGAGAACACTCCTTCACTGTGGGTCTCCCTTCTCCCCGGGGCTGTTAGCCACTGGTCCACGAGGATGAAGGTAACAAAGTTGACAGACAAGGTTTCAGATGGCATGTGAGTATGAATGGTAATATTTACACACTGGGACCAGCTTCAGGGACGCAGAGCAACTTTACTCAGGGTGAGTCAAGGGTTTTATAGTTTTAGGTTAAGAAGGGTAGGAATATCGAGGGTGGACAAAGGTCATTGGCTGAAAGCTAAGGTACTGAGATACCTCATTAGCATGGGGAGGCTTTTCAGAAGTCCCAGGGGCTAGCTGAATGGGTTCTTATTGGGGGAAAGGAAGCTGATTCTGTAATCTAACCAAGACTACAGGACATTCCAAAGGTAGAGGGGTGGGGGTGGGGGATAGAATTCCCCAGACAAGGTCAGAGAAGGAAAAGCCCTGCAGATGTTGTAAGGTCTGAGGAGTCTGCCATTTTGCACTGAGCCCAGAAGGCTATCTGGACGATGGTAGATTTCCACCTTAATTAGTAGGGCAACACTTCATCATGCCCCAGTGACCCACTCACAGCAAGGAAAGGTCCATGCCGACACATCAGAGCTGAGATAACACCATCAACAGCAAAGACACCCAGACCTTCCATCCCTCTTTATTCTATGCCTTTCTGTCTTCCTGGACCAAGAATCACATCACCACCAAGCACTCCCAAGGGAAACAGGAACTGTGAGATGAGATACGAACTCAGACATGAGTCTGAAACAAAACTTGAAGCCCTCAGACAGGAGTCCATCAATCCTAGAAAGTCCTGTGCAGGGGTCTACCCAAGGCCTCCAACTTGCAGCTCCTTTATTTACATTCATTTTTCTTCTGAGCCACCTTTAAAGGAGGACAATAGTTCTCCTTCTCTTCCTAGAGTGATCTCTTTTAAATGTAAACCTGGTCATTTCTTACTCTTTATAAAGATCTTTTATGGCTTCCTCTGCCCCTTAGAATAAAAGCCCAGCTCCTTACTGCATCCCATGGGGCGCTGCATGTCTGCTTCTCCCAGAGACAGCACGTGATTTGTCTGTCTTACCACGCTCCCATCTTCTCATTCCCAGCCCGTGTGTTCTGTGTGAGCCACCATCTTTCTTCTCCTTGCGCCCTGGCACCACTCTGAAGTGGAAATTTCTGGTTTCTTGAACAATTCAGTTGTGTCACGTGATGTCTTTCTGGGAGCTGTCTTGTGAGAGGGCATGGGACGTTTTGCTGAAAACAGACACTTGAGAAGACACTTGGTGTTTAGAAAAATATATAAATGGAACCCCACAAACAGCGAGAGGACGCTCTTGCATCGCTAGGCTGTGCAACGCTTCACTGGTCATCCCTGGTCTTCACCAGTAGAGAGAAATGTGGCAAAAAAACTTCTCGTGGTATTCTGACTGCTTCCACTGACCCGCTCAACTTGTGCAGATTTGGCAGAGCCTTGCTGTTTCTGCTGGGTCTTGGCACCACTCCTGGTGCATGTTTGGTGTTTGCTATTGAACTGGACTGCTGGTATCCTGACAACAGGAAATGGATCGCTCCCAATTAGTTATTTTTAAACAGGTCCACAACACTCTTTTCCTATTAACTTTCTATTTCCCCTACCTCTGGTCAGTGGGTTGGAAGGGAGGTTGAGGCATTTAAGAACCTTGTGGTTCTGGACAGGGTTCTAAGCAAAGTCAGTTTTGCAGAAAGTCTAAGCCTACATCAAAGCTCAACTTTAACACAACCTCCTGAGAGCATCCTTCTCTGGACACTCACTGAAAGGAAGGACTCCCTATGGCTTCTCCTCCCAGCCCCACCACTGTCTCTTTGCAGCATGTGCTTCACACATTTGCACCTTTCCTTGTGTGAAGTCCACCTGCCCTGGTTGACATTACACTGGAAAAGCCTAGTATAAGTACATGAAGGCTCCTCCATAATTATTTGTTAGCTAGACGAATTAATTTACTAAGTAAACATTTATTGACGCTTCCAAATTGTAACAAGGATCAAGTGAAATAACATTATACAAATATGAACGGTCTCCCTCATCTGATGTTTCTGCCTACAACAAACTGGCAGGCAACAGCCAAGCCCCGCCTGCTCTGGGATGCGTCCAGTGCAATCTGAACAATAGCAACCATGGGAAAGGTCAAGGATTCACCACGGGTTGCACAGCAAGGGTCATTTACAGTCTAATCATTTGGATTAATCTCCTGACAGTTCTGTTCTATTTTTGTCAAGAAAGCAAAATAAATATGTATTGATATTTAAGAGGCTCGTGCATGTGGTGTTCACTAAAATATGGCCACTTTTCCACAGTCACGTCTCTGGAAGCTCATTCCCAGCTGTGCTGGCTCATTTAACTAATCTACAGTAAGTATGGTATCGATCCAAGCAGCCAGGGAGGAGGTATTAGCCTGGCCCAAGGAAGGGTGATTGCTTTGGCTGCACTGTCACTTCATAAACTAGCTGGAGCCGAAAGGCCATGCTGGGCATTTTGGAAGTCATCCCTCTGCTGTTCTCACTACCCCGGACCTGACCCATCACACACACACACACACACACACACACGGTGGCATCTGAAGCAACATCCCAGGAAGACATTCCCACTTCCATGAAGGTTCTTGCCATTCATTTCTTCACTCTTTCGTAACTGGGAATACTTCACCAACATACTGTGTAACGCTTGCGAAGGCGAACCAAATGGACGTCCTCTCATGCTGCTTACGGAGTGTGATGGGGCCCAGTCAATTGGACGGCCAAGTGAGCCCATCAAAATGCTCCCATTCTCTGACCCTATAATTTGTCTTCGATGATTCTACCTTCAATGAATAGTCAAGGATATGCTTATTATACTCATTATAAATATTCCAAAATAGGGTATGGGCTAGCTGAATAAAATAGTGTATGTTTTTCCAGGCAATACTCTTTAACCATGGGAAGCATTTGTGAATAGTCAAGTGGGGAGGGAGGAGACAGGAAGACACAGCTTTGAAACAGTACAGACAATTTGTACATCATCACTCAGAAGTGTTTCAACTTGCAATTATACACAGGAAAACAGCTGCACTGGTTAAAGAGAGGGTGGGTCACAGGGAATGAGAGAATGCTTTCAATTCTGTCTGCATTTGAAATAATAAAAATTAAAGGATGTGCTTTGCAAATACACATACCAAAATATTAACAGTCCTTGTAGGGTTTCAAGGTTTTATCTTCTTTCTGAGAGGTGGTCTAGATTTTTCATATTTTCTAAATTGACGGTATATTTTTGTAGAATCAAAAAGAGAGAAAGTTCAGCTTTGCTTGCAGATACACACCAGTTAGCACCTACTGTCTGTGAGGTCTATGAAGCCACACTGGAGGCAAGAAGAGCTACAAGAGGAAGAGTGTAGCTTATGTAATACAGGCTGGGAGCTGGGAGCTGGCATAGCGTTGCATGCCTGTACCTTGGGGTGCATGCACTCCCAGTACCTTGGAGATAGAGGCAGAAGGACTAGGAGTTCAAGGTCATTTTTGATGTCTTAGTTACTGTCCTATTTCTGTGAAGAGGCACCACAACCAAAACAACTCTTATGAAAAAAAAAAAAAACATTTAATTGAAGACTTGCTTATAGTTTTAGAGAATTAGTCCATGATCATCATGGCAGGAAGCAGACAGGTATGGTACTGGAGCAGGAACTGAGAGATTTGCTTCCTAATCCACAGGCAGTAGGTAGGAAGACAGAGAGAGAGAGAGAGAGAGAGAGAGAGAGAGAGAGAGAGAGAGAGAGAGAGACTCTAGACCTGGTGTGGGTTTTTGAAACCCCAAAGCCCACTCACAGTGACACACATTCTTCAACAAGGCCGCACCTCCTAATCCTTCCTACACAGTTCCAGTAACTGGAGACCAAGCATTCAAACCTAAGAGTCTATTTTCATTTAAGCCACCACATTTAGCCACATAGTGAGTTTGAGACCAGCTGCTACATGGAACTCTCTCCCAAAATAATAATAGTACTAGTAGTGATAGTGGTGGTAATAATAATAATAATAATAATAATAATAATAATAATAACAATAATAATAATAATAATAAATTAAAAGGTTTGGGGATATGAAAAATAAAAATATGTCATCTGGAAAATGTAGTAGTCCTTTTGCTTGGTCAGTTGGAATCCACAGAAAGTGTAGTGGGGAATTAGATCAGATGAGTTGGAAATACTTTAAAATCAAACCCTTGAGAGACATTAGGTCATGTAGTGGTACCTAGGAGTGTGTTGGGATGCTCTCTCAGGACAGAGCCTGCAGGCAAGTATAGAGAATGCTTGGATGGGCCACACTACAGGCATTGCACAAGCAGAGAAGTTGGCATGTGACCAGGTGAGGGTCAGTAGGTAGAACCAATGGACTATCACCTGCCCATATCCCAAACCCCAACATGGGCTCACTGAGGCAGAGGTGAAGAGCCCATGGTGCCAGAATTCCTGAGATTTACTCTGGCTCTACTGCCCACCATTCTGTGAGCACAGCAAGTTATATGACTCTTTGCACCTCAACATTTTCACTTGTATAACACTGTCCCAAGCTGTCATGAGGACCTAGTGACAACACAAATGAGCACTTAGCCCAGGGCCTAGGAGAGAGCAGCAGTACAAGCTAATCACCATTATTCCTTCTGACTCAGAGTTCACTTATGAAATGTTGCATGCAGGATGCCTATATCCAAGGCATGAAGCAAGAGTCATCCAAGAGTTAAAATGTTGACAAAGTCACAATCACAAAAATATTGGAAAGAAATTAGTCACATAGCCAGGTGGTGGAGACAAATGTCTTTAATGCCAGCACTCAAGAGACAGTGGCAGAAGAAAAAGAAGAAGAAGAAGAAGAAGAAGAAGAAGAAGAAGAAGAAGAAGAAGAAGAAGAAGAAGAAGAAGAAGAAGTTGTTGTTGTTGTTGTTGCTGTTCATAGCTTTGTTGTTAAGTTCCAGAATCAGAGATCAGGGTAAGAGCAGTATGCTAGGACAGAATTTGTTGGGTCCTGACTGATGACAAACACCTAGACATGACTTCCGCCTCTTTTCTGCTTGAAATCCACCTGTTGTGAGTCTGTGAGAACAGCTTCCCTCATTGTCCCCAAATCAAGGTCTCTGCACTCAGAGACTCCGGTTGCCCACCATACTCACCCCATAGCCACTGCTCCCAAATGTGAGGTGAAGGTGACTTCTTTAAAATTGGAAGAGTTACCAGCAGAGCTTCCTCTGGTCTGAGTGGACAGGAGAGATTGGTGGGAGGAACCATGAACTCAGCAAACCCATCTGCACTCTCAATTCCGGGACCACGGAAGTGATAAACAGGCTCATTACAAGGCAAAGATATGCACAATCAATCCACGCCTTTGGGGCTGGGCTACAATCTAAGGAGAGGCAAACAGAATAAAAAGGCCTATTTTCAAGAGACTCATTTAAGCCCAGAGAGGGGCCATAATAATGTGCACAGCAGCTCTGCTTAATACATCCTGGCTCTCTCAGAATTGCCCTGAGATAATCAAAAGCAAGTGAAGAGGAACCATCCAGACTTGGATTCAGAAAGGATGTAGTAATTAGCATCCGTGCCTGGACCCTGCTGTCAGGCAGAGCATGGGTTGCTGTGGGGCCTCCTGCTGTCTTCCCTTGGCAGGAGACACTTCAGTCCTTCCTCTCTCACCCTGAGGTTGGAAAGCACAGAAATGACACATCCATGACTGTATTTCTAAAATCATCTCTCAAAGAGATAAATGACTTCCGCCAGCCAGCATGGTCCGACCCAGGGCCTGGGAATAGATAAATCCATTTACTCAGAAGCTGGGGTCCATTTTTCTCCCAGGGCCATCCATAATGCCATCTCTTTCAATGTGGGAGATGCTCGGTGTGATGAATGGATCGTGCTCACAGACAAGAGGTCAGACCCTCTTGGGAAGGCACAGGCAGCCAATCACAGGGCTTAGCCTCTGTACAGCCTGTTTACAGTTCTTTGAGAGTAAGTAGCCTCCACACCAGTGGTCTCTCAGAAGGAGATGTATTCCCAAGCCAGACACCCTCCCTTTCACACACAGCCTCTTCAACTGGACCACAGCAAGAGGTAATCTGCCTTAAAGAACAGCAGGGATCTGGTGGTTCACAGCTGTAATATCAGCTCAAAGGAGGCAGAGGTGGGAGGTGGAGAGTTCAAGACCCTGTCCCAGAACCAAACAAAGCAAGCGCTGGGGCTCCTTGCAGCTGTACAGAAAGGCTAGCAGGGACCCATGGGAGGCAGTCCATGAAGCCTGGCCCTCAAAGAACAGTCAGAACTCTCGGCTCCTCCAAGAACGAAGCGGGCCTACACCAAGATTCTCCATTGTTGGCAGAGGCAGAGGCAGGCGGATTTCTGAGTTCAAGGCCAGCCTGGTCTACAGAGGGAGTGAGTTCCAGGACAGCCAGGGCCACACAGAGAAACCCTGTCTCAAAAAGCCAAAAAAAAAAAAAAAAAAAAAAAAAGAAGGTTTCACAAGGCCAGGCCACAGACATCATCTTCTTAGTTTGTTGTTAGTTGTAACTGTCAAAGTGGCACAATCTAGACTCGTGGGGAAGAGAGACTCGGTGAGGACTGTAGATCAGGTTGGCCCATGGGCGTGTCTTAATTGAGATAGGAACACTATTCCTTGGATATGAATGCCAGGCTGCATGAGTATAGAAAGGAGACTCAACGTGAGTAAGCACACATGCATTTACTTCTCTCAGCTCTTCGCTATGTGTGTGACATGCACTATGTGTGTGACATGCACTATGTGTGTGACATGCACTATGTGTGTGACATGCACTATGTGTGTGACATGACTAGATACTGCAAGTGCCTGCCTTTATTTCCCCCAAAAGATGGGCTCTCACCTGGATTTGTAAGCCAAATGAGCCTTTTCTCTTCCTGACTTGCCTTTTGTCACAGCAACAGAAAGGAACTAGAATGTTCTTCTGGCTCCTTGCTGCCTTCCTGGCCGCCTCAGTTTCCCCACAATCCTCCATTTCCTTGCCACGAATTGGAGATCTTATCCATCTTATCTTTATTCTGCAAGAATTTGTTGAAACCAAGTACCTCACATCATCTGGCTAAAATATGAGGGTGGCACCATTCCATCCTGACCAATCAGATCACAGCAGAACACCTGATCCAGTGTGTCAGCCTGAGCTACATGTTAACCTCACTGAAGTACTGTAAAAATATAGATGACTAAAGCCCAAAGCCCACCCCAGGCTGGACAGCTCCACCTGCTGGCTGCCAGTGGAGCTGGTGCCTCTGCCTTTGACTTGATCTTAGCCAGAAGGCTGAGATGTAGCACCAGGACTTTTCAGTTCACAGTCAGGAATAAGAAGCTCTGGCCACATGCCTTCACATCCATCCCCTCCTACATACTGAATGATTGACAGGGTCCCATGAGCTAGCAAGGGCTTCCCGCCGAGAGGCAAAAGAAAAGTCACATGCTGGTTGCGATGGTCATTTTTGATTGCCAACTTGACAGGATGAAGAAACACCTAGGGTATTTGTGAGGACCACTTTTGGGTTGTCTGTGAAGGCTTTTCCAGAGAAAACTAATTGTGTGGATGAGAACTACCCTGAATGTGAGCAGTACCCTCTTGTGGGCTGCGCCCTCCTGTGGGCTAGAGCCATGGACTGACTGAAAAAGGAAGAAGGCAGTCCCCTGAGCAGCAGCATTCTGCCTTCTCTGCTTCCTGATCCTCCAAGATGTGAACAAGCAACCTCCTGTCACCACGATCAAGGACTGGTCCCACTATTACAGTACCCTGAGGGTACTGTATCCCACCTTGAGGGATAACTGTATCACTTTAACCATGAGCCAAAATGAATCTTTCCTTCCTTAAGTGACCTCTTGTTAAGTCACAGCAAAGAGAAAGGGAGCAAATACACCATCTGTGACATGGCGGTGGGGACGCTGGAATGTAGAATTAAGCCCAAAACTACACTTCCAAGATTCCATGACAGCCAAGACTTAATGTAGGTCACATGAGAATATTTGGTGAGATGAGGGCTTCCCTTCTGCTGCTTCCACTTGTGCAGAGGCACCTGCAGGTATCCTGGTCAGTCAAGAAGCAGAGCAGAGCCCTGGCTGTGCCACTTGGCGGTCGTGCAGTTAGGTGGCTGCTCTCTGGTTCCTCCACATTTCTTGTTGTGACAAAGGTATGGACTTCCCTGGCAGACAGTTCTGCAGTATGGTTGCAGAGTGATTTCTGGAGATCCAGCTGACCCTGATCCCCAAACTCTTCTCAGATTCACACCACAGCCAGTTGTCTATCAAAAGTCTCTCAATTCCTTAAACAGCTGAAGTTATTTTTATCACCTGCAACTAAAGGACCTGATTTTGGGGAATGCAACTACGGCTCTAAGAACCCTGATTCATAAAAGCACATTCTTCCCAACCCACCTGGCTTCAGTGCGAACTAAATCAGCAATAAGGAGACAACACTGACCTCACTGGCTAGGGGTCAGAGACGGGGATCCCTGCTCTCACCCGCGGAGGGCAGTTGCTTAGTGTAAGCCTCAGTCTCCACATCTGTGCAGTATTGACAGAGGTGCAGCCTACACCTACTGTGCTGAGTCCTTCCGTTGCTTAGTCATTGTCTGCACGTGTGCCTGCAGTGTGAGGGGCAGCGCCGGTCCTGTTGGGCGAGAACCTTCAGATGGAAGAACCAACCATAGCAAAGTCTCAAGAGCATTACTCTAGCATTATTCTGGAAAGCAATGGAATGTGGATCAGGAGGAAAGGTAGATGGATGATGACATGGCTTCTGCACCTGCCTGGGGCAGGCTCAGGCTCAAGCCCACAGGAGAGGCAGGTCAACCATCACAGCTCTTGCCTCTGACTTGAATGAGAATGAACCCCATAGGCTTATTATATATTTAAATACTTGATTCCAGTTGGTGGAACTATTTGAAAAGGATCAAGAGGTGTGGTGTTGTTGGAAGAGGTGTGCCACTGGGGGCTGGCTCAGTGGTTTCAAACAACTTCTGCCTCCTGCTTGTGGATTAAGGTGTGAGCTCGCAGTTGCTGCTCCAGCTGCCCACCTCTATACCTTACTCTGCCATCAATCACTCTAACCTCTGGAACTGTAAATCCAATTAAACTCCTCCTCTTGTGTGTTGCCTTGGCCATGGTGTTTTATCATAGCAATAGAAAAGAAATGAATACAGTAGCTAGCTTACTGCCAACTGAGAGGTCAACAGCAAGTCACATGTGGCCCCATTTTATAGACAGGGAAACAGGTTCCGAGGCAGGAGGCCAACCCAAGATTAGAAAGGGAGTTCGTGAGGAAAGAGAATGTAAGTCCACTCTCTGCTGATAGCTAATCCCTCTTCTCCAGCCCCCATCAGTTCTACAGGACTCAGTGCTTTGCAGGGGCTAGATCTGCAATGGAGCTCTCAACGGACATCCTCTGGGCTTCAGAGACCCCATTTCAGAAATGAAGATGATCCCAGGTTCTGCTGAAGAAAACTAATAGCTCTAGAGTGAGGGAAGCACAACGCTCTGTCCAGCTCAGCCCCGCCAGTCTCCTGGCTAGAATAGACCTAACTGCAGAAGGCCGCTCCCAGCTCGGTCACTGAGCCTGGAACAGCTCATTCCTCAGATGAGCAGCTTGCTCCCCAGTAGAATGGACCTAGAAACCCTGCTTTGCTTGCTACCAAGGTCTTTTGAGACACAGAAGCAATGGAGGAATAAAGGTCTCTGTTTACCTTTGCAGCCAGCTGCTTGTACTCTTGCATTTGGGGGCACGATGGGACCAAAGGGACTCTATACACCCAGGCTGGGCACTGGTCCTCCTGACTCTTGTTTCCTGTCTCCAACTCCTGCTCCTTTTTCTCTCCTTGGCATCTCCCTGACATCCCCTGGCCTATCTTTGTCCTTGCTAAGGACTCTTCTCTGAAGAGGAAGGTGAAACTGAGTGTGAGGCAGCCAAGGGGCACAGTTCAGTGGTGTGAGGAAAGCCCCAGTGTCTACAAGCTGGCTTTGGTGTGACCCTGAGTGGCCAAGTCCCCTTTTGTTTCAAGCATCTTAACACCACTGTTGCTATCCCACAGCCAGCCTGGTGAAAAGTTCCATCCCATTAACTCCTCCACATCACCATGGTAACACAGGCTCCTGACTCTCCCAAAGACAGGAGATGCTCCATTGACACCCGGGTAGGCCTGCACGCCATCCCCAGATGATCAGGGAGAGGTGGAGACTTCGCTCATTTCCAGCTGAGGTCACCACTTGCCCTCCTTCCACGCACCCAGCACAGTGCTTGCCCCTGGAACCAGCCTCTGCTTAAGACAGCCATAGCCAGCGAGTGTGTTAGCAGTCGGTGTTGCACCAGGCTTCTATTACCTTTCCCCAGGGTCACATCCACACTGTCTCTCCAGTTTCTAAGTTGGCTCATCACAGACTCAGAGTATACATAGCAGCAGGCTTTCTTAATGATTACTATTGTAAACTTCTAAGGTGTTCTAAAGTATGTGGCTTCTCCAGGAGATAAGAAATGGAAACCCGGAGAGGTTACAAAATGCTGCATGAGTGAGGATTTAACTCGATCCAGGGCTACATTTTACACGGCATATTTAATACTTAATTGTTCTTATGGTATGACAGGCACTTTATTTTAATTATATTTATGTGTGTGAGAGAGAGAGGCTTGGCTGCCAATGCCCTTACCCACTGGACCATCTTGCTGGCCTGTAAGTCTCCTAAGAAGTGGGCACTGTCGATTCACTCTATAAATGAGGAAACCGAGTCACAAGTAAGTTAAGTGATTTTCCCAGAATCACAAGAAAGGGTGGAGCCTAGATCCAAGCCCAGGCAATTTGTTTTCTGAGTCTGTGAACAGAATCACAATTCAGGGATTGGTTGTAATCCTATGAGCCCTCGATCCCAGCTACATCCCACAACACCCTGAAGTCAAGAAACTGGCCTCTCAGCTCTCGGCCACCTCTCTGGCCATCTCTACACCAGGCTCTTACGGAACTGGCTGGCATCCTCAAAGTGACACTCCTCCACCCCTCACCCCACCCCGCCTCACCCCACCCCAAACTGGTGTAGAGACCTTATCTCCCAGCCAGGCAAGAGCTAAACGGCTCCCGTTTGGAACAACAGACGGGACTTGTCTTCTTGAGAGAAAAGAGCCCTTCCATGCCCTCACAAGGGAGGTCCCCCTGTCCTCATACATTCGGCCTGTCTCCAAAGACCATTAACGCAATCACTTAACAAGCGCCCTGTTCTAATAGAAAGGACGAAAGAGGAGGGGCATTGTTAGTGGTTGAAGGGGAGAAGAAGTCATAAAATCCATCAAACCTGTATTTGTCTCATTAAAAGTGTTCCTAATTCATAATGTCCTGGAATGCAGATGCCACCCAGCTGTGCAGGCCTGGTAGTACTGCCTAGTGCACATCCGTCCCCCCTCACACTCCCGGGCCCCCTCTCCCACCTCGCTGGGACTGCCATCAATCCCTGCTCATCAGCGGTACTTACAGTAAATGGATTCATTTGTGGCAATGGGAGCTGGGAGACAAAGGTGACAATATAATTAAGGTTTTTAATTCTATGCCTGAACAGTTAAGTCCAGAACTCATGATAATTAGCCGGCTGTAATGAAAGATCTTTAATCGTTATTTTCCCTTTGTTTCCTGTAATTGTTCATTTCGGCCAATGACATTTGTCCTTTCGTTTGGATCTGGCTGCACGGCTCCATTATGCGTATAAAATCTGAAGAAAATATGGTTCAGAGATGGTCATTTACAGAGTCGGTGGCGAAGTGGCCCACGGAGCCCATTCCTGTCCAGCAGCTAATAGGGGGAGGGGAGCTGTGGTTACTTTCTGAAGAAGAGAAAAAAAACTGAACTCCTGAAATACCCAGGCCTGGGGACACCCCACACAAACCCCATACTCCCCCAACACCACACACACACACACACACACACACGTGTGCAGAAGTGAGCCCCAGCAAGTGACCAAGAAAGCAATGGGTCTTGCACAGTGAACCTGGCTGGAAAGGTCAGTCTACAAATCGGTTCTGGGGGATGGCTGTTATTGTAAGCGTGCCTGACTCTGAAATGTGCATATTGTCTTCTGCCGATTTCGTATTCTGTTATCGGGATGCCGCTTTTTAATCCACGTGCAGGTTAACTGGCATGTTAACCGCCTTTTATAGCTCCTGAGAAGATCAAAATGGTTCTGTTTCAGCGGGAAGCTTGAGAAAGCATAATAAACATGTCCCAATATCTTCACAAATACTTCTGGAGGAACTGCTGCATGCCAGGCAGGTACCAGAACGAGCAGGTACTTACCAGCCCCTGTTCACATGGTCACTACAACCTAAAAGGCCAGCCACTCCTGCACATGATGGGCAGGAACCAGGAGCCACGCCTTCCCTTTGGTGCCCCTTGAAGTCTGCTTCAACCATGAGTCCCACTGGGCAGATTTCTTGAAAGCATGGGTCCCTCAGAAGCCAGAGCACCAGAGCAAAATGTCTAGAGGGTCCAGTGTGGAGATGGAGGAAGTGGGGAATTTGACTTCTGCCTCTCAACTACCCGGGGGCTCTAGAAGACTCTCCAGGAAATCTGAATGGTGGGATTGTGATCAGGAAGGGAAACGCCTTTGGTGAAATGTAAGGAAGATGGTAGGTGCTTTGGGTGAGGGTAAGCAAACTTAGGCAGCTTGGTGAGACATCTTGGCATGACTCTGCTGCCCTGAGACCCGCTCAGCTCTGTCCGGAGAGGACAGAAGATGATGAACACCTCTGAGTGTCTCCCTCAACTTACGTTCTAGACAGGTACTATCTCCTCTCCTGCTTCCTCTAATTACTGAAGAGAAAGGTCAGCCACCACAATAAAAATCCCCTTGCTGTTCCTCACCCTGTTCTACACACAAAGACAGAGAGAATGTTTGAAAATAATTCTCTGTAAAAACTTTCAGCAGCTCCCCCAGGTCCTGAGATAGAAAATTGCAAACCCTGACTAGAGTCAGGAGTGTGGCCTGCCTGCCTCTGTGCTCACCCCAGGCCTTCCCTCCAGGCTGACTGCTCCAGGCTTGCAGCAAGCTCATTTAAGCACCTGACCTTGGTCCATGCTGTTCCCTCTGCCGAGGGACAAGCCCCCCTTCCAACCTCCCTCTGCTTGGTGAATGGTGTCCTCCTATCAAACCCAGCTAAAAATGTCACTTTCCAAGTAGCTGTCTCTAAATGATGTCGCTATTATTTTATTTCTAGGCATGCTTCTTGCCGTGATGCATAAATTCATAGAGCAAACTGAAGAATATCTTTACTTGCTGCTTTCAGCCAGGGGCTGTGAACCCTGTGGGAGCTGGGTCTGTCTGAAGTTGTGACTTCAAACCTAGAATAATGACCAGTACAGGAAATGCCCAACGTTTTTATTAAGCCAGACTTGCTAAGCTAACCCCTGACAGCCTTAGGTTAAGTGGAAAGAGACCAAAGGCATCTAGAACTCTGAAAGGTGGGAGACTGGCTCCTACACAGGAAGCAACGTCCAATGACAGTCAAGGAAGGTGGAGCTCATGAGCCTACCCTGGGTGCCAGCCTGACAGAGCCAGAGTTCCTCAGGGGCAGGTGGCCAGAGGCCCATCATTTAAGGGCAGCACCGTGGGTTCTGGGGCAGGCTCTTCCACTGTAAGACTTCTTATTGGTCATTTGCCTGCACAATAAAGCCCCGAGTCTCTGCCTTTGGAATTCAGGAGGCTCTACTCCAGCAAGCCCCTGAGTGGGCCCTCACCTCCTTCCACCACAGGCTCCAGCCAGCCTTGAAGCTGAAGGTCACTTTCTTGAGCCCAGTTCACTGACCCCAGTTGCCTTCCTGCTGTAGTCCCTTATGCAGAGAAAGGTTCCCTCAGGCTGAAGGGCAGGCTCATTGCTCATTAAGACACACCCATCACCTCCTGCCAGAGACTGTGCTCACTGACCAGGGTACAAATGCTCTCTGCCCATTCTTTGTCTGGGCCATCCCAGACTCCTTTAGGCTCCTGCTGCTGACCTATCTCCACGTGTAGAAGAGTCTTGCCCACTCTCCAGTCCAGCTGGATCCTTGCCCCAGAGTCCCTCTCCAGCACGGTGTGAACCACTCATTTATACACTGACAAATATTTAGTTGACCACCTACTGTGTGCACAGCATAGCTGTAGGAGCTGGACATCAGGCCATGAATCCCTGCTATCTTCCAAAAAGCAAGCATGAGAGTGTGATCATTTCCCGTGAGTCTGGCCTGATTAAGGAAGGAAAGCTGAGCCCCTGAGGAGGCTGTTTGAGCAGACAAGATGGCGGTGTTTGCCATCCTGGCAAGATCTCTCTAAACTGGCTCCTCCTCTTCCTGGACAGCCGCATCTCCATTTATGTCTGTTTTTAATTTATTTTCTTTTGTGTGTATGAGTGGTTTTGCCTGAGTGTGTGTGTGTGTGTGTGTGTGTGTGTGTGTGTGTGTGTGTGTGCGCGCGCGCGCGCGTGTGTGTGTATACCACATGCCTGTCTGGAACCCTCAAAGTTCAGAAGGGGATGTTGGATCTCCTGGAACTAGAGTTGGGGATGGTTGGGAGGCCCCATGTGGGTGCTACAAACCAAACCAGGATCCTCTACAAGAGCAACTGTTGTTCTTCACCACTGAGCCATCTCTCCAGCCCCCATTTTTGTTTTCCCGACCAGAAAACCCAGAGTCCCCAGCTCAGCGCCATCCAGGCTGCTGGCATCAGCCCTGTGTCTTCTCTTGGAGTCCCCTCCTCTCGGTCGGGCTACATTGCCACCATGTCTCATAGGCCTCTGCCTCCTGCTGCGTCCTTGGCCCTCCTAGTCCATCCCATCGCTGCCGCACTTGCCTTCCAGAAACACACCCCTAAAGCATGACACTCTGCCACCTGAAGACTGACAGTGGCTACGAAGTCCTCGCAGAGTAAATCCCCATTGGGAGCTTGGTAATCAAGGTCTGCACCACTTTGGTCTGACCAATCATGCTGAGTCTTACTTTTCATGACAAAATCTTGTCCCTCCAATACTCCAACCAAGTTGTACATAACAGCATCTTAGCACCTGTTCTATTCATGCTGTCCCTCTTGCATGGAATGTCCTCTCTGGCCTTGGTAGCTTAAATAAACCCATCACCTCCTGCATAGCTCTTCACTCACACACTATAAAAACACATGACATAGTCCCCCTACACACACATGCCCCAAACATACACAATTCACACACAACACGTGCACACATGCCATAGAAACACTGAACACACCTACCATACATATAGCTCATGTCATGTATATGTCATACATATATCCCATCCGTACCTGCGTACACACCACCACAGAAGCATCCCATACACACCACCCCACCACACCTCCTCGTGTTTCCTTCTCCCATCTGCCTCCCACTGGGGAAGGCACATCCTCAAGATCACTCAGCAGTCCCTGAGTACCTAGCCTCTGTCCTTAGCTTGGTGAGCTGAGTGTCTGCAGAGTTCATACCCACCCAGGGCGGCTATGCAGGGTGAGGCCTGACCCCTCCCCTCATGATTGATGGTCCATTCACCTGGAGCAGAAGTCATAGTCACCTTGAACAAAGCCTCCTCACCTGGCCAGAGCATCCCTCACTGGAGACAGAAGTGCTCACGTGCCTGCCTGCCACCAGCCAGGCACGAGGTGACTTCAAGTTACTCTGAGATCCCTGCAGAGGAACCTGAAAGTCCCTACCACCTACAAGAGAAATTTTAAAGAGCCCCATTGTCTCTTGCACCTCTGCTTCTCTCTTCAGAGAAGTGGGAGCACAGGGCAGCTTTGCCTGACAGAGTAGCTAGGGAAGACTGGTGAACTGAACCTTGGTGGATGAGGCCAAGTGGGGACCCCATCAGACAACATTCCTCTCAGAGAGGGGGGCTGGACCCTGACCAACCTTCTTCATCAGTTCCCACCCTATACTAGAGTCCCACTCTGAGAGCCTGTAGCATCCTCCTACCTCAGAAGCCCGTGATAGGAACACCAAACGCTCGGCCATGTTGAGATCAGTCGCAGTAGTACCTAGAGCATCCTAATACACACTGTGAGTTCCACAACTGATGCAGGACCTATCCTTGGATCAGCTTCCTCAGGATCCCTGCACTGCCCATCCCTGCCACTCAAGCTGCAGAAGTCATCACCCTGGTGGGACTGCAAGCCCAGCTCCACTCCCTACCTAGGTACCTTTGGGAAAGGACATGAGAGATGGTTCATTTCTCCTGAAGCCAGCTGAAACTTCAAGTTTTCCTTAGGACACAGGAGAAGGGAGGGAGCAGCTATCCTGCCCACCTCACAGGACAGCAGAAGCCAAAGCCCTTTGTGGGCTGAGGAGAAATAAACCTGAGAACTGGCTGGGTGAGCTGGACCAGGCTCTTGTTTTCTGGAGGACACAAAAGAATCCTAGGACCAGACACAGACAGAGTGTGGGGGATGGGCCGTGTCACATTTGCCTTGATGAGCAGCCTTGGATGAGTTGGGGGGTGAGTGTCTTGGCCAGAACCAATCCTCAGGCCCCACCCCCACTGCTGATTTCTGGGGCCTGTGTCCCTAGGGCCTGCCAAGATCATGGTGACAGCAAGTACCATTCCTAACGACTGGCTCTGGCCACAAGCCTGTTCTTGTGCCCTTGAATCTATTAAACAGAGCAAAGTGATTAATTATTTTACTGTCTTTATGGCATCAACTTTAACTTGCTTCCCATCCAGATTTCCAATTACATAAGCCAGAGTCTTAAACTCAGGAGGACATGTATTATTGAACTATTTATAATCGGAGTTTTTCAGAGCAGAAAAAGCTCTGCCAGGCAGGAGTTACACAACCAAAATTAATGATTTGGAGTCCCAAAGACAATCTTTCTGTAATCAGAGGGGTGTGGGAGGCTGGAGGGGAAAGCAGAGAGGCTGAGTCTGAATTAAATACAGCAAACCATTTCCCACTAAAAGACACAGACCCTTAACAAGAAGACCGAGCAGATGGGATGGTGAATGGGAACCAGGACATACCCGTGCAGCAAGCAAGCAAACCCTATGTAATCCCAGCATGCAGGAGGCTCAGGAGCTCCAGAACAGCCCGAGCTACATAGCAAGTTCAAGGGTAGCCTGAACTGTATAGCAAGACCCAGTCTCCAGTAAAATAGGGTAGGGAGGGGACAGGCAAATGCAGTTCAGGGGGCTATTCGAAGAAAACGATGCTGTTGTGTACCAGGCATTCCACCTGCCTGCCTGTCAGAGTCACAGCACCCCCAGCTTACGTTGTTACTCCCCACGGCCAGGTACAGCCCATCTCACTGCACTACAAGCTGTGTTTTTTTTTTTCTTTTGCAGCACACACACCCTTTAAAAGATTCCTCTGGATGCCATGGCTCTATCTATCATCTATCTATCTATCTATCTATCTATCTATCTATCTATCTATCTATCTATCTCTGTCTCTCTCTGTCTCTGTCTCTGGAGGTGTGTCTCTCTATATGTCTATCTGTATCTCTCTCTCTCTTTCTCTCTCTCTCTCTCTCATCCCCACTCCTCCAAAAAACCTCTTGTGTCAGATCTGTTATGTGGCATAATTTCTTTGTGGCACACCTTGGCCCCAAGCAGTTAAAGTACCTTTTGCCACCTTATCCTAATAGATGCAGCCTGCGTTACCCTAGTTGCAGCAACTCTGGGTTCGGGATGACCCCCAGGATTACGAATAACTGACAGTTCAGAAGTGTGTTAGGTCCACTCTAGCAATCCGACAAGCCTGACTTATCAGCTGTCACCTCCTCCTTGACCCCCAGAAAACTCATGTGCTTTGGACAGCAAGTGCTGCTACCTACTTATCCTCCTCCTTCATAGGAGAGTGACCCACCTCTGTCCTGCCCCTAAGTTACACCCTACTGCACAGTCATCTCCGCCATGGGTGTATCTGAGTCCTGCATGGCCCGCAGCCAGCCTATGCCCCTATGGGGACTGCTTCTTCCAGCTTTGGTGTCCTAAGGAGCTGTGAGTTCCACAGTTTGCCAACATTCTGCAGTGCATCCAGTGAGGACCCACTTCTGGTCCTTCTGTTGTGCCCTCATTTGGTGGAAGATATAGGAAGCTCTCTTTTAGGAGGGCTACATGAGAAAGATTTGTGTTGTCACAAAATACTTGAAACTGATTCGTTTATACAGAAAATGGATTTATTCAGCTTACAGTTCAGAGAAATGAAATCCCAACCAGCATAATACAGCTCTGGCAAGAGCCCTTCGGTCATATCACACCACGTGGATAACATCACAGCGGGGGCTGTGTGAAGAGATAACATGGGGGACAGGAGACCAGAGACCAGAGTGTGGCCCGCCCATTTTTAATAATAATCCAACTGAGAGAACTAACTAGACTCTAATGAGAACTTCGTTAGTCACATCCCAGCACCCCAATGTCCCAGTCCCTCCAATGAGCCCCACCCCTCAAGGATTCCACCACCCTGTAGCATTGCTGTCCTCTGGACCAAGCTTCTAACACATAGGCCCTTGGGTGACTGGCCCCCATTATACAGACACCACAGCAGACACTGGGCTCATTGTGTAGCTTCTGCCCCCTCACCAAGTACTGTGTTCCATCTCTTAACACAACCACCTCTTTTTTTTTATTGGATAGTTTATTTATTTACATTTCAATTGCTATCACCTTCCCCAGTTTCCCCTCTGGAAACCCCCTATCCCATCCTCCCTCCCCCTACTTCTATGAGGGTGCTCACCCACCCACCCACCCACTCCCACCTCCCTACCCTGGAATTCCCCTACACTGGGGAATTCAGCCTTCCCAAGACCAAAGGCCTCTCCTCCCATTGATGCCCGGCAAGGCCATCCTCTGCTACATATGCAGCTGGAGCCATGGGTCCCTCCAGGTGTACTCTGGTTGGTGGTTTAGTCCCTGGGAGCTTTGGGGGGTCTGGTTGGTTGATATTGTTGTTCTTTCTATGGGTTGCAAACCCCTTCAGCTCCTTCAGTCCTTTCTCTAACTCCTCCATTGAGGACCCCGTGCTCAGTCCAATGGTTAGCTGCGAGTATCTGCCTCTGTATTTGCCAGGCTCTGGCAGAGCCTCTCAGGAGACAGCTATACCAGGCTCCTGTCAGCAAGCACTTCTTGGCATCTGAAATAGTGTTGGGATTTGGTGACTATATATGGGATGGACCCCCAGGTGGGGCAGTCTTTGGATGGCCTTTCCTTCAGTCTCTGCTCCACACTTTGTCTTCATATTTGCTCCTGTGAGTATTTGGTTCCCCATTCTAAGGACTGAAGCATCCACACTTCGGTCTTCCTTCTTTTTGAGCTTCACTTGGTCTGTGACTTGTCAAGTAGATCAAGGACCTCCACGTAAAACCAGATACACTGAAACTAATAGAAGAGAAAGTGGAAAAGAGCCTTGAACACATGGACACAGGGAAAATTTTCCTGAACAGAACACCAATGGCTTATGCTCTAAGATCAACAATGGACAAATGGGACCTCATGAAATTGCAAAGCTTCTGTAAGGCAAAGGACATTGTCAGTAGGACAAAACAGTAACCAACAGATTGGGAAAAGATCTTTACCAACCCTACATCTGATAGAGGGCTAATATTCAATATATACAAAGAATTCAAGAAGTTAGACTCCAGAGAACCAAATAACCCTATTAAAAAATGGGGTACAGAGCTAAACAAAGAATTTTCAACTGAGGAATACAGAATGGCTGAGAAGCACCTAAAGAAATGTTCAACGTCCTTAGTCATCAAGGAAATGCAAATCAAAACAACCCTGAGATTCCACCTCACACCAATTAGAATGTCTAAAGTCAAAAACTCATGTGACAGCAGATGCTGGCAAGGATGTGGAGAAAGAGGAACACTCCTCCATTGTTGATGGGATTGTAAGCTGGTACAAACACTCTGGAAATCAGTCTGGTGGTTCCTCAGAAAATTGGACATAGTAATACCTGAGGACCCAGCTATGACACCCCTGGACATATACCCAGAAGATGCTCCAACATGTAATAAGGACACATGCTCCACTATGTTCATAGCAGCCATATTTATAATAGCCAGAAGCTGGAAACAACCCAGATGTCCTTCAACAGAGGAATGGATACAGAAAATGTACATTTACACAATGGAGTACTACTCAGCTATTAAAAACAATGACTTCATGAAATTCTTAGGTAAATGGATGGAACTAGAAAATATCATCCTGAGTGAGGTAACCCAGTCACAAAAGAACATATATGGTATGTATTCATTGATAAGTGGATATTAGCCCAAAAGCTCAGATTACCTAACACAGCCACCTTGAGATAAGGGCTTTAATAGGTGAGTTTGGATAAATTCAAAGTCAGGCCATTTCCACCGGGTCGGAGCTCTCGCTATCCTGTAGGTCTCCAAGCCTGTAACTTCTTTATTTTAAATCATTCTCTTTATGAAAATTATACAGCTTCTTTATATAAATACAATTATAGTTCCTTGACTACAAGATATTCCACATTTGTGACAGAAGAGCCTTGAATTTATTTTTATGGCACATTCACTTTGTAAAATGTTATGAATCATAGTAACACGGAATTTTGTTTTATTTTTATGACCTCAGAGGCATTTTCTGTAGACTTCCTGTCTTTATATTGCTTTTTTTTTTTTTAGTCTTATTGGCGTTTTGCTTGTTTATGGTGGTTTCCAGTTTTGGTTTTGTGTATTTTGTTTTGTGTGTGTGTTTCTTGTCCTTTTTCCTTTGGTTTATTATCATCATTATTATTACTACTTATTATTATTATGTTTTTGCTTTATTTTTTTCTGTTTGTTTTCTAAAGAAAGAAGAAGAAAAGGCATGGGGTTAGGTGGGTGGGTAGACTAGGATGATCTGGGAAAAGTTGTGGGAGGGAAACCATGAGCAGAAACTTACCTGTCCTCGGGGGCAAGTAGGGGTCACAGGGTAGAGGCATTTCTGTTTTATAGATTTCTTAAGCACAGTAATTTAAATTTAAAACATAATACTAGCCATCACAGTTGAAGATGGCAGAATCAAAGCATGTGGGAACCTGAACTCCGGAGCCAGTATTGGAATCCCAAATATCTAGAGAAGCCCGAATTAGCAAAACTCAAAACAGAATGTTCAATCATATTTTAATTTCAGATGAGCAGTTAATATGTCTTCAGTTACGATGTATCCCCATATTTGGAACAGAGAGACCCCAAATGACCTTGCTAAAGGAGTTCTGGGCCCTCAGGATCATTGATTAGCATTAGGAAAACAACTTAGACTTTTAAATTTAAGCCTTTTTTATGCAAATGTCAATGTAACTAGCTGTCCCTTTTGTATGTGTACCTTTTGTGTGCTTGTATACATGGGTGAGTGAGTATGGACTTGGGTCCACATGCACCTGGGGGTGTGGGGAGCAGAAACCAACATCGATTGTATTCCTAAATTGTTTCTCCTTTTTATTTTTTGTGTCGGGGTCTCCCACTGATCCTGAAGCTTACCAATTGTCTAGACTGGCTGGCCAGCAAGTCACAGGGATCCTCCTGTCTCTGCTACCCCAGCACTAGAATTATAGATGCATGCCACCACACCTGGCTTTTCGTGAATGCTAGGGAAAGGACTCTGAACTCAGGTCTGCATGCTTGCATAGCTGACTATGGCCCTCTTCCCAGCCTCCGGTTATCCTGTGGATATGTCAGCCATGCTCCTACCTAGCAGAACGTAAACATGTTTGAGCTGTCACTTGGAAGATTGTCACAGCAGCTAGCTCTTACAAGCATGACTTAACATAGTACCCTCTGAGACAAGGTCTCACTATGTAGCTCTGGCTAGCCTAGAGCTTGCTATGTAGACCAAGCTGTCCTCCAACTCACAGAGATCTGCCTGCCTCTGCCGGATTAAAAAGCATGTGCCACCATGCCCAACCTAACATCACTCTCTTATGGCACCAGAGAGGACGTGATTCAGTAGACTGATTGGCGCTCATACAGGGGGCATCACCGCTGGCTCTTCTTGCCTGGGATGACCTCAGCACATAGAGCATTGGGAGTTCTTCCCTTCCATAGACACCTTTGAGTCGTCACAAAGGAAGAGAGAACAGATCAAGTTCTTTCTCAGCCCATACTTCAGAAGCCCTCCACTTGGTGTCACCGATAATTCTAGGAAGCCCATGAGCTGAGTAAGGCTAGGAGAGACCAGAGCCTAACTAGCTCAGTGATGAAGGCACTGAGAGGAAGGGATCAGTAGACAAGCCTGGTTCCCTGCTGGAAGCACAGTGGCCTCCAGCTCTGGTCCCACAGAGCAAGAGCCTCAGTGGGTAAATGACTAACATCCCAAGTCACAGTGCAGGTGGCTGGATCAGATGTGGCTCAGCTCAGGAAGTTAGGTCGTGGAGCCATAGCAGTGGCTCCCAGGGAGTGATTTCCAACACAGCCCAAAATACAGAGAAAGATTTTTCTTTTTATCTATTTTTAGTTTATGTGTATGGGTGTTTTTCCTGAAGGTATGTTTGTGCACCACATGCAGGCCTGGTACCTGCAGAGGCCAGAAAAGGGCGCTGGATCCCCTGGAGCTTGAGTTATAGGCAATCATGAGCCACTGTGTGGTGCTGGAAGCTGAACCCGGGTCCTCTGAAAAAGCTGCCAGTGCTCTTATAGCTGAGTCATCTCTCCAGCCCCTAGAAACTAGAAGCAAGAGACTGAAATTCTGAACATCCTCTCTCTCTCTCTCTCTCTCTCTCTCTCTCTCTCTCTCTCTCTCTCTCTCCCCCCCCCCCAATGTGTGAATGTGTGAGCTTCACATGAGCTTATGTTATTTCACCTAGGTGTTGGACAGCTTTTTTCATCTTTTTGAACCTCAGTAACGAGATAATACCAAACAAGTGTTACAAAATCACCAAGAAGGCCACTGCAGCTCAGTGGCAGAACACTTTCCTAGTGTATGTAAAACCCTAGGCTACCAGTCTAGCAGCCTGGCAATGGTGGCTGGCGTACACCTTTAATCTCAAAGCTCTGGAAGCTGAGGCAGGTGAATTTCTGTGAATTCAGGGCCAGCCTAGTCTACAGAGCAAGTTCCAGGACAGCCAGGGTGATTATATGGTGAAACCCTGTCTCTAAAAAAACCAAACCAGGAGACCTCAGCTTGGGCCACAGGGCCCCACAGCTGATCAGCGCCGGGACAAAGATCCCTCGCCGGAGATCGCAAGACCCAGCGGAGGGCCAAAGACACGCCCCACAGCTCACCAGACCACAGAGACTGACCGCCAGCAGCTTCCGGCGACGGCCGGAGACCTCAGCTTGGGCCACAGGGCCCCACACCTGATCAGCGC
>CM052702.1:46445866-46569278 GCA_028551405.1 Uromys caudimaculatus | reverse complement strand
AGGGGCACCAGTAAAAGGGAATGTCAAGGTGGGAATATGGGAATGGGTGGGCGGGTAGGTGGGAGGAGGAATTCCCTCACAGAGGCGGGGAGGGGGAGGGGACACGGGGTTTCTAAAGAAAAGGGGAATCATCGGAAATGTAAATAAAATATCAAAAAATAAATAAATAAATAAATAAATAAATAAATAAATAAATAAACCAAACCAAACCAAACATATCTAGCACCACAAAATAGTAATAAATAAATAAATAAATAAATAAATAAATAAATAAATAAATAAAATCACTCAAGAAAGAAACTAACCAATAAATAAAATCATCTAAGATATCATACCCAAATACCTCAGAGTCAGAGCCCAACAAGTGGAATGAAGACCCGGAGTTTGGAGAAGACGGGAGGAAGAGAAGAGACTGCCCTCCGATCCCTCCCTGGCTCCCACGAGTAAGCACATCACCCCACCCCTACTCTGTGGACCAGAGGCCACTTCAGTTGGACTGGAGAAGGCGTTTACAGTGCCTCCATCTTTCTTTCCATCAAGGCCCACAGAGTTCCCGTCACCATAGAAACGGGGATCCTCACAGAAGCTGGACTCCTAGTTAGGGCAACTCCAGCCTTATTCCTAGATGGCTGTGACTGTCCCTTGAGATCAGACTGTGAGAGGCTACCTAGGAACTCAAGCGCTGTCTCTGGCTTTGTCTCTCTGGGCCGGAAGCTTACTTCTGCAAGAGACTGTTCTCTTGTGGACCTGTACCCCAAGGATGGCAGGTGGGGCCAGATGCTCATTTACAGCGTCGCTGTTCAGCTGCTCCGGAAACGCTGCTAACGGCTCCTCAGAGCCATCACCGTTCGTCATGTTTATCTGCATTTAGGTGCAGTGGAGAGTCACACGCTTCGATCTGTCTTTGCTCATGAAGCAATGGCCCAAAAAATGGTAATGACACCTCTGATGCCACAGCCCTACTGCGTTCCTCAAACCTAGGACTGCCAGACTTGGCAAATAGAAGCACAGAACACCCCGGTCTGTTTGAATTGCACATAAGTCACAGATTATTTTTGTCAGGATATGTATGTGTTTGTTGGGTTGTGTGATGTGTGTACAGTTTTTTTTTGGGGGGGGGGAGTGTTGGGGTAGTTAGTGTGGGGGTGTTGGGGTAGTTAGTGTGGGGTGTTGGGGTAGTTAGTGTGGGATGTTGGGGTAGTTAGTGCAGGAGTGTTGGGGTAGTTAGTGTGGGGTGTTGGGGTAGTTAGTGTGGGGGTGTTGGGGTAGTTAGTGTGGGGGTATTGGTAGTGTTCCACAGTATCTTCTGAGCCGACATCTCTCACAAGTGTGGGTCTCACTGATTTAACTGACCAGGCTGGCTGGCCTCGAGCTCCAGGGATCTCCTCCCGGCTTAGTGTTAGGATCACAGACAAGCAGAGCTGGAGCAGCTTTTACATGGGTGCCAAGGTTCTGATCAGGTCCTGGTGTTTGCCCAGCAAACGCTTTTTCTACCGAGCTACCTACCTACGAAATCATCATTTTGACCTGTCTCCCCAGCCTGAAAGATAACTTTTAAAATGAGTATGTCTGTTGCTTTCACTATAAAACTGTTTACTGCCTGTCTGAAATTCAAGTTCAGCACAGTGCCTGTGCTGGTCAAGCTCAGATAAAGAGCTTTCAGTTAAGTAAAACCTAAGGGCTGGACGTTCTCTCCACAGACAAGCCCACCTCCTCTTGCAGCCTCCAGCATGTCCTGGGGCAGGCCCAGGGTACTGCTACAAGGGAGCAAAGCTGTCCCTAGAGAGGAGGGACTTCTCAGTCTTCCTGGTGCCTCCTCAGGTGCCAGGGAAATGTGTGTCCTTGTCTTGCAGCTTCATTTGCAGTTGGTGGCCGCCCTGCAGCGGGAAGGCTTCTTTCTGACAATTTGCATACATGTCCGTCATCTTGATTTTTATTTAGCAGGGAGATTTCACGGACTTGGAACTTTGGGTCCTAAAGCTGTAAAAGTCAAACTGGAATGAACTGGTCACCCTACTACCTAGGGAAGACCACCTCGCACAGGACAACTGCATTCAAGGGTCAAACACTAATCACTACAGGTGTCACAGTCCTGTGTCACAATTCTTGAGTGCCTCCATTTTCTGGCAATGCCTGGGAGGAAGAGGAGGAAGAAGAAGAGAGAGAGGAGGAGGAAGAGGAGGAGGCTTATGTTATATAGGGATTCAAAGCAATGAGTTCAATTTTCCAAAGCAAGGAGATTGTGTGGCTCTGTACCTGGGGGGGGGGGGGCACCATAGGTGCACGTGCACACGCACACACAGTGCACATGTGCTTAGTTTGCATGGATGCATGGGTGTGTAGTCTGCCTCTCTGGAAATATGCACAGGACCAGTGTTGGAGTGGTATAGGACACCCTCAGATATTCACATGAAAGTAAAGACCCTTACTTCTGAGGGGACGGAATTTGGCCCAAACGTTATGTCCAGAGACACTCAACCCTGTAATTTTTCTAAGAATGGTTTTTAAAAGAGGTTGAGAACCATCTGAGCACTCAGCAATTTGTCAAGTTATAAAACTTGTAAACAATGAAATATGGTGTCGTCATTAAAACTGTGTGATGAAAGAGTCTGTAATGACTGTGGTAAATATTCATGATATGCAGAAGTCAGCAACAGAATGGGGTGCCGTTCTGCTCTGAGATAGCCCTTTTTCTTCAGAGCTGGTTTAGGTTCACACCAAGTTGAAAGGAGGCCAGAGATTTCCTGGGCATTGGAAGGAGAGACGTGTCAGGAGGTAGACATGATCCTTGAACCCATTACTCCCCAGACCCTCACTGCCTGGAAAGCCAGGCCTGGAGATCAGGCTGAATTTAAGGGGAGACAGTATTGTGTTGCTGAGTGGGAGACCCCTAATCTCTGCCACCATCATTTTCTGGGCCAAATGGATTAGGAAGCGAGACAGTCCTGGAGCTTATAGGTAAGTGTGTGTTTCCTGCTGCTACCCACTGTTTTCCATGAGGCACTGGTTCCAGGACAGTGTGAGACATGATATGCCTGTTAATATGAGAGAGGGCAAAGCTGTCTTCACTCTTGAGAAATTCCCCCAGACCCCAGAACCACTAGGGAAGACTTTCAGAGCACTCTGACTACCAAATGGAACAGTGGATCTTGGCTACAAGAGAAAGCCATGGGCAAGTGAGATGTCTGTGGACAGAACAGCCTCCTAATGGGGCCAGAGACATGTGTGCCTGAGCTGTGGGGTCCCTGGCTTCTAAACCTTCAGCATCCTTCACACTGGAAGACCTACCTCAGCATCAGCTGCAGGGAGCAGCTCCCAGGGCAGGGAGGTCCCAACTTTCTGATGTAGTTTTTCTTGCTGAGATTTGATTTTTTTTTCCTGGAGTCTCCAGTGTGACATCAGAGCAGAGTGCAGCCTACCTGTCCAGTTTTAGCCCCAGCACTATCCTCCAGGAGTGAACTTCTCAGAAGGCCAAGGCCTATTCACTCTCTGCAGAGTACCACTCACCTATCACCTAACAAACAACCTGTGTCTCATAATAAGCAATGCCCTGTGGTTCTGTTCTCTGCTTCTTCCCTTGGGGTGTCCAGTCAGTGCACACCAGTCAGGCAACACTGAGCGTTATGGAACTCAGCTCCCCGGTCTGAGTCTTCCCTTGGGGGGCTTCCCTGATGCACCACGGGTAGGAAAGAATGGGAAGTTGGGAATGGATGAGCCCACGGGATCCTGGTCTGGCAGTGAATGCCGGGAAGAGGCGGTCTCCTGCAAAGATTTCAGCGTTACAGATCTTTTAGAAAACAGCTGTCTTAGATGATAGAAGGTGAAACAGCTTGTGTTCTTCATCCAGGGTGAACAAGGACCATATAAACCTTGGAAAGTAGGAAGGGATTCTTCTTAGGGTGAGTTTTATTGGCTGAGGTTTAATGTTCTGGGGATACCTCACTTGCATGCACCCTGTCCCTCCCTCCCCACCCCCACCCTCAGCCCCCCAAATCTCCCTCCTGCTGCCAGCAGAGTTAATCTGACAACTTCCCCAGGGGTCCTTACTCTGAAATGATGGTGGGACCTGGGACCAGGCAGGATCCCAGAGATTTCTGTGCTGAGGAGAGCCACCCTTTTGTGTCTGGAAACAGCAACTAAGGCAGGCAGTGGACAGAGCGCTGAGCTAGGAATAAAAGGCCAACTCTGGAACCGAAGCAGCAAGACCCTGGGCCTCAGTTTCCTCACGCATAAAATCAGACTATTAAAGCATGCTCAGACTTCGACTGAGAATGGTGAGGACTCTGTAGTCACTAGTGGGTGGGGAAGCAGGCCCACAGGAAAGGCTGAGTGACAGGCCCACTCACCAGCCTCTTGCTCTCCTCATTCCCCTCTCTCTTTGCATGCTCTCAAAAGAGACTCTCTGCTACTTTGTACCCAGAACATTGCCCCGCCCACCTGTCACATTGAGCTTTTGATTCAAATTAATTCAGACGGAAAGGTTTTGAAGCCAGTTTGTCTTGTTTTGTTTTGCTTAGTATCTGACTGAGAAAGGCTGCCAAAATTCTACCTCCCCACTCACAAATTCCCACGCTGCTCAGGCTCCGGTCCACCCCTCCTCACCCTTGCACCAGCTGAAGTCAGATCTCACAAAGGCTTCAGGATCTTGGCTCCAAAGGAGAACAAGGGGACACCTCCAAGGCGATGCCATTACAGACAATCCTTAACAGTGACAACAGCAGGGCAATGACCTTCCTAGGAATCCCTCGTAGTAACATTTCAGCCCTGGCCTGCGACAGGCTCCACTGACTCCTGGACATAAATTACTTGTTCATTATCAGGCCCTGACACGGAGGAAGACGGCTGCTGCTTGCGTCCCGGTCCGGTGGCAGGTATTTGCATGCTGGTGTGACGCTGTCCGTGGTCCTGTCTTACACGGTCTGGAGCTGCGACCTTCATCATCACCATGCAGGCTCAAGTCTCAAGTCCCCCATCAGCTTCAAGCTTCATCCAGGATGCCTGAGAGGCCTGAGAGCTAGGTACCAGGGAGGGGCACACACACACACACACACACACACACACACACACACACACACACACAGCCAAGTGCTCTCAAAAGTGAAAGTCAGCTCCTTCACGGATGGGCACAGAGACTGACTGGCTTGAGTTAATACTCAAGAGCCCTTGCTATAAGTCAATTATTGTGGTAAGTGGATGTGTTAGTTAGTTGTGCGCTCATGCCTGTAACCCTAGTCCTGGGGGTGGGAGGGGCAGGAACAGATAGATCTCCAGAACCAACCAGTGAGCTCTTGGTCCAGTGAGAGACCCTGACCCAAGAAACAAAGTGGAAAGTGATAATGGAAGATACTCAGTGTCAATTTGTGGTCTCTACAATTTATGTGCACACACCCTTGCACATGCGTGCACACACACGCACGCACACACACGCGCACACACGGGGCACATGATAACAACCCAACCCCAGTCAGCTTGATGGGAAAAGGAAATGGCATGCATATTTTCTCAAACAGGAAAAGCAAGGTACATTCTAGACTAAGATAACTGACTCGCCCCTTTTCCCACCCAACCAGTGCCACTCTCCCCGAATCTCTAATCTCTCCTACTGATTCAACTGTCCCCACAGCCCCAACCCTGGAACTCTGTGTCAGTGTAAAGCTTACAACAGAGAGGAGAGAACCCTTATTTTCCCTAGCTGCAGTAAAAGAATATCCCCAGGAACACTCTGATTGGCTCTGTGTGGTCACATGCTCTGACCAGAGCAAATCAGCACTGTGACATCCAACCAGGAGAGCAATGCGGAGTACTTACTCAGAGAGGGCAATAGGCTCAACAGGGCAGAAAAGCCACCAGTGCACCCAGATGCCTTGTCTCCCCATCCGGTTTGCACCAAAGTCAATTTCCTTTGCGGGTGAGGAAACCGAGACTTAGGAAAACTGAGTGATTGGCCATAATCGCACAGCTAGAAAGAGGCAGAGCCGGTCGAGTTCAGGTCAAGTGTGCTCCGAACCACTTGCTAGACCCGCACTGGTGGAATATAGCCTTGACAGGCAGATCAATCTGAGGCAGTTTGGCCCAGAGGCCAGACAGACAAGAGACCTAGTGGGGAGTGACATGCGCAGAATCTTCTTGGTCCACGGGCCTGATCTATTGCTCTGGACTGAGACTTTGCCATCTGCCCTGGAGGTTCTTAGAGCACACGGTATGGCAAAAGAGGTCAAGGCCTGATGAACTGTGGCCTGATTTCAAGGCTTCCCCTAAGGCCCACGAGTTCTATCTTAGGTTAGGTCGAGCTAACGTCGCTCATCTGCGGACGGCCCTCTGCAGGCAAAGAGGTGCCCTGAAGGCAGAGCAAGAGAGAAACAGAAAAGCTAAATTAACAAAAAATGATCTGACAATATCTAGACGCAAGTGCCAGGTAGGTAAATACTGTAACCTATGTGCACTCCACAGTGTCCCAAATTGTCACATCTGCCTCAGACCAACAGGTGGCTGAAAAGCAGGGTGAAGTTCTTCCTGTGCCTTTGCCAGTAGTTTCTGGATTAAACACCCCCCCCCCAACCCCTGCAGTTCTTCTCTATCAGATTCCCATGGAGTTAGCATGTTCCACAATCCCAGGGTGGGGACCAGACAGAAATAATATACCGTTCTGTAGAAGAGAAAATTAAGGCATAAGGAGGGTGTGGCTTTGCCCAAGGCACACAGCTAGCAAATGATTTTAATATTTTTAGCATCATCACCAAAATCTCTTCTCCACCCAAAATGCCAACAGTGGGTTGGCCAGCCTTCTGCCACTATGCAAATCCCTGAGATAGTCAGCTTGGAAGGAAGTCTGCGTGGTGCCCACTGGCCCTCTTCGTGTCCCTGGTGACCTTACTTTTGCTGGGTCCTACCTCTAAAGGGTCCATCACCCCCAACAGAGACATGGGTTAGTCAACGAATAGGTCTGTAGGGGACATTTGAGACCCAAACTACAACAAAGGGTTATTAAAATATGTCTGTATGGCCGGGCAGTGGTGGTGCACGCCTTTAATCCCAGCACTTGGGAGGCAGAGGCAGGTGGATTTCTGAGTTCGAGGCCAGCCTGGTCTACAGAGTGAGTTCCAGTACAGCCAGGGCTGCACAGAGAGACCCTGTCTTGAAAAAAAAAAATGTCTGTATGCATCCAACATCTACACAGGAAACACTGTGTGAGCAATTTACAAAACCAAAACAAAGCCAGGTAGTGGTGGTTCACACCTTTAATCCTAGCACTTGGGAGGCAGAGGCAAGAGGATCTCTGGGTTTGAGGCCAGCTTGGTCTGCAGATTGAGTTCCAGGACAACCAGGGCTACACAGAGAAAGCCTGTCTCAAAAAAAAATAAATAAATAAAAAATAAGATAACAAAGACAAGGACTGTGCCTTGTCCTGGAGGGGGGTGGGGTATACAGCAGCCTCCTTGGGATGCCATTAGCTGTCTACTGCAAGAGAAAGTTTGAATGAGAAGCACAGTACAGGTTGTCTCCCCTGGATGCTGACCCAGGTTAAGGGAGGACACTTAAACTACTAGTATCTTATCCAGAAGAGCACTATGTGGGAGGATTCTGAGGTGGGGAGTGGTTTGCCCAGGTGCCCTCTCCCATGGGGCTGTGAATGCAGCACTTCCCCAGCTCTGGCTCAACATCCCTCTGAGTCACTTATGTGTGAAACAGTGCTTGCCAACTCACCCTCAGCCAGCCCCAGGCCTCCTAGAGACAGAGCCTGCCAAGTCTCCTCCGCCTCTCCCCAGTCCAGCCTAACCCACCCACCCCACCCCACCCCACCCCCACCCCCGGTGTAGACGGCAGCCGCTTAATAAGAATCTGAAGCATGGGGGCTGAGGAGATGGCCCAGTCAGTGAAGCTTGTTTATAAGCATGAGGACCTTAACTTGACCCCAGAACCTACATAGAAAGCAGGGCAGAGCTGTGCACATGTTTGTAATTCAAGCACTGATGAGACAGGGTGTGGATCCCAGGACAGCTAGGAGGGCCTATTTGATGAAGTTCACAGACCAGTGAAGACTCTCTCAAACAAAAGATGGAAAGCACCTGAGGGGCCAACACTGGGGGCTGTCCTCTGACCACCACACACCCATGCATACACACCTACCCACACAGACATGAGGAATTCAAAGGACAGATCACCTCTAGGTTGGTTTGACAGAATCTGAGGCTCCCTTTCCACTCTGAGTCTGTTACTCTCTGGATTTACCTCTGAAATCTGACTTCAGATCTGAGTGAATGAAAAGAACCCAACACACACGCACACACATGTATACACACATGTACGTATGCACACACATATGCATACACATTCACACATGCACATTCACACACATAGACACATACATACATACTCACACACATACGCACACAAATACATGCACACACACACACACACACACACACACACACACACACACACACACACACTTGGAAGGCCCGTGGTCACCAGAGTCTCAGCTTCTACTCAAGGCTGTTTCTAGCCTCCTGTAAGACACACATCTCTGCCTAGAAACCACCAAGGGGCAGCGAGGGCCAGTGCACTGTCGGATCCAACCAAATCCTTAATCCCTGAGCACAGGAAGCTGTCAGCCCCTCATCTGCTGTCACACAGAGTTCCCAGGAGCCACGCCCAGGGCCTGACACACAGGAAGTGCTTGACCGAGCCCACTGAGTGAATAAAAAAAAAATTCACAGAAGGAAACTTACCCAGTGAGGGAGAAACAGCAGCATTTGCTGAACAATATTCTGTGATAAACTACGTACATATGTACGTATGCACGCGCGCTCTGTGTAGGTTACCTCAGTTTAATACCCAGACACCATCCTCAGGAAGAGATAGATGATCCAACCTAAGCTTAGAGAGGCAGATGAGAGGTCCATTTTCATACCCAACCCCACATAGCTGCCTGGTCTCCTCAGGGTCTACACAGAGTGAGTCACGAGGGCAGAACTCACTCCCTAGCTCAACACCGCACCCCCTCAGTGTTCAACACTGTGCAGGGCTTAAAAGAGATGCCCAGTTGTCTTCTGAGGCTGTGGTTGAAGCCACCAGGATGCCCTCTGGGTTAGAACTTGAGACTTTTCTCGGTGGTAGCGAACAGAAACAGAGCAGGAAAGTTCCAGACTTGGTGGGCAGGGCCAGAAGACATCACAAGCTCCCTACAGATGACTCGGACTCTCCCACAGTGGTCCTACTAAGTGGGCTGCCCACAATGGCCATGTCACCCTATGTGACTGGCAAAGGGCTTCAGTAGCCAGAGCCCCTGAGCCAAGCAAACCCCAAGATCCCCAAACTTTCTACTTCCATAAAGTGCTCTGATCTTGTCAAATTGCTACCAGAGGAGTCATAGCTGAGTGAACACTTGCCAGGTTCCTGCCGCTCTCCTGAGAGCTGTCACCATCTTCATCCATCATAATTGAAGCAATCCACCTGCTCCAAGTCCATCTGTAATGATGGCTAGGATGCAGAAGATATGTCTTGTCATCACCTTGACTTCTTTTCCCTGGAGAGCACAAAGGTCAGGAGGGACCCTGGAGCAGGGGAAGATGATGTAGCACAAGGCTTGACCCCCTCACCATGGCCATCTGCCAACTTCTAGCTGCTTTTCTCCATCAGAACCAGAGCTAGCTAGAAGCTCCCTTCATTCCCAAACAGGTGCTGGCACCTGCCTGTCACCTTCAGTTCTGCAGAAAGGCAGGATCCAGGAGGAACGGGGTGGGTGGGGTAGGGAGTGGATGCTCTAGAGGGTTTGGTTTCCATATACCTGGATCTGAAACTACACTAAGACACACACTTGTACGTGTCCCCCTCCCAGTCTGTACCTCATCCCCACTAGCCTTGGTCCTGATCGTGTGAGAGGAGAATTGCTCATCACTGGTTTCCTTATCATGGGTTCAGTGGGCATAGACTGGAGCAGAGGAAGATAGACAGGCCTTGAACTGCCCTGTTGCTAGGACTCTGGCCCGGCCTGGGCAGCAGCAGCAGCATCTTCCTGGATAGAGTGCTCTCTGCCTCTTCACGGGGCTCTTGCTCAGAAGGTGCTGACATCCCCATCTTCATGCAGAACAAACACCAAGGAGCTTGCGCCAGCATTCAAGGCTCTAGGCAATATGGTGCCAAAGAAGCAGGAAGTCTAAGAACTGCAGGGACCCTTAGGAGAATCAGGGATCACTTGGTTTGAGAAATAATGTATTTCTTAGCCATCGGCGGTGTCCCAGAACACTAAAAGGTGTCAAGGGAAGAATGAGCTTCCTGTCTGCAAGCCTATGCCCCTGGCCCGCTCTCTATGGTCTCCTTAACAGGCACTGTTTCTTCTTCTCCTCCTCCTCTGTTTCCCTGAAGACCCCCTATCCTGCTGTCCTCGGGTGTAATAACCCCTTTCTTGTGCACCAACTCTGTGCCTGGGTTGGAGAAAACCCAACTTGGTCCCAGCAGGGCTCCCCCAACAGCCTTATCAGCACCACGAGGTCCACCTTCTCACTGCCAAGCGTCCTGCTCCCTGTCTTCTCTGCCTGACACTCTGCTCAACCACTCTAACCCAAGGTGCAGCACCCTCCTCCATGAAGACACTCTTCCCCAGTGCCTGCTCAGGACCCACGTTCCTTCTGCTGGAGTCCTGCCAGCCAATATACTCACATTGTTTCCCCCACTAGCCCACTGAGGATGGGAGTCACGGCAGCGTCCCAGCACCCAACCCTGAGGGTAACCCATATTTTAGGCATAATTTCATGATAGTAGTTCTGCATGGCTTTGTATAAGTCTATGGTTTTAAAAGCATGTTTCTATGAATTACCTGAGATGACTGTTAAATTTCTTCTCTTGTGATCTTTGGCTAAATATCATCCCCATTTGGTGGATGAAGAAACTGAGGTTGAATTTCCACTTCCTTGCTATCCTCCCCCACCTCTGCGTTACCTGGGCATTGCTAGAAGTGTGTGAGGAACAAGGCAGGAAAATGTCACCTGACAGCTGTAGCTGACAAATATTACTGTTGGTTATTTGTTTTGATTTTTTTCAAGATTTATCTATTTTATGTATGTGAGTATACTGTACACTGTCACTCTCTTCAAACACACCAGAAGAGGGCACCTAATCCTATTACAGCAACCATTTGGTTGCTGAGAATTGAACTTGGGACCTCAGGAAGAGCAGTCAGCACTCTTAAACACTGAGCTACCTCTCCAGCCCTTTGTTTTAAATTTTTTTAAGAGAAGAAAAGATGACCTGAACTAGTAGAGAACTGTGACCTTGACACTCACCCAGGCAAGACTGATGACTGTAAGCGGGAAGAGGTGGAGTCAGTGGGGATGGCAGGGCCCAGGCTGAGAGCTCAGGACCCACATTTCCCACATCAAATCTCGAGGGTGTCATTAATCACAAAGCCTGTGGCCAGGAACTCAAAGTTAACAGTGTTTTCTCTTGTATTTGGTTTCTGCAAGTCCTCTGGATTCTTCCCCTGGTAGTTGGCTAGACATTCTCTGCTTGTCTTAGTAGGCTTTGTCTATCTACCTATCTATCCACCTATCATCCATCTATCTGTTGCATTTATACGTTGGTGGGATAATGAGGTGGGAGGGAGCACTTCAGCAGGCCTGGGCAGGGTGTTCCCCTGAGGAATCACCACCATGCGACAGGCCTAGAACAAAAGGGAGTTTACTGGGGGAAAGAAAGAAGACTGGGAAAGGCAGGAGATGAAGAGAAACGAGGGACAAAGAGAAGGACAGAAAGAGAGAGAAGAGAGAGGAAGAGAGGAAGAGGCCAGCTGGAGACACGGGGGGAAGAGAGAGAGAGAATAGGAGATGGAGTGTGTGTGTGTGTGTGTGTGTGTGTGTGTGTTAATATACATAGATCTTCTTATACTCCTGGTGTTTACATGCTGTGGCAGAGACACGAACTGTTGCTAGATAGCTGTTGGGCAGAACCTGGACGAACTGCCAACACCATTTGTCATCTAACTATCACCCATCCACCTATCAATGCCTTTCTCTGGGTGTGTATCTGTCTCTCTGTCTGTCTGTCTCTACCTCTGTCTGTCTCTGTCTCTGTCTCTCTGTCTGTCTTTCTCTCTCTCTCTCTCTCTCTCTCTCTCTCTCTCTCTCTCTCTCTCTGTGTGTGTGTGTGTGTGTGTGTGTGTGTGTGTGTGTGTGTGTGTGTGTGTGTGTGTGAAATCTTCCATTACCTAGTACTAGCCACGCCATCCTGGGGCTCAGGTCCTGTTTCTTAATGATGATTGATGGCTTTGAAGACGCAGTAAATCGATAGGGTCTGAATTCCTAAACTCTTGACAAGAGCTGAAGAGAACATTCTCAGTGCCTGCCCTCACTCTCCGGCTTCCTTGTGCTCACATCAGCCAGAGATGGGGCCTTGTGGGTCACTCAAAGAGGCAGTTTTTCAGTTGGTACACAGCATGGTCCGTGGCTACTTCATTCATTCAGCCAACGCTAAGCCATGTTGTCTGCCCCGGCTTGCACTTAGCACTAGGGTAGGGGCATGGAAGGGAGAAAAGATGAAAGCTTAGCTCCTGCTCAGTGAACTCAGTCCACTGAAAAGAGTAAGAGCACACAAAGCGGCCTAGACAGGGGAGAACCTGGCATCTGGACCAGGCATCTGGACCGCCTTTCTGTGTCCTCTGGATCGTCCTAAAGGGAACATGTCACCACAGAGGCTGAAGTCCAGGTGAGGTCACCTGGCCAAGAGTACAGAGCTTGGAGGAAAGGAGGTAGAGTGGAGATAAACTCTTTACCTGAACTCAAGGCCATCGACGGAGGGGAGATGCCACCAAAGAACACAGGGCTTGTGAGCCAGCTCTCCAACCAGAAAACAGGATTTTAAAAGGAGCATGTGCGGGTCTTATGCTCAACACAAACCAGACTTTATGGTCTTTTATTTGTTGGGAGAAGGGGACACACACACTTTTTTGTTTGTTTGTTTGTTTGTTTTGTTTTATTTATTTTTTTTTTTTAAGAAAGAGAAAGAACATAAAGCTGGATGTTGAATAGAGGAAAGGAACTTGAAGGGAATGTGATTTAAAAAATATTGTAAGATTATTATTTTTTTAAAGTGGAACAGTCATTCTAGACTGACCCTGTAACAGAAGTTCAGGACAAAGGAAGGTATTTGTTTGCATGGAGCAGATAGATGCGTTAAAGAGAGGCTCCAACACAGGATGGAGCTGGGTCAAATGAGACAGGAATAGGGGGCCACCAAGGGTGAGTTTCTGTTCAGGAGAGAGGTCCTAGGACAGAAAAACGTGGAGTCTGCATCCGCAGCGAGCGAACCCAGCCCGGGACCATCGGGGACTTGCCCTGGGTCCCCGGTCCCAGGCAGCCAGCGGCGGTGCCCGCGTCCCGCTGAGCGCTGCGGAGGGCAGGAGGCGGCTGCGGGGCGGGCGGCCACGATGCCCCGACAGGTAAGTGATTGGATTAAGAGACCCGGCTGACAGGATGTCCGTTCAGCCGCTGAGGCTAATCAACTTCCCCATCCTGTCTGCTAATAAATCCTGCTCCGGGGACCACTCGCCTGATGATGGCTCCTCGGGGACCGCCGCCGACTTCTCCCGGAGCACTCGCTTGCAGTCTATTAAGGAGGCAGCGCGCGCCTGTCAGGTCCTCAGTCCCGCAGCGGCTCCGAGGTGCCCATCACCCAGGTGCGGCGGGCGCCAGCCATTGTTCCCACTGCGGGGGTGACAGCCCGGCCCGGGGTCCCTCGCCTCGGGGGGTCCCGGGCCTCTCCGGGCGGCGGCCTCGCGGATCCCGCTCTCGGCCCTCGTAGCTGCCACCCGCTCAGGCCCGGCTCTGCGCATCAATTAGAAAGTGGCAGTTGCTGGATCTTTAATATCTGTGGAGAAGATATATAAATAAATTAAAGCTTTAATTATTTTCTTGCATTCGCAGCAGCTCCGAGAGGTAGCCAGCGCTGAACTGTTGAGGAAGCAGCACTTGGCTTGACTCTCACCTCCCCCACTTCCCAAAGGGGGGCGGGGAGGGGCGCGGGTGTGTGTGTGTGTGTGTGTGTGTGTGTGTGTGTGTGTGTGTGTATGTGTGTAGAAACAATTTCCTTTGTTGCTCAGTACAAAAAGTACAACCTTATGACCTGAAGGCCCAGCTGCTTCTAAAACAATATGCTCCCCACTTGAGTAACACACACACACACACACACACACACACACACACACACACACACGGTCCTGTGAGTTGTGTCTATAGACAGAGTTCAATCCCAGATTTTCATCTTATCTGGAAGAACCTCCAAGGGCATTATTAAATATGTGAAATACGCCAGAAATATCCAAGCAATCCCCATCTGGCCCAGGGAAGGAGGAGGAACGTACTGGGAAGTAATAAAGTGTGTTTATTTTTTAATTTTGATGACATGTGTTACATCATTAAAGAAGGACAATTATTTTTAAAATTCAGTCAGCACGCTTCAGTGACTCAAAAGGTTTGCCACTGTGGAATGCATCAGAGCCTCCCTCCAAAAGCCCAGCTTGGTCCATTTTTAAATAACTTAACACAGACATAGTTGTGAATCTTAAAATAACAAATAAATAAATAAATAAATATATAAATAAATAAATAAATAAAAATCCCTCATCTCAAGGAGCAGAAAGGACAATAACGTTACAGATTCACCTGTCCTTAAAATGGGTTCTGAGCTCCAAGTTCAGGGAATCTTAAGTTCTGACAAAATTCGAAAACTAGGTAGAAATTGAAGGGAGTTCAAAATGGCCCTGCCTTTGCCACCAAGCCAACCCCTCAAAAGCAAAACACCATCATTCCTCTATGAAAAGCGCCGGTGTGCTCCAGAGTGCGGGTGACTGCTCTGTGCCAAATGCATCCTCTCAGCCTGTGCCACCCCCTCCAGTGAGAAAAGCAGCCAGAATTACCAAGCACGACACCTAACAGCCAATTCTGAAGACATCCTCACCCCTCTCTCTGGGTCCGTTTCCAACACACATCAAAAGCCCAGGATGAAAGTGTGGGTCTGCTTGAAAGCAGGGTCCCTGCTCACTTCCTGGTGTATCTATGGGAATGTAATCCTAGAAGCATACAAATATTATGTGAAGATTTCTCTCAAAGACAGGCATCAAATGTTGTTTCTCAAGCCAAGGGTCCAAAGTCAGAGCTTGTATATTGATCAGTGGACAAAAAACACATCAGGAGGGCTGGAGAGATGGAGAGAAGATCACTGACTGCTCCTCCAGAGGTCCTGAGTTCAATTCCCAGCAACCACGTGGTGGCTCACAACATCTGTATGGGATCTGATGCCCTCTTCTGGTGTGTCTGAAGACAGCTACAGTGTACTCATATACATACATAAATAAATTTTTTTTAAAAAAGAAAACACATCAGGAATACCTGAATGTCCAATAAGGGGACTGGTTGGCTACATTTCTGCACTTCCTGGACTACCATGTGGCTATTGGAAATGATACTTCAGACCAGTGTTTAATAGAACAGAAAAAAATATAATTTTTAAATTATAGTAACTATTATATTTAAATATATATTGTATACTTATATATATTATAATTAATCTATATAATTTAAAAGAATTCACACAGCCTGTAAAAATGAAGAGTGTGTGTGCAGACAGTGACAGACCTCGATACATGAAGAAGGACTCTCCCTTGACATCAGGAGTCATGACTTTTATTTTCTCCTGTTTTGCTTATCTGTAAGTACACATTGGTCCAGCTTCTCTTGCTAATAACACAATCCCTCAAAGGGGCATTATAAAGACAACAGGTTTATTGTGGCTCACACTTCTGGTCCAGAGTCAAGGGACAGAATCTGGTGATAACGTTTTTGCCTTCAGAGTCCTAGGTTGGCTCAGGCATCATGTGACAAGAGACAAGGAGCATGACCGTGCACATATGAATGTGCCCTGTGTCCCTTCTCATGAAGACACCAGTGTTCAACCTCTGGATCTCCTGTGCATAAGTTATTTTTTCATCACTAAAATATCTGTCAGAATGACCAAATGGAATATTTAACTGTATTCATGTTTCAGCTGGTTCGGGCCTCCAGTATGGGAAGGCCCGGCAGAACACAGCAGGTCCCATTACAACAGTCTGGAAGCAGAGAGCTAGGAAGTGGTCAAGAATCTTCTACCCTCAACCATCTCTTCACAGTGACCCACTGTTTCTAGGTAGGCTCCACCTCCCAGTGTTTCCAGAACCTTCCAAATTAAGGCCACAAGCACTCAAATCATAAGTAGTGGATTGGGTTTTCAGGCTCAAACTACAAGATACCGTCCACATCAGACAATGTCCTAACGACCTTTAACCACCATAGCTGGGTGTTTTTTCATACCTTTCCTACTTCACAAAGAGAACTGAACTCCACTATGAGGATTTTTTTGGTGGGAAGGGGTGCAGATTCAACCCATAGCAAAGTATTTCTGACCTTAAAAAAAAAAATCCTAGCATACAGGAAGCAGAGGCAAGTAGATCTCTGTGAGTTCCAGGCCAGCAAGGATAGGCTAGTAAAATCCTCAAATAGGTAAGTAAATGTACTATTAGTATGCCAATAAACATAAACAGCAAATAAATTTCTAAATCATTAAGTGTAGGTCCAGGGTCGACCCTGATGCTGACCCATGCTGATGAATACAAACTGCCTTAGTCCCCACTGCACCCTGTCGTTGGCCCTTGTGGCTATTTATAGGCATAAGTAATAGAGACAGGGTCATGCCCAGGATGTTACGGTAGAGGGGAGCAAGAGGAGCAGGCAGCATACGCAGAGAGACAGTGTCACCTGAAGACAAGCTGGCATCAGGGTGTGGCTCCAGAGAAAAGCTAATGGCTAGTCCCATCAGTCCAGAGCCACCCTGCACCAACCAGCCTCGGAGTCCTCCCGCTCACTGTAGCAGCTAACGCCCACGGATGGCAATGCTCTTTCTCTCGTGGTTCCTTACAGCGTTTACTATCTTTTTTAAAACTTATTTGTTTTTCTTATTTTTAATTATATGTATGCGTGTCTCTGAATTAGTATGTGCACAGGAGTACAGGTGCCTACAGAGAAGAGTCTGTCAGATCCCCTGAAGCTGGAATTACTGGCTGTTGTAAGCTGCCTGCTGTGGATGCTGGGATCTGAACTCAGGGCCTCTGAAAGAGCAGTATGTGCTCTTAACCACTGAGCCGTCTCTCCAGCCTACAGCCTTTGTTTCTTCATCACTTAAACTACAACCCAGATAATAAGGTCATTTCAGCACAATCAGAATAATGGGGCAAGGGGAAGAAAAGATAGAGAAAGAAACGAAAGGATTGAAAGCATTCTCTATGGTTGGTGTCCACCCCAGAGGATATTAAAACTGCCTGGGCTGAAGAAGAGAATACAGACGAAGGTTGGATGCTGCAGGGGTCCCTGAGAAAGGCCCCAAACTCTGCTCTCAGGCTGAGTGGGGCTTACAGGGATAGCAAAGGCTTAGTTGAATTTGGAGAGCTCTGAAAGTGGGGGAGACCTGGGTCTTCCCTAGGGAGTTCAGGGACACACAAGCCTGACACAGTGCCCATGGACACAGCCATAGTGGGAGGGATAGAATAGAAACGGCCATGGTGGGTAGAGAACCCCATAGTGCTTCTGGATAGGAGAACAGATGGCTTTTTTGATTCCCTTACAGCCAAGGTAGCTGAGATTTTTGTTACTTCTTCAGTGATATCTGCTAGGAAGCAAGACAGCCACATCCTGTAGGTGCTGGTCCTGAGGGCCTGTAGGATAGACTCAGAGCAGCCATGGGATGGGCATCTCCTGAGATAGAGCGTCTCACACTTTTTCCATCTGTGACCCCTTTCATTCAAGAAATGTGCGCAAACTCAGAAACCTACGTATATAAAATAGGTCTATAAATCAAACATTTACTGATAACAAATTAGAAAGAAATGTGTTTTAAAGCGGTTCTTTGATACATATAATTTTGCCATTTGTTAAAGACAAAAGCAAATTTACATACTAATGAGATGAATATGCTTATTTTTTTACAGAAAGAATTAAATCCTGGCTGAATATTTGATATTGTAGGACATAATGCATCGCTAACATTTTTCGGAGTTGATTAGTATTTTGATTTCATAATTTTAAGTATTGAGGACGTTGCTTTGCATAAATATGTAATACAAAATGGCAGACATATGCTTAGGGCGATTTCAGAAACTGTTGGAAATTCTGTCCTAATCCCAAGCCAAAGTTCATGTGATGATCTTTATGAGACTGGAGTCAGGAGCCACACACCCTAAGACAGCACAATGGACACTCAGATGCCGAGGAACGGCGGAGTCTTTGTTTTCCATAATTAAGCCATTACGTCTTCTCTGAGTGTAAAGCACTGCCATCCCTAACATACGATAGCCTCAGATAGAAGCCCCAGGATTTCACACAGCGTTGGTGGGGGTGTTACACATTATAAATGCATGTGCAGAACAAGGCACATACGTCATATGTTAAGGACCAAGGCTGTGTCGATGTTCTACAGAGCAACACAGATAAGCACCACCAGATATCCCCCACCCCACATATGATTACAGTTTAAAAAGCTGGAACATAGGCAACCCTAGAACATAGGCAACCCAGCTCTATAGATGTGGCACTGAGAGACCTCACACACACCCAAAACTGAGTACAATCTGTCAGATGAAGAGATGAGAAAGAACCCCCTAGCTGCTGAGATCACCTGCAGTTCCCCGAGATGACCTTCCTGCTTTGACTTCTGGTAGCAGAAGTTCGACCACAGAGAAGCCAGGAGTTGATTATGGTCACACAGAAAGTCACACAGAACCAGATGTTAGTCCCAGTTTTTCCTATGCCCTGGTCCCCAATCCCACTCCCAGTGTTGTAAATGGCCACAAGACAGAATCAGATGGAGGGCTGAGACATCCCTGGGGCATGTGGCTGTGTGTGGGTAGGTTACCCCCCAGCCCCTGTAGGGGGGTCCAGGTGCTTCTGTGCCCGCTGAGCCAGCTCATCTTCAGCCATAGCAGTCCGCTAATAATTGCACTGTCTCCACAGCCATCAGTCCTAACCACCCACACAGTCTTCCAGCACCTGATTTATCAGGACAGAGGGCACGCTCTTAAAGGGTCACAGCCCACCCTGGATCTCTGGCTCCTTTAGCATTAAGTGATAGAACATATTTTCTCTGCTAACTCCACCGAATGTTCCAGGATAGATTATTTTAAGAATCAAGACTAAATTGAAACAAGGCAGGCTCGAATTTTCCTCCCAAAGAATCATAGATGAGGGTCATCTATCAGCATGACACAGCAGAAGTATTTGAGAGCTGACTCCAAAGCCCAGAGCCGTGGGCTCAACCCCAGTGTGTATTTGCCTGTGTGACCTTGGGTGAGCCACTCACCCTCGCTGCCTCTCAGCTTCCTCACTAACCAGGTCCCTTCCTGGTACACAAGATGGTTTTGTCAAGTCTGTCAACAACTGCCAATGGACATGACAGAATTTCCCTAGGGAAGATGCAGCAGAGTCATGTGGCCTGCTGACACAGAAAAATGTTTCAAATCCTTTGTGCCCTTAGAAATACAGATCAAAACTGTCGAGGACAATCAAACTGCGAAAGGCTTCAAGGTGGTCAAAGCCAGTGTTGGTGAATGTGGGGAGTTATGGGGCTCCCTAACATTGTTGCTGAGGATGCAGCCTGACCACCCCTTCAGAGGCTGGATTTCTGTCAAAAATGACCTTGCCTTTTGCCTCAGCAGTGCCACACCTTGGAGCTGTCTAGAGAAAACAAGTGACTGTCTGAACAAAAACTAACTGGTCAGTGGTGGCGCATAGCTTTAATCCCAGAACTTGGGAGGCAGAAACAGGCAGATCTATGAAGTTGAAGCCAGCCTGGTCTACAGAATGAGTTCCAAGACAGCCCAGGCTTCACAGAGAAGAAGAAGAAGAAGAAGAAGAAGAAGAAGAAGAAGAAGAAGAAGAAGGAGGAGGAGGAGGAGGAGGAGGAGGAGGAGGAGGAGGAGGAGGAGGAGGAGGAGGAGGAGGAGGAGGAGGAGGAGGAGGAGGAGGAGGAAGCTAGAAAATTAGGAATCAGAACCAGACTCTGCTAGCAGCAGTTTTTAAAGAAAAAAAGGTGGGAGAAAGTGTCTGGTCCTTAGGGATTGACCCAAAGCATGATGTTTGATGGAAGATTGTTCATCTGGTTAGCAGTTTCATGGAACCATTAGTGATACAAAGTATTCATTATTTGGTTTCCTTAAAAGCGGGCTACAACAAAACAGTATGCAGAAAGAAATGTACTAAGATGCTGACAATGGACAACTTTAGTTTTGTGCACATGTGCCATCCACATGTCCTACAGTGGCCAAGACATCCTCACTTTTAACACAAAAAGGGTGCTTATGGGAATAACCACTATTCTTTCTCTGTCTTCCTGGGGCACATTTGAGGATTTGAGCGGAGGTCCCTACTTCATCTCCTTGTCCCCACTAATAGTTTGTGTCTCTCTGCAAGTCCTAGCTGAGCACTTGTCTTGAAGTTATTTATGTCTCCATATCTCCCCGTGCCCCAAGAAGTCATTGCAGAGGGTGAGGTGTCTCTGTGTTTTGCTATCATGACTGTAAAGGGGGTTATAGACAGAACAGATCTCTACCAAGACTCATTGTATATATATATTACCTTCACTGTAGGCTGAAAAGGGCCTTAAAATATCAAGTCCTCACCTCTGTAAGTCTTGCCTTAGCAAAATAGCCTTTGTAGGAAAAATCAAAATGAATTAAGGATTCTGAGATGGAGACTTGTGGGGCAGTGATCTGTGGCAAGCAATCTGGCACCCGGTTGAGCACAGGCATAAAATCTGGGTTACCCAGTGGAACAATCCAAAAAGGACACCTGGAGACTTAGTCACGCCCCTTCCCAGTTACTACATCTGCCTCGCCTCTCCCAGAGGGGCGGGGCGGGGGGGGGGGAGTACAATTCCATCCACGCCACTCCATACAATGAAAATAAACGTCTTAGAATTATAGAGCGTTGTCTCTTCATCTGGACCCGCTGTGGGAAGCAAGGGATCCGGCCCTCGATTAAGGAGCCAGGTCTAATCTCTCGCAGAGGGCTTTCCAGCACTCCCAGACAATACCCATTCACCCAAGCCTAAGCAGCTAGCCCTGCTCCCCAAGCTTCTGAAACCGGTCTCAGCAGGAACCCCAGCTGCGCTCTGGCTAGTCCGTCAGCAGCACCCTGCTGCGACTGCGGTGCCCCAGGCTAGAGAACCCATGGAGACAGCTGCCACATGTTCCCCAGGAATGGCCCCCTCCCCCACCCACTGGCTTGGCCTGCAAAGGCTTCCCACAGCCCCCACCTGCCCATCGGACTGTGTGGGAAGATGCAGCCACTTCCTGTGTGTCTCCTGTCCCACCCAGAGCCACAGCGCCCAGGGGCAGACATGTGGGGCTTCATTCCACAGCACCAGGCTTGTTCCAACAGAGACTCCTCATTTCTCTGGAGTGACTTGGTAAGAGAGCACGAGAGATGTTTAACACAGAAAAATTATGGCAATATGACCACAGAGGCAGAAGTTGAAAGGAAGGAAACATGACCTACACATGCTGGCAGCCACCAAAGCTGGAAGTTTGGAAGAAGACTCTCCCTAGAGTCTTTGGGCTGTTGGGGGGAGTAGCCCAGAGCATAGCTTTATTTCTAGCCAATAGAATCAACTTTGTGTTTCTGGCCTCTCAGGCTCTGAGAGAATGCACCACTGTTGTCTGAAGCCACCAGATTTCCAGTGGTTCGTCCCAGCAGCCCCAGGGAATGAGTACACTTGCCCTTTAGAAGCCTGTGTGAACGTTGCATAAACAAAACAAAGCTTCCAGGTAAACGATCATGAAATCGACTCATTCCTTCCTTGATCGTTTGACAGTAAACATCAACTGCTTCAATGACAGAGCCACCACAGGATTCAGCACAAGTTCAGTGTCCTCAAAGCAGGCCCAACCTCTCCCCAGACCCTCTGCCTGGCACAGTTGACCTGTAGTCCTTATATATTGAGACCTGTGTTTACACAGTTTTAAGAAGTCAGCAGAATGAGTTGTGAAAACTTCTGGGCTAGTCCAACACCTTCTTGTTCAGGCCGAGAAACCAAAGCCCAGGGAGGGTAAGGGACTCACTCACGGTCATATTACCAATCAGCAGCTGAGAAGAGGCAAGAGTACAGACTCTTCAACTCCATCCACACGGATGCACACTGACCCTGTGAGGTGCCTGCCACTCCCACCCTCACAGAGTCATTGCTTTAGGCTTTGCGGTGGCTACTATCACAAATTGCCACAAACTGCATGGCTCAAAACAACTGAAGCATACTGTCCCACTGTTCCGGATGTCTGCTGGCCAGGTTATTTTAACGCCTCTGGGGAAGATTCTGCCTGCCCCGCCCCCAGCTTCTGGTGGCTCCCAGCATTATATGTCACTTCCATTCCAGTGTCTACCTCCATCTTCCCATGAGTTTCATATGGTCCTCTTTCTCAGGACACCATCATTGGACTGTCCAGTATGGCATCATCTTACTGAATTATATCTGCCAAGATCCGATGCCATATTCACATATGCTAGATGTACAATTTGGATGGGGTGGTGACACTATTCAACCAAGTACACATGGATTTGGGATCTTTCTCCAAACTAATGGGTAATAACAGTGCATTGAAAGGTCCATTAAGAGTCAAATAACTAAACACCCAGGTTTCTCTGTGTCTTTTCTGCACTCTGTAGTTGAACAAATGGCCAATTCTTCTATCCCTTATATTCCATTGTCCTGGTCATATTTTTTATCAATTGGACACAAACTTTAGGGAAAGTTTGTTAGGGAAAAGGAACAGCAGTTGAGAAACCACCTCCATCAGATCGGGGCACAAGGGAGTCATTTTCTTGACTAGTTATTGATATGAGAGCATCCGGCCCACTGTGGGTGGTGCCAGTCCTGGGCAGGTAGTCCTGAGCCCTGTCATACCTAGATAGTAAGTCAGTAAGCACCATTCCTTCTTGGCTTCTGCTTCAGTTCCTGTCTCCGGGTTCCTGACTTGAGTTTCTGTACCAGTTTCCCTCAGTGATGGACTGTGCTCATGCTGTGTAAGACAAGGAAACCTCTTCATTTCCAAGTTTATTTTGACCATGGTGTCTTTATCTCAGCAACAGAAAGAAACCTAAAACACCTGTGCACTCCTGGCTGACAAACCCACCAGTCCCCAACAGCTGTGCAACAGCAGAGGGACTTAGAAACTGTGATGATCTGAATAGGCTTGGCCCATGGGAAGTGGCACAATTAGGAGGTGTGGCCTTGTTGGAAGAAGTCACTGTGTAGGTGTAGGCGGGCTTTGAGGTCTCCTGGTGCTCAAGCTCTACCCAGTGCAGAAGATGTCCTCTCCTGCCTACCTTTAGGTCAAGATGTAGAACTCTCAGCATCTCCAGCACCATGTCTGCCTGGATGCTGCCATGTTTTCCACCTTGATGATAATGGACCAAACCTCTAAAACTGTAAGCCAGGCCCAATCAGATGTTGTCCTTTATAAGAGTTGCCTTGGTCATGGTGTCTCTTCACAGCAATGGAGACCCTAACTAAGGCATGAACATAGACTGAACAAGTGAGCTCAATGTGGCACTCGGGAGCAGAGCCCAAAGAAATGAAGTGGAAACCCAGGGGATTGTCATGGTGTCCCTACAGGGTCTGGGATGTGTCTGGGATGGATCTTCAGACTTGGGACTGGCTTGTGGCTGCCAGCCAGCAGGGAGCAGAGTGGCTTTCCCCTTGCCAGAACTGTGTGAAAACTGCTAGTCTGACTCCTATTTGTCTGGGGAAATTCCAGCTCTGCTAACAGGTGTGGCTCTCCAGGGTTCCATCCCAAAAGCTGAAGATGAAGAACAGCTAGTCAAGACTCCTGCTGACGACAATGTCCCCGTCAACCTAGTGATGTCAGTTCTAGAAAGGGCCCCAGGGGTGTGTGAGAATGTTCACTAGGGTGTTGTTTACAGGAAAGAATGCAAACACCAAACCTGGAAACCCATACAGGACGAGATTAATAAATGATTAGACACCAGTTTATGGACTATTGTGCAATTACCAAAATTTTAGTATTTATAAATATTATAAACAAAATAATCATCCTGCACCTAGAGGTGTTGCAGGTGTGGCTGCTGTCACATGTGTGCCAGTAGGTGGCAGAGAAGAGAGAGGCCATGGCAACACTCAGTGCTCTAACCTGTGAACATCTGAATATTAGTAGCCTAAAATAACCTGAAAAAAGCAAGCCTGAGACAACCATCAGTCCTGTGCCAGGTCCAGACAAGGAGCTAGCCTGAGATGACCACAAGTCCAGCACCAGGGAGGCCTGGATGGGTTCCGGGACAGTGAGCAAGCTGGAGACTAGAAGAACCCCACCTGGGACCATGTGTCCCCAGGCAGAAAGGGGCCTGAGACAGAGGACCCTCCAATGGGGCCACTTGGGCGGGCCAGGCAAGGAGCAAGCCTGAGATGATGTGGGAACCTGATAGACACCAATCTGGTGCCTCACAGGTCTCAGGGCAGACCATGCCTGAGATGACCCCTGCCCAGTGCCATAATGCACAGGCAGGGCACAGCACTCCTGAGACCACTCCTGAGATGACACATTCAAGAGACTCAGGCACCACTAAGAGGAACAAGTAAGTGTTGGGTAAATGGAAGAGAAAAAGAAAAAAGAAGAATGAAGAGAGGCAGAACTGAAGACACAAGGGTAGTGATGTGAGTAGCCAGTGATGACACCTGGGACCATGGTGGGAGCATGGCCAGTGCTGCCACAGTCGGGGGTGGGGTGCACATCTGGATTCATGGCCCTGCAGCAGCAGGGGTCTGTTACCACCAAAGTCCAGGTCACCCCTCTGGGAACATATTGATGTCAGAAAGCTGTGCAGAACTGGCCCCACACCTCACCTGAGCATCATGGGATACCTGGGCCCAGAGTCATGAGATCAGAACTGGTTCTGCCCCTCACCAGCTACAGCACTCGGGAGGGCAGGCCCTGAACTTCAGCTGGGCAGCACAGTGGAGTTGACCCTGAATGAGGGGGTTGTGGATGAGCCAGCCCCAAGGGCTTGAGCATCGGAGAGCCAGCCTTGTCTTTTGTCTACTGTGTAGTGGTACTGGCAAGAGAGATATCCCCTCCTCTTCCTTTTGCCCTCCTTATGGGCAGTGGATGGGAGAACTGGTCCCTATGAGGGTCGTGAGAGAAGGAGGGCTGTCCCTGCCCGTCATCTGCTGCAGCACTAGGGAGAACAGACTCTGAGCCTCGCCTAGGCAGCATGGTAGAGCTGACCCTGGATGTGGGTGTTGCAGGTGAGCCAGCCGCAGCCCAAGGGCATGAGCATAGAAAAGCTGGTCCCGCCTCTTGTTTGCTGAGTGACAATGTAGACAAGGGAGACAAGACACCCTCCTCCCTTCCTTCAACCCTCACTATCTATGGTAGGCAGGAAAGCTGGCCCCAGAGTCATGAGAGTGGGAAACTGGCCATGTCCCTCACCAGTTGAAACACTTGGGAAAGCAGACCCTGCACCTTACCTGAGCAGCAGGGTAGAGCTGGCCCTGGATGCGGGGCTTGCTGGTGAGCCAACCAGAGGGCATGAAAGCTGAAAAACAAGGGGGCTGATACCCAGATACCTCTCAGGCCCAGATCCAAGGCTGTGAATTAGCCATTCCGACATCGACCCCTCTGATGAACTGCTGGAGTGCATGAAGCAGCCAGTCCTACAGATTCAAAACTACAGCATCTCCATGACACAGGGCAGCAACAGGATATCTGAGAGGAGTCCCAGTGAGGTTCCAGTATTGATAGAGTGGCAGAAGCCAGAGGCCTCGGACCAAACTAACAAGTCAGTGCAATGAACATTTGCAAGCAAAGAACTTTAGATAAACGGGAGTACTGTGGGACACACCGTGACACACTACAGCTTCCACAATGAGATTTTTTTTTCTCTGTTGGTGGGGAGGTGGCAAGGGTGAAGGGCAGGTATGAGGGGAGGGGAAGATGAGTGGGATTAGGGTGCATGATGGGAAATTCATTCATAAATAAATAAATAAATAAATAAATAAATAAATAAATAAATAAATAGGAAAGGATCATTTGGAAAATGAGAAATAATACATCAAATACATTCCCAATATTTTCAAATTCCAATTAATATTCTTTCATGGTTCCAAAAATACATTACGAATTAGCGTTAGTTAAAAATTAGACCTCTGGGTTGAGATGTCTCAGTGGGTAGAAGCCCTTGAGTTTTGAATCCCAGAGCCTACCTAGAAACATGAACTGGAAGTGCTGTTACCCCAGCAATTAGGGAACAGAGACGAGACAATGGCTGGGGCCATGAATATGTATTATAAATTAGATAGATAGATAGACAGACAGACAGATAGATATCATTAGACCTTAGGTCTGAGTAAATGTGGCCCCTGCTTCCATCGCCCCGGTTAAGAATGCATCTTTTTCAGACGCCCAGGTCTTCTGCTCCTGGTGTTGGGGTTCTCATGCTGCATCATGGACCCCTCAAAGTCAGCCCCAGGAAACAGGTCTCCATCTCCTGCCCTCTGTCTGTGAGACAAAGGGGAACCAAATTCCAATGCCATAACCCTGTGTGGCACGGACTACTACTGGAGGTGTGAGCTGTGGGCATGCTCATGCACATAAGAGAAAAGACAGCTTCATTTGTCAAACAGCTCCCATCAGAGAGCATGCAGTGCTTCGCTTCTTACCCTGCAAAAGTGGCTTTGTGAGTCTCCGATCTCCGTTTCCTTGTCTTGCTCCATGTTCTAATTCAGATGCCGAAGCTACTTGCTAATTAGCAGGACACTTGGGACAGCCGTGCAGAAGGGCTAAGGGTAGTGTCACAACAGCAAATAACTCATTTCACTCTTGTCTACACATGGGTCTAGGCACAGTATGCACAAGGCACAATACTGGAAACCAGATGGGCCTCAGCAATCAAACTGCATGGTTTTATTGTTTTTAATATTTAATCAGATTTAATCAGACCTTTAAAATAAATTTTAAATTCAAACTTTATTAAAACAATTTAATAAAAAATTTTAATATATACTAATCATAACTTGAATTTTTGCCTTTTCACCTTCACAGATAAGTTTAAAGTGTGTGTAGTGTGTGTAGTGTGTGTGTGTGTGTGTGTGTGTGTGTGTGTGTGTGTGCCCGTGTGTGTGTGTGCGCGTGCGCATGTTTGGAGGGTGTGCTCTTCCATGCAGGTGCTTGTGTAAGACAGAGGTTTATTGGGATGCCTGTCCTTCATGACTTCTCTACCTTATGTTCTGAGGTCTCTTACTGAAGCTCATTGTTTTAGCTAGATGGGCTGGCCAGCAAGCACCTGGGTCCTGACTCCTCCTCCCCAAAGCTGGAGCTAAAGACAGAAGCCCGCATTCCTGACTTTTTAAAAGTCAGGGGATCAAACTCATGTTCTCCTATTTCAACAGAAAACACTTAACCCACTGAGCCATATCCTAAGCTCATTCTCTCTCTCTCTCTCTCTCTCTCTCTCTCTCTCTCTCCCTCTCTCCCTCCCTCCCTCTCTTCTTCCTATTCTCCCTCTCCTTCTCTCCCTCCCCCTCTCTCCCTCTGTCCCTCTGTCCCTCTCTCTCTCTCTCCCCTTCTCTTTCTTTCTCTCTCTCTCTCTCTCTCTCTCTCTCTCTCTCTCTCTCTCTCTCTCTCTCTCTTGCTCTGTAGCCCCAGCTGCCCTCTGTCTCCAACCTTCTGGGATTACAGGGGTACACCATCATGCCCTTTAATACTTTTAGAAGGAAAGTAACCCTGATAAAAATAAATTTAAGCCCAACTATGGTGGCTCGCGTCTTTAATCCCAGCACTCAGGAGGCAGAGGCAGGCAGATCTCTGTGAGTCTGAGGTCAGTCTGGTCTACAGAGTGAGGTCCAGGACAGTCAAAGCTACACAGAAAAAAACCTGTCTTGAAAAAAAAACTAATAATAATAATAATAGTGAAGCAAACAGTATGTTATACCTGACCTTACTCTTGTCTGTGATGTTACTGGGGAGAAGATGTTTGGGGGGAATCATGGGATTGTGGATTTTCATTGTATTTTGTTCTTCCATTTTTTCTTTGTATTTTCTAAACTTTTGTTCAATGAAAAATAAAAATAACTATTTCTAACAAAAAATTAAGCTAAAAGATCAGAGCTCAATTAAATTAGCAAAAGGAATTTTTTCTTCAAAAACTGACCCTGCTTCAGTGAGTACTATTTAAGACTCCCGTGTCCCATATTTTGTGTGATTAATCTGCAAAATGATTTTTGCCCTGCAAAAAATTCATTGGAACTTAAAAATATTTTAAAGCATTTATTCTTAATCCATCTTTCTAGTGACTAAACATGAAAGCTGAATAACGAGAGATGGGGAAGGTCAGAGATGAGGAAGGTCAGAGATGAGGAAGGTCAGAGATGAGCTTATGGAGGAAAGTCATGAATTGTGTGACTTTCCTTTAGTTCATGGTCCATAAAATAGATCAAATACACAGTGGAGATCACAGTGGAAAGAGGAAGGAAGGAAGGAAGGAAGGAAGGAAGGAAGGAAGGAAGGAAGGAAGGAAGGAAGGAAGGAAGGAAGGAAGGAAGGAAGGAAGGAAGGAGAGAGGGGGGTAGGAATTCACCAATGAGGTTTTGTTGTTGTTGTTTTTGTTGTTGTTGTTGTTGTTTTATCATTGTTGTTGGGATTTTTTGAGACAGGGTTTCTCTGTGTAGCCCTGGCTGACCTGGAACTCCCTATGTAGACCGGGCTGGCCTCAAACTCACAGAGCTCCTCCTGCCTCTGTGTCCCGAGTACTGGGATTAAAGGCTTGAGCCACCATACCCAGCATAATGTATCTTTTCTAACAGTCACATCAGCTCTCCAGTCTACTCTGTAGCAACTGGAAGAGACTTTCTGTCTTTCTCCAAGGAACGGGTTTCTAATTCTGTCCCCAGTTCTCATAAGCGCTCAAACTTCCAGCAAGTGGGACCCTGGGCTGCAGCCCACACTGAACTGCCTGCTTAGCTAGTGTCCCTATGCCTTACAGTGAGCGAATGACTCAGCAAGCTGACCCTAAATGCCCTGGTGTCTTGTCTCCCAGTGGACAGTGCTCTCAGCCTTGCATTCCTCCCTAAGTACTTAGCTCCATGCCGCTTCAGCACCCTGTGTACTTAGCTCCATACCACTTCAGCACCCAGTGTACTTAGCTCCGTGCCACTTCAGCACCCAGTGTATTTAGTTCCATGCTGCTTCAGCACCTTGTGTACTTAGCTCCATGCCACTTCAGCACCCTGTGTACTTAGTTCCATGCCGCTTCAGCACCTTGTGTACTTAGCTCCATGCCGCTTCAGCACCCTGTGTACTTAGCTCCATGCCGCTTCAGCACCCTGAGTAGAAACTACCACTGTCCCTGGAACTGACCTCAGTCATGCCCACACAAGGAGAAGCCTCCCACAGCCTCACATTCTAGAGTCTTCTTTGGAGCATGATCAAACACAATGGCCGTCCAGGAGATGCCTTTAAGGTTCACTGAAGCTGGGGTGATTCATCTCATGCCTGTGACCCCAGCACTTGGAAGGCTGGGGCAGGGGAACTGTGAGTTCCAAGCTAGCTTGGGCTACATAGAAAAGAACTTAAACAAAACAAAGTTCTTAGAAGAAATGTACTTGGAGCCTAGTAAATAAGCTTTTCCCTCAAAGGGACCACAATGAAGGAAAAGCCTGCACTCCTGTGAGAAAATAAAAGTGGGCACAGGGGTGGGCCAGGCAGGGTGTTCTCTCTGCAACAACCAAGTCTCAGGGGGGCTCTCTCAGGGACTGTGTCACCGGGTTCCTAGTGTCTCAGGGCTGTCACTGGTTTTCTGGTGTCTTCAGGACTGTGCTAGTGGGTCCACTGTCACCAGACAGTTTCTTCCTGCTGAGGGAGCTCTAGCCAGCTTCGCACCCTTCCTGTCTGAAAATGATAAGAGGCATTCTCTCCTTGTCAGATCTCTCTCTCTCTCTCTCTCTCTCTCTCTCTCTCTCTCTCTCTCTGTGTGTGTGTGTGTGTGTGTGTGTGTGTGTGTGTGAGAGAGAGAGAGAGAGAGAGAGAGAGAGAGAGAGAGAGAGAATGAATACATGCACTCTTGAGTGCCTGGTGCCTCCAGAGGCTAGATGCAGTATTGGCTCCCCCGGAATTGGAGTTACAGGAGTTATTGTGAGTTTCCTGATTTGGGTGCTTGGAATCATAGCAGCACCTTGAAAGAGTGGCAAGTGCTCTCTTGCCACTTAACACCTGAGCCATCTCTCCAGTCCCTGTCATGAATTCTTCTATTTCCACAAATGACTGAGAAAGTGCCCTTAAGGACTGGCCTGCGGTCACATAGCATTCATGAAGCAAACTTTCTTCCAGGACCACCACACAGCCTAAGCTGTTTGTTCACACTGTGGCATTTAAAACTGAACACACCAGCCAGGCAGTGGTGGCACACGCCTTTAATCCCAGCACTTGGGAGGCAGAGGCAGGTGGATTTCTGAGTTTGAGGCCAGCCTGGTCTACAGAGTGAGTTCCAGGACAGCCAGGGCTACACAGAGAACCCGTCTCGAAAAACCAAAAAATAAATAAATCAATTAATTTAAAAAAAAAAACTGAACACACACACACCCTGCTAAGGTACAAAGGGACACCTTGTTGGTGTTGGTGTTTTTATATCAGTCAAGGACAGAGAAGATGGCCGTCCTTTATTCATCCTAGCTTAATGCCTGCCTAGGACTCATAAAAAATCAAATCAAATCAAATCCTGTCAGCACAGCACAGGAGAAGGAAGACAGACAGAGACCTGTGGACCATCATGCTACCTACAAACCTGCTCTCCAGCACACCCCACAGGCGGGCCATAGAAACCCACTTGTTGCCATACCAGGAAGCTCAGATGAAGGATGTTACCAGAGACCTGCTAACCATGTAGTGTAACAGATGGCTCAGTGGTTAAGAGCACTGACTGCTCTTCCAGAGGTCCTGAGTTCAATTCCCAGCAACCATATGGTAGCTCACAACCATCTGTATTGGGATCTGATGCCTTCTTCTGGTGTGTCTGAGGAGAGGGACAGTGTATTCATATACATAATATAAATAAACAAATAAATAAAATAACAAAGGAGAGAAAGAACACACAAAAGAATATAACCAAGAAGATAGTGGAGAGGAAAAAGTTTTGACAAGATATATCCACCTCGTGTCTTCTATGTCTGTGAAAGCTCAAAATATGTAATTTGTTTAGCCCAGCACAGTAGAGCAGGCCCTGGTTGAGGAGGAGTGGGTGAACCAGCCCTGAGGACAGAATGAGAGAGATCTGGCCCTGACACTCTACTGTGAGGTGGCATGGGTGTGGGGGATGCCCCTCCCCCCTCACCACCTGCAGCATTGGGAGGAACTGGCCCTGGGGTCATGATAGTGGGTGTGCTGGCCTTGCTTCTCACTGGCTGCAGTACTCAGAAGAGCAGCCCCTGCACCTTGTCTAGGCAGCACAGCAGAGCTGGCCCTGATGGTGAAGACAAGGGTGAGCCAGTCTGAGGGTGTGAGAGCAGGAGAACTGGCCCAGTCCTTTGCAGGCTGCCCTTGGGAGAGTGGGCCCCGAACCTTGACTGGGCAGCAGCTCAGCGGAGCTCCCTCTGGAAGTGTGGGTAGGGGAGAACCAGCCCAGAAGGCATGAACACAAGGGAGCTGACCCTGATGGCAGCATTGGGGGCCTCGCTCGAGCGGTCCTGGAGAGCTTGCCCTGGTGGTGTGGATAAAGGGGGAGCCAATGGGCTGGCCACCTCAGCTACCATCCAGACCCAGAGCCAGAGCCCACCCCAAAATCTAAATCATCTGCAAATGGTCGGGACACATGAAAGGGCCAGTCCTGTTGTTCCAAAGCTCCCCAGACCCCTGCCTCCTCAACTGAGACCCACCCAGATCCCAGAGTTCAGGGCGCAGCTGCCTCCCTTGCAGTCCTTGTCCACTCTACATGACTATGTAGACATATGTCACCCTAACCTGACTGAGACGGTACAGACCATGTTCTGCTCCATCTCTAGCACATGGCACGGGCTCTGCAAACCTTAGAAACAATGGACTAAATGACCAAAGAGAAAGTCACCTCGTGATCCTGGGCCACAGAATCTATATTAACCCTATTTTCCCAGTGCTATATTTTCCCAGCATGTGCTCATAGCTCAGCTACTATCTGGTGGAACAGAACAGGAACCCACCCAGAGCTGCAGTCCCTGAAAACCGAGGTCTCACCCCCCCCCCCCCAGGGCTCAGGCCACTTCCAGGAGTCCAGGGTCCAGCAGACTCAGCTGGTTCTCATTATGTCCTCAGACTGCACACTGTGGATGCTCTCCCTGTGTTTGCCACTAGTTCTGTTTCTATACTGCATTTGTTTTCTCTCCCATCTCTGCCTTCTTACGTCCTCCCCACCCCCGCCCCCCTCTCCACGGTCTGGGAGACAGGCAAAGACCTGGCAAGACTTTAACACAGGAAGTCTTAGAATAAGGGAAAGGCGGGGATTGGGGGGGGGGGGGGGGAGACCATCATACCCAGGGCAACCAGAGAAAAAGAGGGGTCCGGCATCATATCCAGGGGACCCAAAGGCAAAGAAGAAGTAAGAAGTGTGCTTTCTCTTTTTACGCCTGTCTCTAATAGAGAAGACAACAAAAAACGGTGAAAAATGAAGTCAGCTTAGGAGGAGGAAGAAAGCAAGTAGCTGGCAAAGCTGGGGAAGCAGACATAATCAGCGCCATTTGCAGCTGACCCCGCCCCCCTTCACAGTAAAGCCGGGAGAGCAGCCCCAAGTGTAAACAGACTTGAACACTAAACTTAGCGGACCATATACAATTATTTCTGGGGAGAAATGGATGAGTGCTTGGTTAGACAAATGGAAGAGGTGTGAATGAGTCTTAACACTCTGATCTAGCAAAATGGTCCTTTGAAATTAATGGAACAAAAAATTATACTGGGGAAAAGCAGCAGCCAGAAGAGCGGGCACTAAAATAGGAAGCATGAAATGAGAACGCATTCTTCTGAGTATGAGCGTAATGAAACGAATTTAAGAAAAGGTCAAGTTCGGGAAACGATCGGTTGGGCCGCGGCGCCACAAAACCCCTAATTTGCTGCGGCATTTGAAGCTCCCAGGTACGGAATCCATGAGAAATCAGCCATTCCAGGAGCTTTCTCTGAGGACCTCGGGCCCAGAGAGGCTGAATGACTGCCAAGACCTCACAGCTTGCTAGGAATCCGACCTCACACTGCATTTAAAGCGCATGTGACTTAAGGAAAGTCCCGCGCTTCCATCTGCTCTGGTCTGAGTGACAGACATTGTTTCATGGTTCAGAGAGGCAGGAAACTTGAAGTTTTGTTCTCATCCTGTCGAGAACATACTTTCTGGAGTCGGGAAGACCTGGGTTCAAATCTAGATCCTACAAAGGATCAGCTGAGATGTGTTACTCATAACTGGATTTCTAAGCCTCAGTCTCCTGGGTAAAATGCAGCCAGCATCACACACTGGGCAGTACGTGGTTCCCAAGAGATTCCTAGGAGATGCTCAAAAAAAAACTTCTAGTATTTAATTAATTTCTCAAAATTCTGTTTGCCTCAGAATGAAGAAAAACAAAGACGACAAAAGAAAATGAACCCTAGAGGCTGACGGCGGCAGTTCAAGGCCACCCTGGACTGAGAAGCAGTTTCCAAGAGAGGACGATAGAAAGCCTTCAGGAGCAAGGCTGTTCTCTGTGCTCCTTATCTCCCCTTTGAGAAGTCCAACGGCCCAAGAGGGTGAGGAAGGCAGACCTCTCACTGCTGCCTCCAGCCTGGGACATGCTAGGAGCAGCTTCCCATGAGGGACTCATGCCCTTCCGGGGTTTTAGCTAAAACCCTCTCCACAGACTATTCCCCTCTTAGCAACTGAGGGGATTCTGGGTCAGATGATGCCTTCCTTGCCTGTGCTTCAGGGAAAGGGCAGAAGGGTCCTCGAGGCGTGGCTCCGTTTCCCACCACAGGGGGCACCAGAGAGGCACCGTGCTCCCAGCTGTTGCCTGAGCTACCCAGAGGGAGCAGAGGATTTTTTATATTTTATTTTATTTCAATGTGTTTGGTAATATTGACAACTGTTCCATAAGAAAGGTCCTGAGGGGACCCCAGTCATCAGCCCCCGCCCTCCTCACTGAACTTCTAGTTGCAAGGGAATTAAGGAGAGTGACCTGGAGGAATACCCACAGATACTAACTTTTGCTCTCATCCCCTGAGAAGCCAAAGCGTATTTGGCTGGAATTGTTTTCACAAGATAAGCTAATACCATGAGCAACATGCTAGTTTATGGCTGGGTAGGTTATTAAGCTCAGAGATCTGCACAGGCAGAACTTGGGAGCCCCCAGTCCGCAGCTGCCTGTGCCCTAGCGGATCCTCTACTGGCCATTTTCTATCCCCTTTCACTTTAATCTGCACATATTGGCAGAATTAACTAACCACCAATGGCACGTCGGCTCAGGTCAGCCATCTTCCTGATGTTTTCTGGATCGTCCCATCAGAATCACCTCAAACTTCCACAGCTCTGAACTGACCATAATCTTTGGGAGGCTACATGTGAAATGGCACTAGCTGAGGGTCAGGAGTCACCGTTTCTCCATCGCCTTGAACTGGGTACCTGGCACAGGGTCAGGGATCAGAAGCATTTGGGGGGTTAAATTAAAATTATGGGAAATATGGGCACACCAAATGAACTCAAAGACCAATTTTTTCCCTTATTCTTCCTAGGAAAATCCCAGGTGGTTTATGTCAAGAGACTCAAAGATTCCCAGGCTCTGTGTTCAGACATGGGCTTGGTTCTGGGCACAGGAACAGCAAAGGAAGAGAAAGGCTTTTCTTTGGCAATGGGTAGACCCAAGGCCAATCCCTACCTTCCTGCCAACTCCCTAGGGATTTGTTTAACTTGTCTGTGACAATTCCATTCACTTTGGAGGCTAACACTGGGATTTAAGTGGACAATGAGCCTGCATCAGAGTAGGCCCTAAACGCAAGCCTTCCATTCTCCCTTTGTATAAAAAGACATAGTAGACAGGAAGGGGCTCAGGCTCCCATGCCAGAATGAGCCAAACTGGTTTTGAAGGCTCCTTCTTCACGTACCTGTGTGTGACTTTGAGAAAATCATTTAACTTCTGCTTCCTGAGTCTTCATCTGGGGAATGGGAGAATAGAAGCTACTTAAGATTGTTTAGGGGCAGGTTGATTGTGATTAGTCAAATACTGAGATATTGCTCAGCTTGTTGAGTCATGAACACATTGGTGTGTTATGAGCTTCCTTAATCTGGGATGACACACCAACCAGGCTCACAGTCAAGGTCTTGGCTTTGTAGTGGGTTCTGTGGGCTTGGGGTCCTGACTCTGAGGGCGCAGACCAAGGAGCAGCAGACCTGTCAAATGGTAGAAAGACCCCGCTACATTGAGGTCAGCCAGCACCAGCACTCAGGTGCACCGCTGACCTCGGCTCGCAGCCTGCCTGCACGGCTGCATGAGACAGGTCTGCCTCCATCCATCACGCCAGGAGAAATATTTCTGATAAGAATTAGCTGTTTAACTCAAGGGTGATAGTGTATACCTGTCATCCCAGTGCTTGGAAGGGAGAGAGGCAGGAGGATCACCACAAGTTTCAGGCCAGCCAAGGCCAGATGATGAGATCATATCTCCCAGGTAGAAAAGAGGGCCAATGGGAAGATGTCCCAGTGGGTAAAAACGCTTAATGTGCAAGCATCGGCATCCCAACTTCAGACCCCAGCACCTACATTCAAACAGAGCTGGTACAGCTACACATGTCATGACCCCAGCACGGGGGTCGGGGGGTGGGGAGACAGGAGGATTGCTGGGGCTTGCCGGGTGCTAGCCTACCCAAAATAATCCACAAGTTCCAGAGTCAGTGAGGTACCCCATTTCAAAGGAATAAGGCAGACAGGGGACACCCTGTCTATATAAATAAAAGAGGACACCCAGTGACCTATTCTGGTCTTCTCATGTGTGTGCATGTGCAACACACACACACACACACACACACACACACGTGCACACACACACCAGAACAAAACAAAACATAAAGCACTTTAAACTGTTTAATAATCACCTATACTATTTTTAGTACATTTATGTTACTTTCTAAAATCAAGCTTGTGTTACTAGTATTTAATAACACCACTCAATCCAGAAGAATTTTTTTTTTAATTTAGAGGATTATAATTGAGGTAAATTCTTTTAAATCCAATTTATATACATCTCTTTGTTGTAGAGAAGTATGATGGGAAAATCAATAAAAATTTCAAGCATAAAAGTACATTACATTGGGATAAAACTCTGTGGGGGAAGTGGATTGGAAATGTAATTTCCCACTGTTAAGTCAAAGCTCGTTTTCGTGTTTTTTAAAAGGATGATGGTATCCAATAGCTCTGATGTTTGTATTTTATTGGGTTCATTTAAAACAGCAATGACGGTTTTCTAAAGACTGTTTTCACGACACACTAGACATGGAGGCTTTGCGATTATTTTAATTGTTGTAAAACATCCTAAAAACTAGTGTTAGGATGTTCAGGAAGGGGCAGCGATTCTTTTCAATTTTTTTTTCAGCACCACTGAGGAGCAAAAATGGTTCACCTCACAGATGCAGCTCAACCCACTGGACACACCAGCCTGTCTCAACAAGTAGATGCTGGATCTTCAGGGGAGGCATGTCCCCGTGGGGCGCTCTTGCTCTTTGCTTCTCTTTGCACCAAGTTCAGGCTCAAGGGTGGGGACTTCAGTGCATGGGAGCAGTGGTCTTTAGCTACCAGATCAGACTGGCCTGGGTATCTGCTGTTCTCCCTTGCCCTGCCAAAGGTTTCCTTCTGTGTGACCCTGGTGGATGCTCACCTCCTCTGTCAGGCAAATGAAGACATTTCATCAGGTTCTCTCCCCACCTACCCAGGGGGAATTCCCTACTGGTGTGGGACCACCCAGGATCCTTCACTGTGCATTTGCTAGCATACCTGACACATAGTAGGTCCATAGCAAACAGGCCTAACCATTGGACAATCCCAAATGTAGACAGCTCTGCTTTTCTTCCAGCAAAGAGTTTTCCCGGCCAAAAAAAAAAAAAAAAAGGCTTTAAAAGGGGGGGGGGGGAGCTGGAGAGATGGCTCAGCAGTTAAGAGCACTGACTGCTCTTCCAGAGGTCCTGAGTTCAATCCCCAGCAACCACATGGTGGCTCACAGCCATCTGTAATGGGATCTGATGCCCTCTTCTGGTGTGTCTGAAGACAGAGACAGTGTACTCATATAAATAAAATCAATATTTTTTTTTAAAAGCGTTTAAAAAAAACAAATTTCTGCATTACAATTATTGATATATGTAAATGTGTGTATGATTTATGTTTGTATATGTGTGTGTGTATGCATGCACGTATGATGGGGGATACATGGGTAGAGGCTGGAGAATAAATTTCAGGAGTTTATTCTCTCCTTACACCATGTAGGCCCTAGAGCTCTAGCTCAGCTCAGCATGATTGCAGCAAGTACCTCTACCTGACAAGCCATCTTGCCAGCCCCCCAAAAAACGATTTTGTTTTTTAACTTACAGTGTTCTTCCAGATTACTGATGAGCCCATCAAAAGTCTACTCATAATATTTAATTAATTGAATATTTTTTTCATCTCACCCATATTTAAAATCCTTTACAGAAAATATATTAATCGACCTGCATGATGGCTATAAATGAATATACTTGAATTACAAAATCTTATTAATATTAACACAAAGTCTTATACAAATGACAACACATTTTGAAGAATTCCTTTTTTTTTTCTATATTCACATTAATTTCTGCGACAATTGTATTCACTCTTCGCAGGCATCTTTGTCACCAGCAAAGCCACTTCAATATCATCTAAGGGGTTTTCCAGAGCGCATCCTCTTCTTCCGTCTAAGTCATCTACGATACAGGGCACTTTGTATCCACGGATGAGACTGTCACTGGAAATTATACTCCCAGCCGCAAGTACCCATTCTCTATTCATGAGCTCTGCAAAGCGACCATTTAGCGTATTGTTTTTTAAGGGATCTTTAAAAGGCTTGTTTACAGCATCCGATGTTGCAATTATAAGGAAAAATCACTAAATCTGAGCTTAGTGATTTTTTTCTCTCTCTGTTTGCTCCAGCGAGTGACCTTTATAAGCATTTGAAACGTATCACGGACGGAGATTATTTCGGACGAAGATGTTGCTCCCAAATGGTACTTTGTGGGTCAAAATTAAATGATTTCAGGGAAGTTTGGAAACACAGGGGCTCTAGCTAAGGCTTGAGCAGAAGAAACATTCCTCTTTTTTGAGAGATACTAGGTGAGGCCTTGCCCCTGCCCCCACGATTGAGCTGCCCTTCAGGGACTTGATCTCCTTTACACTGAGCTCTAACGTCTACCCAGGTCCAAGCCAGAGAGGAAGCCATGGTTGCAGGAAGGGAAGGGGGTTAGGGGGAAGGGGTGAGCACTGCAGGAGCCTGTTGGTCTGCTACCCTGCTGAGCCTCCCCACCAGCAGAGGGCGTTCATCTGAATCCTGCCAGAGCAAGGTAACAACTCCAGGCAGCTGAGTTTCGACTACTTTTTTCCTTTGTTTTTGGAGACAAGAGTTTCTACGAGTTACCAGCCCTGGCTGTCCTGGACTTTGTAGACCAGGCTGGCCTCGAACTCAGAAATCCGCCTGCCTCTGCCTTCCAAGTGCTGGGATTAAAGGCTTGCGCCACCACTGCCCGGCTTTCAGCTACATTTTTAAGGCCATGAGGACAGGAGAGATGGCTCAGCAGGTAGTCCCTTGACACCAAGCCTGTGATCTGAAGTCAATCCTTGGGACCCACATGTGAAGGGAGAGAACGGGCTCCTGCTAGTCTCAGACTTCCACGTGAATATTGTTGCACATATGTGCCCATTGGCAAGCTTGTTTGCAAGTGTGTTTGTGTGTTTGTGTGTGTGTGTGTGTGTGTGTGAGAGAGAGAGAGAGAGAGAGAGAGAGAGAGAGAGAGAGAGAGAGAGAGAGAGAGAGGGAGAGAGAACAAGCATGTGTGAGCTTGCATGAATAAATTTAAAAATAGAGCTGAGGACATATGTGGTGGTTCACGCCTGTAATTACAGCAGTCAAGACAGGAGCAAAAGAATCAAGAGTTCAAGGTCAGCCTCAACTATACAACAATTTGAGACCCTGTCTGAAAAACAAACAAAAACAAAAAAAGACAATGATTAAAAAAATACAAACAAACCTTGCCAATAAATAACTAGCCATTGATAGGTAACACACTTCTGCTTGGTGGCTCACAGCTAGCTTCAATGTGGCATTCCAGATTTACAGCCATGTTCTTCTGATTCAAACATAGAAGCACGGCTGTGCATAACCGTGTAGAACTGTTATCCCTGCCCTGGGTAGCCTGAGGCTGGAGACCCTAGTTCTAGTCCAGCCTGGGCAATGTAGCAGGACCTGTCTCAAACAGAGGCAGGCAGTGGGTAGAGACAGAGAGAGAGAGAGAAGACTTGACCAGTAACGAGTAACAATTCCTACCCATAGGGTCCTCATGAGAGTTGATGGAAGCTGGATTGGGGATGTGGGTCAGTGCGAGAGCAAATGCATGAGGCCCTGGGCTTGGCCCCCAGCACCACACACAGTTACGGAAATAATGGCGCCTGACCTAGAACTCACATCAGCAGCACTGCCTGTAAGAACCTGGGCTCCTTGGAGGACAGAGAACAGGACATGAAACAAGAACCAGGTGTTCCCTGGAAGGACACAGCTTTCCTGGACAGAGAGTGACCTCAAAGTTTAAGAATTGGGCCACCCACTCAGATACAGGGCATGACGTCTTAAAAATCGTGTCTGGGGTTTGTTTTTCTTATTACAAAGTGGTATAATTAATTATACACGGGAGCAAAAAGAAAACTACAGTCAATTCTAGTCTCTGGGAATCCCTTTAGCTAGGATTTCTGGGATGCACCTCTCTTCTGGTTGGTGTGCTAGTGTCTCTTGCTTCCGCTCATCTTTCAGTAACTAACTAAATGTCATCCTCTGTACCTCCCCCCCCCCTCTCTGTGTGTGTGTGTGTGTGTGTGTGTGTGTGTGTGTGTGTATGTTTGTGTGTGGGCACATATGTGCATATGAAAGCCGGGCGATAGATTTTTGGGTTAATGGTGGGTTTTGAGACCTCCTCTCGTTGTGTAGCCTTGGCTGACTTAACTAGTTCTGTAGATCAGGCTGTCCTTGAACTCACATATATCTACTTGCCTGTGCTTCCTGAGTGCCAGGACTAAGGGATTAAAGGTGTGCACCACTTTGTCCAGCCTCATCTTGGTTTTTGAGACCAGGTTTCTCAGTGGCTTGGGGCTCACCAAGTGGGCCAGGCTGGCTGGCCAGTGAGTCCCCGGAGCCCTCTCCAGCACTGCACTGCAGGGCTGCTTTCTTCTTTCCCTGCACCTGCCTCCTCCTTCTTCCTTTTTCTGTGAAGTATGGGATCAAACCTAGGACCTCATTGCTAAGCAAGTGTGCTGCCAATGAGCTGTTTCCTACAAACCAATGTGATCTTATTCTGATTGTTGTAATTATTGTTACTTACTTTCTTGCCTTTGTTGTTGTTTTGAGACAGCATCTTATTACATAGTTCAGGCTGGATTTGAACTTGTAGTATTCCTCCTGCCTCTGGTGCTGAGGTGACAGGTGTGTGCCACCACGTCCTCATTGACTTATCCCTATATGTAGCTCAGTGACAGTCAGTGGGACAGATCTGTTCCCAACAGGTACACTTTACTGTCGTTAATTCAGTATTAGTACATAAGTTGTGTGTGTGTGTGTGTGCAAGCACCTGTGTGCCACTGCACACGTATGGAAGTAAGAAAACAAAATTCAGAAACCAGCTTTCCCCTTCTTCTGAGGGTTCTTTCTGGTGATCCTCCTGCCTCTATCTCTTCAGCATAGTCTACCCATGTGGGCCACTACAACCAGCTCACTGTGAGTTCAGGGGTTTAACTTGGGCCACCAGACTTGGGCAACAAGCACTTTTACCCACTGAGTAATTTTGACGTCTTCCAAGATACTTTGATTGCCAGGGCTTGGGAGGAAGAGCAAGGCGGGATGCCAGACACGCCCCATCTCACAGCCGCACTGTGTTTGACCTTTGAGAATGGAGTCCTGGAGGTCTAAGCCTTTGGTAGTTATGTAGATACAGACTCCACTTCTCTGCCTTGGGAACATGGCTGCCGTTGGTCTCGTTCATGGTGACTTTCCTAGGAATGAACCCAACAGGAGGAGAAGTGGAGAGCGTTTTCTTCAGATTATTGTGTTTATTATATTCCTTTTTTTTTTCACGTCATTGCTGGGAACAAAGCCCATGGCATCTAAGTCACCAGTGCCACAGTTTGTTTGTTTCTTTTGTGGCTGTCATCCTCAAAGTGATTCTGTCTACAACGTACCTTTTTTTTTTTAAGTCCTCATTTCAAAATGCCAAAGATAAAGAGAAAATATTGTCCACGTTCACACGGATACGACTTCTTTTTTCTTACATTCAAATATTAACTATAAGGAAGGTTAAATTCCTTCCTGCTTCACTGTGCTCTCCCATACAGTGCTAATGAAACATTTAAATTTTGAAGCGCATATTATTTTATTAAAATTACTTTCTTTTACTTTTACATTGCATGGAAGATAAAATGCTTTATTGATTTTTAAATTATGTAAATAAATGGAGTATTTACGAATTTAATTTCAAGATAGTAAAGGGGAGGCTCTTTTAAAAATTACATCACCAGTGGTCAGACCGCAGGCTTGATCTGCTTTGGCTTAAATCTAAAATATCCTCAACAAGTCACCTGGTCTGAAGTCACCTTCCACAGATGGCACTTCCACACTGAGAGGCTTCAGTGGATGTGATGGGGTGGCAGAGTTATAGATTAGTTATAGAAATATAGTTATTATAGATAACCCAACTGCTGCTTTCCACTGTGCTCTTGACTCCCTGGTCCACCATGATGTGAACAGCTTCTGCTTCCTGCTCACCATGCCACAGAGGCAGCTGCTATGCCGAGCCTTCCTGGCTGTGATACACGACGCTCTGAAACTGTGAGCCCGAATAAGCCTTGTTCCTTTGAAGTTGTCTCTGCCAGATAACAACCACACAGAGGAAGAGTCTCCCTCTCTGCTAAAGGGTCATGCGTGAGGCAGGTCTTGGCCCATCCAAGGTCCATCCTGTGTTTGGAATTCTGCTTTAATCAAAGTTGACTAACAATGGCGACTCATCCCAGACACTGCAGACTCCTAGCTTTTATAGGTGGAGAGACACCATTTCTTTCTTTTCTTTTCCTTTTAAGACTATCTCTTTATATAGTCTTACCTGTACTGGGGTTTGCTATGTAGGCCAGGCTGACTGTGAATTCACAGAGATCACCCTGCCTCTGCAGAAGGCCTGCACCACCATACCCAGCAAGAGGCATCGTTTCTAAAATTTCTTTTCTCAAAGGACAAATCAAGGTAGAACTTGCTGGGCCCCGGAGACTGAGAGATCTGAAGGCTGCTGGCACAGCGCCTGGCAGAGGAGAGGGCCGAGGAAACAAACATGGGGTCATCATGAGATTCCTCAGACTGAAAACCCCAAGTCTGTATCACCACCCCTCTGTGTCCAAAACTGGGAGTTGTTGTTACTCAGACATCTTCCCAAGCCCACCCTGTCCAATTTATTTCCTCTCCTGCTCCTTCCCACGTCCCTGGCCCAGCCCACCTTAAATAATCTCACTCTAATTGGAAATTGGAGCTGTCAGCATGACCTTCCTTTCCTTTCCCTGAAACTCACCTTGGTCCCCAGCTCTGACAGATGTCAACGTCCCCACAGCTCCAAGAAGCGGTAGCATCCAGGGAGGGGACTGTGAGGGGCAGACTCCCATGGTCGCCATGGATAGGACTGTGCCCCAGACTTCAGCTGCCATGCGGGGGAGTGGACCTGGCATGGCTAGTGACTAGTCTCGCCACGCCGCCCCAGGGGAGCTGTCTCCAGCCCTCCACAGTGGCGCGGCTGCAGGTTTATCTCGCTCACTGAGAGAAGACATAATCAATTCCCCAGCTGGCACTTTGCGCTGAATACCCACTTTTTCAGCTTGATAGCAAGACTAAATTAGTTATTTAGCAACTAGGCCCTAATTTAGAGCGAGCGAGGGCCTTGACAAGGATCATTGTTCAAGGCTGTCCCCCCTTTGCCTTCAGATAGGAAGCCTGCAAATCCCCAGAAGGTGATAAATAGACAATTAGAAAATAGATATATTTGGTTAGATCTACACGGCTCCCCAGTGCTGTCAGGCTCACAATGAAGGGGGCCAGGGTAAATTGGTGGCCAATGAACGCCAGCTGCACGGCCATCCGTCCTGCAGACACCCAGCCATATGTGGCCATTTGCAGACCATCCTGAAGAATAGATCGGACCAATAAGACCAGAGGGAACTAAAAATACTTGACAAAGTTGGCTGCTCTTCATTTAACAAGAATAAAATATCTAATGGGGTGTAATGGAGGCCATCAATCACACACTGCCAGACCCAAGCCCAACATCACACTTTTAACTATTAATGCAACTTTGTTTCTCTAATAAGTAGGACAGGCGCATGAGCTCCTGCACAGGGTGAGCTCCGTGCGCAGGGTGAGCTCCGTGCAGGGTGAGCTCCGTGCACAGGGTGGGTGTCTGGGTGGGGGAAGGAAAGGGGGATGTTGGAGAAGATGGATTCTAGCTTTAAAACAGAAGGGAGAGATAGAAAATGGTGAAGCCACCATGGGGAACAGTAAAGCTGCCCTTTAAAAAGTCACAGGTACAATTGCCAGAGGATCCAGGGGTCGGCTCCCAGGTATAACCTCAAAAGACTTAAATAGCCAAGTTCACAGCAGCAATACTCACCAAGTAGAAGCACCCCAAACACCCCTTGACACACAAGAGTATACAAAATGCACAAAGTGCACATAACGGGTTATTGTCCAGCCTTTAAGAAGGACACGCTGATACATGCTACATGGACGAACGTGGTGGGCACCATGCCAACTGCAGTCAGCTCGTCACAAAACGAAACAAAACATTTCCAGGAATGGAGATGGTGTTGACATAGTGACACAGTGTGTGTCACCTCAGAACGTTGGCGGCTAAGACAAGAGACCTGGCTACTTCCCACAAGCAGGTTTCCCAGGCCTGCTGCTGCTCTGGACTGAGCTCTCCTCTGTGGAAAACAAGGTCCTAGGACTCGGGGTGAATGTAGGTCAGGTCACACCTGCGCTCAAAGGGTGGAGCTGTCATTCTACTGAAGGAAAAAAACATGACACCCCACCTCACACACCACACACATAGCACACACACATACTACACACAACACACATCACACATACACATACAACTAGCCAGAACTTCTTCCGACAAGGCCACGCCTCCTAATAGTGCCACTCCCTGGTGATCAAGCATTCAACTCTATGAACCTATTGGGATCATTCCTATTCAAACCACCACAATAGCCAAGGATGAGCTTGAATGAGTGTGTGTGTGTGTGTGTGTGTGTGTGTGTGTGTGTGTGTGTGTGTGTGCGTGCACGCACGTGTGTAGAAGCCAGAGATCAGTATCATCACTTCCACTCTATTTTTTTGGAACCATGTCTCTCACTAACCTTGGGGTTCACTGATTGGCTAGACTGACTGGCCATTGGCTCCTGGGTTCTACTCCTCTCCCTTCAGTAGTGAAGTTACAGAAGCATGCTGCTATGCCCAGCTTTAATATAGCCCCGGGGAGCCAAACCTAGGGCCTCATGCTTGCTCAGGAAACATTTTACACTTCTAGCCATCTCCCCCACTCTGACCTTGGACTTCTGATCCTCTTGCCTCCACATCCTAAGGGCTGGGATTACAGACATGTACCACAGTGCTGCGTGCATAAACCTAGGATTTCATGCATGCTAGGCAAACACTACCAATTACATTACCTCCCCAGCCTCCATTTCCTCTTTGGCCAGAGCAGGTAGCTCATTTCTCAGCCTCCCATGCATTTGAACCTGCACATGATAGCTGATGAGTGAGCCACCCCCAGCCTCGCACATAGAAACTTTCCTATGCAGTCTACTATGGCTTCTCTTGTCTGCAGGCAGATCAGAGGGCCCCACCATCCAATGGGATGTCAGAAGTGCCAGAAGTGTTGAATGTCTTGTGTATGAGCTTTCGGGGGCCACGGAACAGGCCTGGTGGTTCGGATTAGATCCTCATGTTCTGGAGACCAGAAGTTGATGATCAAAGGGACAGAGGGCTTAGAGATGGATGCCTGCCCAGAGTCTCCCCGGCCTTGCCCCAGGTCTGCATGCCTGCCCGGTGTCCACCAGCCTTGCCCCAGGTCTGCCTGCCTGCCCGTTGTCTCCCCGGCCTTGCCCCAGGTCTGCATGCCCCATCTTCCTGTTCTCATAAGAACACCGGTCCCATTGGGTAGATCCCACCCTAACTGAATCACCCCTCATATTCTGAAGTATGATCTCAACGTATGACTTTTGGGAGCACATGTACAGTTCAGCCCATGACACTGTGAAAGGTTTTCCCAAAGGATGTTCATGTGGTCAAGGGGGAAACAGCTGTTGCATTAAAGGATTGGGATTAAACCCTGATTAAACACTTGGGGCACTCGCCTCGACAGTGAAGGGGATGTTTTTCAACTGTGTGGTCAATAGCGTCATCCAAAGCTCCTTCAAGAGATGTGTGTGCTTTCTGCTTCCATCTGTAAGTAAAAAGAGCCGTATCCAGGTGGCAGCTCACAGTTCACACATATAATCTCAGAACTCAAGAGGCTAAGGCAGGAGGATTCTCATCCGTTCCAGACGATCCTGGTCTACAGATTGAGACTTTGTCGCAATAAAAAAAAAAAAAAAAAAAAGGCCAGGTGGTGGTGGTGCACCCTTTCATCCCAACATTCGGGATGCAGAGGCAGCTAGTTTCTGAGTTCGAGACCAGCCTGGTCTACAGAGTGAGTTCCAGGACAGCCAGGGCTACACCGTGAAAGCCTGTCTCAAAAAGCCAGCAAAACAAAACAAAGACAAAATGTGTCGCTTCTGGAAGCTTTCTGTTAACACAGAATACTCTCCTTTCCGAGAAGCCCCTAGTAAACCCTCCTCCTGCTGAGTTGGCCCCCAGTGAGTCACATGTTCATGATCAATCACATTTCCTAGAGAGGTGCAGTCATTCCATGTGCCTTATATAAGCAAAGTGACTCCATGTTGCCCAAGGTGAATGGCTGTGTGGGAAAGGAATGGATGGTCTAAAAGAGCCAGTTCGTTAGCTATGGCGGAGAACAGAGCCTGGACACGGGGGAGGGTGGAGCCTAGACACCGCGGAGGATGGAGCCTGGACACGGGGCAGGATGGAGCCTAGACATGGGGGAGGATGGAGCCTGGACACGGGAGAGGATGGAGCCTAGACACCGCGGAGGATGGAGCCTGGGAGGATGGAGCCTAGACACCGCGGAGGATGGAGCCTAGACACGGGGGAGGATGAAGCCTAGACACCGCGGAGGATGGAGCCTGGACACAGGAGCAGATGGAGCCTGGACACAGGAGAGGATGAAGCCTGAACACCGCGGAGGATGGAGCCTGGACACCGCGGAGGATGGAGCCTGGACATGGGAGAGGATGAAGCCTAGACACGGGGGAGGATGGAGCCTGGACACCGCGGAGGATGGAGCCTGGACACCGCGGAGGATGGAGCCTGGACACCGCGGAGGATGGAGCCTGGACACGGGGCAGGATGGAGCCTAGACATGGGGGAGGATGGAGCCTGGACACGGGAGAGGATGGAGCCTAGACACGGGGCAGGATGGAGCCTAGACACGGGGCAAGATGGAGCCTGGACACGGGGCAGGATGGAGCCTGGACACGGAGGAGGGTGGAGCCTAGACACGGGGGAGGGTGGAGTCTGGACACAGGGGAGGATGGATCCTGGACACCGGAGAGGATGGAGCCTGGACAGGGGGTTGGATGGAGCCTAGACACGGGGGAGGATGGAGCCTGGACACCGGGGAGGATGGAGCCTGGGCACGGAAGAGAATGGAGCCGGGTACACAGAAGCAGCTACTCTATCCGTTCTACTAGAGTTTTCCTTATCCTGAGCACTGAGGGGTCAGGGGTTTGCTGAGCTCAGTCCTTCCTGGAGGAAGAACAGAATGCCACATTCTTTTCTAGAGAAATCATTTTCATATCCTAAGGTATTTTGAGAGAAAAATTCGTGAATTCAGTCAACTAGGAGTATTTAAAGACTGTCAACCTGGAAGACTGGACGCCTCCTGAGCAACTTGTGCTTTCTTTGGACCCCAGTTTCCTTGTCAATAGATGACAGTTTAGTGTCCCTGGTCCCTCTGCCACCTTGAGACAGTATGTGGCCCTAGGGGACTTACGAATCTCTCTGTGCTCTTAAATGACATTGTCTTATTTGGCAGCCCATCCCCCCTCCAGTCAGCTAAGAACTGTTTAAGGAAGTTCCATAAAGATCCTTCATCCATATGGACTGAATCGTTTGTCTGAAAGATGCCACGATGGGATAACTGGGTCCCCACTGGTGGAGGCAGGACCCTGTTCTCAACCTACCACCCACTCGAGGAAGCTCCCACTTGGCATCTGCTGGTTTCATGCATTATTCAGTCACAAGAGTCACCCTGTAGTGGCCTGAGTGTGTCCTTCACAGTCTGAGAGTATCTCCTAGTAGGGCAGACCAGGGACTAGGAGCCCAGTGACTTTGAATACACCTCCAGGATGCAGATGGGACAGGTGCTTTGGCAGCATGGGATAAAGCTCTTTGTGGGGAAGGGGCAGGGGGTGTGGGCACAATGACAGCTACAGAAAGCAAGCCATTGGGACTGTGTGGTAATGTCTGTGCTGTGGCTTTTTGTAGTCTTCCCTCCAGCCCCAGAATAAATATTTAGGTTTATTATAAAATTCTCCTTGATTTCACACCTCAGCACAATCCCATCTCTTGACTCATTTGACCCTCAAAACCACCTTGGACATAAACAGAGTGGGTTTTCCTTTGTCGTGAGTCGGGCCTGCTGTGCTTCCGTCCCTGTTCACTTCGTTTGACTCCCTGGGCTCACTGTGTTCTTTATGATGTCCATGAACCCAAATGCCTCAGGCCTCCACTCATTTTCTACCTGAATCATAATCAATAATTAACTCATTTAGTAGATTTTGTCAGTTAAGACTCGAAAGTGGTAAAAACCAAACTCAAGCAAGCTTAAGCAACGACAAAAAAGAATGATGTTATTATGAAGATAAGACTCCCAGCTTCAGGCTCTCCCGAGTTCTCCTCCATCCCCGCTTCTCTGATGGGGTAGCTGGGTAAAAAAAAAAATCTCTCCTCTCCCTCTCTCTCTTCTCTTGGACTAGTCTTCTACAGGTATCTGACTCAAAGAGAAAGAAATATGAAAGCCAAGAGTTCATAAACTTCACCTATTAGTTTTCTTCCCACTGGGAAGAAAAAAAATATGGCCACCCTTTCTATCCGACTCTAAGAGCCCTTGGAATGGGGTTCATCAATGCAGGTACCCACTCCTGGACTGATTACCAGTGGATACACAGGAGGCTGGGGCACCATCCTAAAAGATGAGACTCAGATGATTAGTGTCCCTTAACACAAATACTTCTTGAGTCTACCATGTGTGGGACAGATTCATTCACAAATGTATAGTGGGCATCTGCTGGGTGCTAACCACTGTCCTGATCACTGGAGGTGACCAAGACATCACCCCTGCTGTCACATGATACCCTCCATACTTGATTGGTTTTGCAGTCATGGTATCATAAAAGCAAATAGGACAGCCCTTAAGTAGCCACTTTCCCCACAGATAGGACAAAACATCAGAAGAGGCACCTGGAGGAGAGAGAGATTTATTCTGGCCCACAGTTTCAGAGGGGCAAGTCCGTTATGGCCGGAGAGGCATGATGGCTTCTTACTTCTTGGTGATTAAGGAAGCAAAGAAAAGAACCGGAAGTGGCCGGGCTAGGCTGACTCTGAAAGGTCTGTCCCTCCAGTGACCCACCTCCATCAGCCAGACTCTGCCTCCTAAACATTCCATAACTAATTCAGGAGGTGTTGCCCACTAGGGTCAGGTGCTCAACCGAACAGAGGGGCATGTGGGGACATTTCACATCAAGCCACAGCTTTTATTATTTTTAATTATTATTTGTGTTGGGAAGGAGGGTACATATGCACACAAGAGTGCAAGTGGGTGTGTGCACATGAGTGCAGATATCACCAATGGCCAGAGGCATTGGGTCCCATGAAACTGGAGTTAGAGATGGTTGTGAGCCACCCAAGATGAGTGCTGGGAGCCAAACCTGGGTCTTCTGGAAGAGCACTAAGTACTCTTAACAGCTGAGGCATCTCTTCAGCTCATGTTTCTATTATTTTAAAGGTTTATTTTATTTTTAATTATGTATATATGTGTGTCTCTGTGTGAGTGTGGGTACATGCTGGCTTCTGCAGAGGCCAGAGGTCTCAGATTCCCAGAGCTGGAGTTACAGCTGATTGCGAGCTGCCTAATGTGGGTGCTGGGGATTGAACTTGGGTCCTCTGCAAGTGCAGCAAGCACTCTTAACCCACTAAATCATGCCTACAGCTCTGTTTTCTATTTACTTATTTATTTACATTTATGTTTGATGCAAGGTCTCACTATGTAACTCCTACTGGACCTGAGTTTAATTCCCAGAACCCATATGGCAGCTACAAATATCTATAACTCTAGTCCCAGAGGTTCCAACACTTACATATACACACATATCACGTCACACAAACAATAAAAAATTTAAAACAATTTAAATATTTTTAAAGGATCTCTGTTTCCTCTACAGAACACTGAATATTCGTTTGTCTTCCATAAACCATGGAGAATAAGTGTGATAAGACCCCAGCTCATCTGAGAGACATCATAAGAAAACACATGTACATGCCCTGCCAGACTTGACCAGGTTAGGCAGAATGTCTAGGGTGGGGCTCATGTATCAATATTATCCCCCAGATCGTTCTAATGTGCATTCATATTTGAGGATCATTGCTCCAGAAACTCACAAGGAGGAAAACGTTCTGAAAATCATAGTTACAAAGTCCGCTACCGGGAAGCTCGGTCACTTTTTGTTATAGTAAATCTTATTCCTATTGTCGCTTTACCTCTTCTCCAGGTTCTCAAATGTTCTCTCATCTTAACTCACTTATAATCCAATAAGGTTCCAAATCACTTGTGTCTAGTCACTGGGCGCCCCTCCAGCCTGACCAGCTCTCCAGCGTACGTACGTACGCACGCACGCACGCACACACGTACGCACGCACACCCCAAGGTCGGCTTACCCCTTCAAATTACGTGGCTGGTTTTGATGTCCTTGTCCACCCTCCTTCAGAAGCTGGATTGCCGTGAGCATGTTCTACAATGGTTAGAACTTAGACTGGTTCAATCCCTAATCAAATGTTACTTTCCGTGGTTAAAAACATACTTTACTTTGGGAACAAACTACACGGCCTCACTTGAACCTGTCTATCATCCCATTCAAATGTTCTGTGTTCTCTCCGTCAGTTCTGACAAAGTGAGGTGGGGCTGGGCACCCTGTGATCTGTCTCTGTGCTCTAATGTGTGAGCTGCGCTTCACTAGAGGGGATAAGATAATCCGCTGTCATTTCTGTTTTGATCATATTCATTTTGGGCAGAGAATTTATTCTCCCTGCACCATATCGCTATTTATGAGCTACAGTCTCCCGCTTTTGCATTCCCCAGAGAATGCACCATTAAAACTCTTAATGTGACACCTCATATTTTAGTAGACTAGAAAATAGTTACAATTTTAATTTAAATTGAAATGACTATGTAATGGCTGGACAAATCAGCTTGAGCTCCCCAGAGCTCTTAATTGTGATTCTCCATTGTTTTCTATGCATAAATGTCTTTTCTGAGCTTATTCTAAAACACTCACTCATGTTTTTCAGCTGCAGTAGCTCATTCCAAACTCACTTATTTAATAATTTTCTATGGTGAACAACTTCATGATTAAACTTTAATGTTAAATATAAATGGTGGGAATAATAATCTTTATTAGAGGATTTACGGGGGGAGAAGATTCGACATTTAAGGCATGGTGAGCTTAAGAATCAAGTGCATGAAGAGGGAGACCACATTCAGCCACGAACAAAGTCGATTTTGATAGCTTAAATATTGCATATATAGGACATAAATGGCTGGCATAAATGTCTAGATTTCCTCAAGCAGTGGGGAGGGGCACTCAGTGACAGAGCAGCCGTGAGTCTATCTAGTGTAACCTGCTCGTTTATCAGTGAGGGATACAGGGCTCAGAAAAGAGAAGTGATTTGTTTTTTATTCCAAGTCAAATGACTCATTAGCTAAAATCAAAGAACAATCATCAGTGAAGCAAAAGAAAACAGAAGGAATTCTGGAAAGACCATCCCAGAGTCCTCTTGCCCCGTCCCATCCTGTGTCCCATTCCATCGCATTGATACTGCCCTCTCCAGGGGCTGGGGGAGGGCTCAGGTGCCAAAACTGAGCAGCAAAGTGTGTCATGGTCTCCCACGAAGTTGTGCTGTGCTGAGGTATTTTGTGAGATCTCATGCTTAGCTTAAAAACGAAACTAGATCTGGAGATGTATGTAGCCCAGTTGGTCGAGTGCTTGCCTCATATGCACGAAGCCCTAGGTTCAGTCCCGAGCATCACATAGGCTGAGCGTGGTGGTGCACACCTGTAATCACAACGCCCATGTGAAAGGAGAAACTCAGAAGTTCGAGGTCATCTTAGGCTACACAGCGGTTCAAGGCCAGCCTTGGATAAGTGAGACCTGTTCAAAAAATTAATAATTAAACAAAACCATAGATACTAAGAGATCAGATGTGACCTTTAGTATTGCCAGACAGTGTTAAGAATGTAAGATGTGCTTAGTACATAGACTAAAATTGGAGTGATGCAGGGATAGTTGGCATTGTCCAAAAATGACATGCTAATCCGTGAGCGTTCCCTGTTGCTAATCCGTGAGAGTTCCCTGTGGAGGAGGAAGATGCCGCCCAGAGAAGACTGTCAGAGCGCCTCTCAAATATTCCTTGAACGAGTCACCTCAGCTCCCTAGAACCACGCTGAAGGTCTGGGGAGATGGCTTCATGGCTAAAGCACTCACTGCACAAGTGTGAAGTCCTGAGTTCAGAGCCTCAGGATGCGTGTGAAAGGCTAAGCAGGCGTGTACCTCAGCCCTCGGGAGCAGAGGCAGGAGACCCCATGGGTAAACTGCCAGCTAGATCAGCTGGAATCGGCGAGCTGTGGGATCAACAAGAGACCTACCTCAGTAAGTAAGGTAGAGAGTGACCACGGAAGATATCCAGTGTCAACCTCGGCCCTCCACGTGAGCATGCACACACATACACGCACACATATGCACCTGTGTACACACACGTGAACACACAACCACGAAGACACTGTTGGACACAATACCATGTAAGTTAAGCATGAGATACCACAGAACCCCTCAGCATGGCGCACTTCCATGGGAGACTGTGATGGACTTTGCTGCAAAAATTCAACACCCAAAACAGAACAGTGGTTAGGAGAACTGGCTGCTCATCCAGGGGGCCCAGGTTTGACTCCCAGCATCCACATGGCAGCTCACAACTATCTGCAACTCCAGTTCTAGGGGATATACATGAAGGCAAAACACCAATACACATGAAATAAATTTTAAAAAATCTTTTTAAAGCACTTGGGAGCCAGAGGCAGGCAGATTTCTGAGTTCGAGGCCAGCCTGGTCTACAGAGTGAATTCCAGGACAACCAGGGCTACACAGAGAAACCCTGTCTCGGAAAACCAAAAAAAAGAAAAAGAAAAAGAAAAAAAAGAAATGTATTGGGGCTGCAGAGATGGCTCAGCAGTTAAGAGCACTGACTGTTCTTCCAGAGGTCCTGAGTTCAATTCCCAGCAACCACATGGTGGCTCACAGCCATCTGTAGAAGGATCTGATGCCCTCTTCTGGTGTGTCTGAAGACAGCAACAGTGTACTCATATAAATAAAATAAATAAAATCTTTTTTTTTTTAATATACATTAAAGAACCACAGTTACTGACTCTCTGGATTCAGAAGAAACTACGAGTGACTGAGAACATCACTGGACCATAAGCCTCGTGCCCAGCGTCCCAGTGGACGCTCTGCCTAAGTACCCAGGGACTGGGAATTTGTCACTTTCGGGACAAGTACTTTTTTCCTTCCAGACAGCTAAAGGTGATATCCTGCTTCACACAGAGCCACACCCACATTTGGTATTCTGTGTACCCCACAGACCACCCAGCGGAGGTCAAGCTCCTCTTCCATGCTCGCACAGATTGCTGGGTCACCTCCATCCCTTCCACCACTCCTCGCCCACACAGATTCCAGCCCCGTACGGCCTACCCCGCTCTTCTGAGTGTAATCATTTCCAATAGCGAAGTGTGTTGTTCGGTGCACAAAAGGGATTTCTTCTAGTTTTCTCTTAAGTAGTTCATTTTTGCAAACATCAGGGAACAATTTTCTGAGAGGCAGTATGACATATGGTGACATAGGACAAGGTTACCCAGAGCCCGGCACATCAGACCATCCAGAGAACCTTAAGTGAAGAACGCCTGTCTCCATGAAACCTTTGTCATTTAAAGGGGACAATGACTATCTGAAGCAATCAAGGTCCCCGTTAAATCTGGCAGGGCTAGGTGACTGGAATCGGGGGTGTCTCATGCAAGGGGACCCTTTGGTCTTTATCAACATCATTATCTGTGGGTTATTATCATTACTACAAATACTAATACAGTTTATTAAGCACTGGCAATGACCCAGGGCAAGTGAGCTTAAGTTCATATTGGATCCATTTTCATTATCTAGAGGAAAGAAGAGGATGAACAAAGGACTATAACGTGAAGATCTAAAGTAGGAAAAATGGGAAAAGGTTAATTAAAAAAAAAAACCTCCCAGCGTAAAGAAAAAGGCTCCAACTGTTCACGATCAGAAGCCATGATGGATGGGGAATCTTGTCACCCTGGACTTGTCCCCTATGATTTCTTTTCACCTTTCTCTCTCTTACAAAAAAAAAAAAAAAAAAAAAAAAAGTCTCTCAGCTAAGGACATGGCAGGGTCAGGAGAGAGTGAGGAGGGAAGTAGACCTTCATATCAAGAGCCCCTGTTTCTGAAATCCTGCAAACATCATTGCTTCCTAGTTCTAACAGCTAGCCCTACACAAAACCAAATTTACCATTAAGTTGACTTAAAATGGAAAAACAAAATTAGGATATTAAACCCTGATGGACAGCTCCTTCTTGAAATACATCCTCCTTTTTCTATTTTTTTAAACCTTGGACATGACCACATTCAGATATAGCACACCCACGGCCTTCTGTCAGCTCATAGATAATATATCAGGCCAATCCAAGAACAGTCAGACGTCTTTAAGAGTCTCCTATGGAGTTCTGTCTTTCTGTTCTGTGACCGCCTATCTCTCAGACGGCTTTCTATGCAAGTTATTTGTCTCCATAAAGGGAAATTTCTCAGAGGGTAAAACCAAACCAGAATTCAGAATGCCAATGAGGTCAGCAGGACAGGCACTTCTAATGGAGGGGTAGATATCCAGGCCTGAGGATCCTGGGAAGGAACCCTGAATTTGAGTCTGTGCCATGGCACACAGTGAAGTGTCTCAAGATGCCCCACTGGCTATCTTGGCTGAATCTCTTCCGTCATTCCAAATTACAAAAGCAGCCTATATTTGTAGGGTCTGCTTAGAGGGACCCCAAAAAAGAGGTGTGTGAGGTTTATACAAGCACCCCAGAAATAGGCAGTGACTTGTCCAAAGTTACAAAGTAGAAACAGGTCTACCAAATCCAGTGGTCTTTCTGCTAACGTGCAGAGTAAAGGTCAGTATTTAAGTACACTACAGCTGGCCTTGGAATGAATGTTCAATGAAGGGTATGTGGTGAACTGGCAGATCATTGTGGGGTGTGGACAGCTGAATTCACTGGTAGATTAAGAGTTTGGGTAGGAGCACACTCATTTGTCAGTGGGCTTCCAGCGTCACTCGGGGCAACCCCTGTGCTGGGAGCTGCACATACATTCTCACTAAGCTTGCGGCCTCCCTTGAGGAAGGCACTGCTTTGTCCACTGTAAAGCTGAGCATCTGATGATTTGAGGAGACGCCCAGTTGCTCAACAACACTCTATCAGGAGATAACAGAACTTCTAGAGTGCCTGCCATTCCACACATTCTAAAAATTTAAAACCTCACCAAATCTCCAATGCTCTCTCCCACTTGTGACATACCCCTGGCAATGTGTGTTCTGGTGTTACCATTGTGTTTATATATTCCAGTATTCCAGGCGTGTTTTGTGTATTCTCGCCATCTAAATGGCTCATTCACCCTATAACAAGCCCTGATTCTTTTTGTTAGAGAATTGTATTGGAAACCAAGATCTGAGTTGAGTGTGGTGGCATGTGTCTGTAATTCCAGCACTCAGGAGGTGGAGAAAGGAGAATCAGGAGTTCAAGGCCAGCCTCAGCTACATAGAAAGTTTGTGGCAAGCCTGGTTTTACATAGTAAGTATCAGGCTAGCCAGGGCTACATAGTGAGACACTATCTGAGATAGATGATTGATTGGTTGGTAGATAGATAGATAGATAGATAGATAGATAGATAGATAGATAGATAAACATTCCCACACGTAGCCATTTATGTCTATAATAAGCTGCATGGCGTCCTACCACAATCCATCACCAGGTGGATCATTCTAGCTCCATGCTCTTGTTTATCAGTAAATTCTCACTCTAGCTGTGAGAAACCTGGCTTTCACCACAAGCCATTCATTGACCTCTGTGTTCACTTCTATTATATGTGTAACTTGGCTTGCACGGGAAACGGCCTTCTCAGCTAACATGCAGTGTCTGGCCTCTTGGCCTTTTGTCTTGCAGGTGCTCACATCAGCATGCTTTCCACCCGAGGTTGCTTCCTAGATCTGCTCACAGGGATTCTCTCATCACCACACTTACTCCTCCTGGATCGCCCAACCTTGTGAGTGGGTTTAAAACAAGATTTCATACATGAAGATACAGTCTCTGTGCTAGAAAGATCTGCAGATTTTTGATAAATCCAAGTGTCCCCTACGGAAAGGTGGCCAGATTCCATGCACCTGCCACATATAATTTAACCATGTAAAACTTCCCTATTCAATGTCATCACGGCCACTGGCAGTCACCGATCATTTGAGTGTCTCTAGTTCCTCTTCTGAAATGGTAAGTGATTTGAACCAGGTGGAAGGTAGTCTCTCCAGATTTAGAGGAAGTCCGATAATAAAGATCAGCAAGTTAAGAACAGAAACCACCTGTGCTGACTTCCCACCTGAAGGGAGGATCCGTGAGTTAAGGAACGTGGAACGCTTCAGGGAAAAAGAAGCAAAAGTGTCTATCCAGAGTATTGAGAAAATAATGCAGGTTTGTCAGGGTCGTCATTTGAACCTAACGAGACCTGTGGCCATCTCTGACCTATAGAGCTGTAAGTTCATGATGACGATGAATGGGAAGGGCGTTGGCCACTAAATCTGACAGCGGAATTAGAAAACTAATAAACTAATAAACGTGCTCATCTCTGAACTCTGCTCTGAGACCAGCAGTTATATCCTTGAGCCAATCCTGGCCACCCTGTCTTGATCTCTGAGGCTTTGGTTTTGAGAGGAGGGTGAATCCTACAACTCAGCTCCTTTTCAAAGGTGTTTTGGCTATTCTCGGTCCTTACATATGCACACAAATCTTAGAAACGAACACCACGCCACCGTGGGATGATAAGGATGCTCGGACTGGAGATCAGCTGGGGGCCTGCCACCGCGAGAACACCAACTCCTCCTGTATCTATGAACACGGGATATTACTTCACGGTTTAAGAGTACAAATCTTACATAGTTATTTCTTAACTATTTTCTTCTATTTAAAATTGTTCATCATTACTGTCATTTCACCTTCAGATTGATTTGTTTACACATAGAAACATAACTGATTTTTACATTAGCTTCATATCCAGTGATCGCGCTGAGCTACTCACCCAGGCAGTTTTGTGCGTAGTATTTTCTATACTCGAGGTCATATCATCTACAAATATAGCTCTTGCTCCCACTGCCAATTCTGAGGTCTTTTCATTTCATAGCCTAACTGCTCTGAGCAGACCCACCTTGCACCACATTATACTTACCTTAAGGCAAAAGCACCCAGCCTTCCACCACAAAAACCACACCTCAAAATACAGTAAAAACTTTTAAAGGGATGGGGATGTGATTGAGAGGCACATGTATTAAATCCCCAATACAAAATAAAATAATAAAAATGTTGAGGTATTTGTAAATCCTGAAGCTATATAAGGTTAAAAGTCAAAACAAATAAGCCCAACAGCTACTTACAAATAGTTCCTACAACGTTATAGGGCTCAGAAGGCAAAATTTAGATTTCAGGATCTACTTTGAGGATGAGATCTACTGGACACACTGGACATCCAGTCAGAAGCACTGGCCACTGAAAGCCTCAGTTCAGGCCCCACAGGATGGAAGTGACTGCCCTTGACTCTCTCACCATAAGAAAAGAATAAGTCCTTTCTAAGGAAGGTATCACCTACAATTCTGACAACCTTTAATATATAAAATCCATCATTCAATAAATAATTACTTCTAAAAAATCATAATAAAGATGGGTGCGGTGGCATAAGCCTGTAATTCCAATACTTGACAGGACAATCTGGGTTTAAGTCCATCCTCGGCTTTATATGGAGTTCAAGGCCAGCTGGGGCTCTGAAGTAAGTTCAAGGCTAGCCTGGACAACTTTGTGAGAGCTTCCCTCAGAAAGAAGGCATGGACTACATTTCTGTGGTAGAGCATTTGCCTAGCATGTGTGAAGGCCTGGCCTCAGTTTCCATCACTGAAAAGGGAGATTAGAAGGAAAAACTATGAGCTGAAGATGTAGCTTACTAAGAGTGCTTACCTGGTACTAGATCCTCACCACCAGAAAACAAAAACAAAACTACCCTTCTGAGCAGAGACTGAAAAGAGAATCTATAAATTTTATGTTCAAGACAATTGTTTTTTAAATGATTTATTTGTGTATTGGTGTATTGCCAGTATGTATGTCTTTATGTGAGGGTGTCAGACGCCCCAGAACTGGAGCTACAGACAGTTGTGAGCTGCTGGGTGCTGGGAATTGAACCTGGGTCCTCTGGAAGAGCAGTCTGTGCTCTATCTGCTGAGACACCTCTCCAGTCCCAACAATCATATTTTGAAAGAAATAAATTTAAAGGTTAAAAATATAATTTTGAAGGCAGGAAGGAGGGCTAGCCCTGAAGTCATGGGAGCTGGAGAGTTGGCCCCACCCCTCAGTTGGTACAGCCCTCTGAAGAGCAGGCCCTGCACCTCCTTTGAGCAGCACAGTAGAGCTGGCCCTGGTGTCAAGGCTCAGGTGAGCCGCCCTGAGGTCATGCGCACAGGGCAGCGACCCTGCCTGCTGAAGCATTAGGTGAGTTAGCTGGGCAGTGCTGGGGAGCCCAGCCCAGGGGCGCGGGTGTGAGAGAGCTAGCGGCTGACCAACTCAGCTACGCCCAGGCCCAGATCAGGGCTTTGAGCTGGCCCAGCCCAACATCTACCTCATCTAGGATCTGCTAAAGCGAGTGAAAGAGCTGGTCCTGCAGATCCAAAGCTGCAGGGTCTCCATGACATAGGACAACAACAGGATATCAGAGAGGAGCCCAGTGAGGATCCAGTATTAATGGTGTAGCAGAAGCCAGAGGCCTCGAACAGACCAATGACTCATTGCAATGGACATTCACAAGTAAAGATGTGTGGGCAAAGGGGTGCACTGTGGGTCACACTACGGCTTCCATGACAAGATGGTTTTTGTTTTGTTTATCCTAACATATTATTTTGTAGGGGGAGGTTATAAAGGCTGAGGGTGGACATGGAGGGACAGGGAGATGAATGGGTTCATGTGCACGATGTGAAATTCAGGAAGAATCAATTAAAAGTTAAAATATATATTTCATATATATATATATATATATATATATATATATATATATATATAATTTCTATATAATTTCTATATACCTACTAATCAGTATGGCTACAATTTAGACATAAAAGATAACAATGAATGAATAGGAAGACAGACCAGCCAAGTGAGGTGCATAGAGAAAACCAGCAAAAAGCACAAAAGAATAGGAAAGACAGCCAGGCAGTGGTGGCGCACACCTTTAATCCCAGCGCTTGGAAGGCAGAGGCAGGCGGATTTCTGAGTTCGAGGCCAGTGTGGTCTACAGAGTGAATTCCAGGGCAGCCAGGGCTACACAGAGAAACCCTGTCTCGAAAAAACAAAAAACAAAAAACAAAAAAAAAAAAAGAAGGAAAGAAAGAAAGAATAGGAAAGACATAAGACAACAGCGACAGGTGTTAACTTACATGTGATTGGAGTCCCGGGAGACAGGAAGGGGGAGGGGAAGGGGTGCTGGAGCTACAGCTCTGACCGGCATTAGCCTAGCATGCACAAGGCTCTGGGTTGAATCCAAATGAGAAGAAGGAGGGGAGAGGGAGAGAGAAGTAAAAGCAGCATTTTAAAGGGTAACAGCTAAAAAAAAATTAAACCAGTAAAAGGCAGCAGAAAATTCCCAATAAAGCTCAGACAACATAAATTTCAAGAAAAGCACAAAACAATTACATCATCGCCCTACTGAGATAAAAAAAACTTTTTAAAAGACAAGAGAAATATCTCAACAAGTTGAGAAATGCAGCAAGCAGCACCCTTCAAGGAAGCAGTAAGACAGATGCTAAAGTCTCCCAAAAATAATTCCAGGATCCAGGTGACAATGGAATCCACACTGTTAAAATGCAGACAACAGGGAAGCAACCATACCCATTTAGAATTCTACAGTAGTGGGGAGAGCTTTAAAAAGGCAAACGAGGTAAAGCCAGCTTCAGGTAAGCAGAAAATAGAATTTATCCAGAAAAAACTACACTAAAATCAACAAGAGCACTTCACGCAGAGGTCAAAGGCCATGACGACGACCACAGCTATACTGCGAAGGGCAGGAAAGCAACGGAAAGGGTAGATGCCTGCGTAAACAGAAAGCTAAGACACACAGCAGATGACGGACATTTGGAGCTCAAGATGCGGGCAACACAAATAAGGCAAATGGCAAGTGGGGGGATCTTAGTTAGGGTTTGATTGCTGTGAAGAGACACCATGACCACGGCAACTCTTATTAAAAAAAAAAAAAAAAAGTCTAATGGGGCGAGGTGGGCTTCCAGTGCAGAGGTTTAGTCCTTTATCATCATGGCAGGAAGCATGGCAGTGTGCAGGCAGGCATGGCGCTCGAGCAGGAGCTGAGAGTTCTACATCTTGATCTGGACAGGCAGCAGGAAGAGAATTCCATATGGCTGGAGCGTCTGAGACCTTAAAGCTCTACTCCAACAAGGCCACACCTGCTAAGAGTACCACTCCCTCTGGGCCAGTGGTGGCCATTTTCTTTCAAACCACCATAGGGAGAAACATAATTAGATTTTCACTGCTTGGGAAGTCATTTGGGGGGTTGTAGTACACTAATCTGGTGTACTCACTAAAAAAGAGTTAACAGGGCTGGAGAGATGGCCCAGGGGTTAAGAGCACTGGCTGCTTTTGCAGAGGACCCCTGGGTTCAGTTCCCAGCACCTACATGGCAGCTCACAAACACCTGAACTCTAGTTCCAGAGGATCTAATGCCTCTCCCAGCCGCTCGGGACACAAGGCATGCATGTGGTGCACAAACATACATGCAGGCAAAACACCCACACACATAAAACAGATCTTTAAAAAGAGTTAACAAGCAGGGCAGTGGGGGCACACACCTTTAGTCCCAGCACTTGGGAGGGAGACAGGCAGATCTCTGAGTTCGAGGCCAGCCTGGTCTACAGAGTGAGTTCCAGGACAGCCAGGGCTACACAGAGAAACCCTGTCTTGAAAAACAAAAAACAAAAAAGGTGAAATAAAATAAAGGGGGAAATGAATAGTAAAATGATGGCTAACTATACACCCAACCCTGCTGGTAACTGCATTGAAGGTAAGCTCTTGATGGGGTATGACACAGCCTCGCATCCCAGCACTCATGGGGGACAGGCAGGATACTGATCTACAAAGCCAGGACTGCATCATGTGAGACTCTGCCTTAGGGAGGGAGGCAGGGAGACAGGGGGGGAGGAAAGGAGGGAGGGAGGAAGAAAAACCTCAAGGCTAGGGATAGAGCTCAGTGGTAGTGTTTACTTATGAGACCCTAGGTTGAATTTCAAAAACTGGCAAGAAGTACTTTTTGTTCCTGCCACTGTCCCTTACACTGCATGCAAAATGTCTTGCTTAAGTAGAATTGTTGTAATTCACATGCTCCAGTCTAAGAGAAAAACCATACAACCCCTCAGCACATGCAGAAGGTTATCTTTTAAAGTCACTTTTATTACAACAGTATCCTGGTGTCTCTTCCTGTCACTGTGGTAAAACGTAGGGAGGAAAGGGTTTATTCTGGCTGAGCTAACAGCCCACCGTTGCAGGGAGATACCTGATCACACTGGATCCACAGGCACAAAGCAGAAAGCGACAACTCAGCCCACCCCGTTTTCACCCAGTCCAGGACCCAGCCCAAGAAACGGTGCCACCCACATTTAAGGGGTGTGTCTTCCCACTCTATTAATGCAATCAAGACAATACCCCACAGGCAAGGCCAGAGGCCCATCCCCTGTCAATTCCAGATCCTGTCCAGTTGATATTTAATACTAACCATCACACCTGGAGACCCTAGCCCAAATGATAAGAAATGGAAAAGGGCATGCAGATTCGAAAAGACAAAAGATGCCTGCTCACAAACGACGGTTACATGCACAGAAAACACTTAAGAATCTACCTCAAAAAGCTACTAGAATGTGTAAATTTAGGAAAGTCACTAGATAGATGATAGATAGACAGATAGATGACAGAGAGAGAGACAGAGAGAGAGAGAGAGAGAGAGAGAGAGAAACTTTCCTTAAATATTATTTGTCATGGTTCTCCAAGGGGATGGAGACACACACACACACACACACACACACACACACACACACACACACACACACACACACACACACACCATTTTGGAGTACTTTAGATTTTTAGATTAGGATGCACTGATAGACATTATTCAACAATAAAAATGAGTTACTAATATAGACAATGGCATGAACAAATCTCAAAATCATGTTAAGTGAAAGAAATTACACCCCAGAAACTCCTCATGGTAAATGATTGTGTAGCATTCTTCATACACAAAACTCCTGAGCTGGAAATCAGCTGTGGTGATGACGTATGGGGGGGGGGGGGGGGTTCTGCCATCCTAGAACTCAGGAGACTGAATTCAGCAAGAACCGGGCTAGCTGGGTCTACAATGAAGACCCCATCTCAAATACACAAAAACAGGGCTGGGTTAGAGCTCAGATGGCATTGTGCATGCACCTCGAATGGGATACATGTGACCCTATCTTTAAAAAAAAGATGGAAATCAGACAAGATCTGACAGGAGACAGGGGGCAGGAGCAGAGACTAACAACAGGGCATGATACAACTCCTTGGGGTGATGGAAATGTTTTAATTTTGGCTACGGTGATAATTTCATGACTACATGCATTTCTCAAACTATGTAACTAAGAAGGGTAATTCTGCTCTCTGTAAATTATATCTTGATAAACCTGATGCCCCAAAACTGGATTATTAAGAGGAAATTCTGCTAAAAGTCCAAGATTACAATTATCTGACTTTTGTCTGGGGCTGGAGAGACAGTTCAACAATTAAGGTATATACTACTCTTCCAGAGGACATGTTTTGTCCCCAGCACCCACATCAGCTGGCTCACAACCACCTGTCACTCCAGCTCCGGGGATCCTAAGCCCTCTCTGGCATCCGCAGGCACATGCGGATAGTAGGTGCATGAACAAATCTCAAAATCACACACAAATAGAGTAGGGTACTGGACATAGTGCTGTGCAGTTACCATCCCAACATCCAACAAGCTGAAGCAGGAGAATCCTGAGGTCAAGTCCAGTCTAGGCTACATTGCAGGACCCTGCTTTGCCTGCTCCCATTTCAGGCCCAAGTATGTTTGTCTCAAAGTGTCCCCCAGAGCTCCTTGTCGAGGGACGAGATGGTCTCCCCTAACACTATGACAGGGAGGGAAGAGATCAACAAAACAGCCCAAGAGTGAAAAACATGTGTGTCCTTGGGAACAACTAGAAAGTAAACCATTGTTTCTTAATGTTTTCAAGATTTATCATGATGCCTGCATTAGTACTTCATCCTGATTCGTAGCTGATGATACGCCATTGTTTATCCTATTGCTTATCCGTGATATAAAAATGCAGTGAGACTAGGAAGCTGGTAATGAAAGCTCAACAGAGAATTCCAGCCAACTGCCTCAGCCTCCCCGGCTGCGGCTACTGGAAGACTGATCTGATGTGCTCTCTCTCTATTTGTCCTTTGACTTGGAAGCCTCACCGGTGGAGACAGTTGTGCTCAGGACTCTCAATGGATCTGGTGGCTTCTATGTTCCCCTAGTTTTTTGCTTTAAATGCCTCAAAATCCCCAAGTGAGATACTAATATATAAGGGCTTACATTATATGAAATTACTGTGGGTTTTGGTAAACATAGTTCCGAGATTCACTTTCTAGACGATGCCATTCCCCATAGAAGTAGAAGGGTGAACACTGTCTGATGTCTTCACTGTCTTATGCCTTCCAAGAACGGGTAACCTGGGCTTCAGAAAATTATAACTTTTTTTTTCCTCAAAATTCACCATCAAGTTAGGAAACCCACAGACATAAAAAGATAAACAAACAAACAGAAAACACAGACTAAGGTGCTGGTGAGACGGCTCAGCAGTTTATAGAGTGCTTATCGCTCTTGTAAACAATGGAGTATTATTATTCAGCTATGAATCAGGATGAAGCACTAATGCAGGCATCATAATAAATCTTGAAAACATTTAGAAATTAGATCCCAAAGGTAACACATGTGATCCCATTTTGCCCTATTTAGCTTTGCTTTCTTTTTTTAAAAAAGATTTATGTGTGTGCATATGTTCTATGTGCAGGTGCCTGCTGTGAGGCTCCTTAGAGGTGGAGTCGCAGGTATCTATGAGCTGGCCGCCATGGGTGTGGGGATCCGAATCCCAGTCCTCCTGACTGAGCAGTGCTCTTAACCATTGGGCCATCCCTCAAGCCCTCTTTTGTCTTGAATAGCTTCGTCAACTTGACTCAGCCTAGAATCACCTGAAAGTCTAGAGTGAACAATCGCCCACATCAGAATGGCCTGTGGACGTTTCTGTAAGGGATTACCTTAATCATTAATGGATGTAGGAGGGCCCAGCCCACCATGGGCAGCACCATTCCTCATGCAGGTGGCTCTGAGTCATATAAGAAAGCTAGCTGGGGCTGAAGAGATGGCTCAGTGGTTAAGAGCACACATTCCTGCAGGAGATCCAAGCTCAATTCCCAGCACCTACATCAGGTGGCTCACAACTGCCCTCAAGGCCATCCCTAAAGAATTCAATGCTCTCTTCTAACACCCAAGGGCACCTGCACTAGCATCCACACATAGACAGACGCATATAATTAAAAAAAATAACTTAAAGACAGTAAACACAAGTCTGTAAGAAGCCAGCAAATAGTGTTTTCCTCCTGATTTCTGCCTTTGAGTTTCTGCCCTGATTTCCCTCAATGATGGACTGTGACCTAGAAGTGAAATCTGAAGCATCTCTTTCCGTTCCTAAGTTGCTTTTAGGTTGTGGTATTTGTCAAACCAAGAGTGAAACTGGAGCATATGTATATGAATTACGCAGAATAGGTAATCTGAGAAGACAGAAAGCAGATTCGTGCCCATCACAGATATGGGGTGGGGGAATGGAGAGCAAGTCTTTACAGTGACCGTTTCTGTTAGGATAAAGATCTTACAAAATCAGAATGTGGTGATGCCGGCATATGAATAAGCTTTGTTTTTCCCCATTTTTATATGTGTGCATGTGTGTGTGCACAGGTGTGGGTGCATGTGTGAACATATATTCAGAGTCTGAGGTTGGCGCTAGCAGTCAGCCTTCATTAACGATCCTTCATTACCCTTCTGCCACATACATTGAGCAAGGTCTCTCGATCAAATTTAGACCTTGCACCTCGCTCTGAGGAATTCCATCTCCACCTTCTGAGGCTAGAAATCCAGGTAGGCACTCACAAGGGTTCTGGGAATCCTAACTCTGGTTCTCACTCTTGGATGCCAAGTGTTTTAACCACTGAGCCATACTCCAGTCCTTATTTATTTTATATTAAAAATTTTCTTATACTTCTTTTGTCATGGGAGGAGTGCGGAAGGGAAGCACACCATGGCGTACATGCAGAAGTCAGAGCACAGCTCCGGGATCAGTTCTCTCCACTTTGTAGGGTCAGAGCACAGCTCCGGGGAGGCTTGGCAGTGAGCACCTTTACCTGCTGAGTCATTTCACTGTCCCATGAATACACTTTTTAAAAATCTCTGAATTATCACTATTTTAAAAGGTGGAACCTATAGTGTGTGACTTAAATGTCAATAAAGCTGTCACCACAAAGTGTAAGATCCTTCGTCGGCTTTGCTTACCCAACGTACTCTCTTCAGTGGCGCCTTCAGTTCCTCCAGAATTTATTCTTCCAACTCTCATCTATTTTCTCCCAATACTTAATGTCATTCCATTTCCCTTTAAACTTTCTGTTCAGCTGCACCTGAAAATGCTTTGCCTTCGTGTATATTCTGTTAAGAGCATCATACTTCCCACTTCTGTCTACTATCTCCCTGTGGGTCTGTCAAAATAAATGCTATTTTTCCCAAGACATCATTCCTACCTCCAGATCATGTGTGAATATGAAAACATCTGGCCCTCATGGCAGACTCTGAACCCCCTGGTTTGCCAGACAGCACCAGGCTAGCCGCAGAAGCAAGCGGGTGTGAGTGCTCAGTAGATGCTTACTGAGGGAGTGAATAACAGGCAACCCCTTGCTCCTGACCACAAACAGTGCTGTTTTTTTCCTCCAACTAGTTTAATTGGTAAAATCCATACAAATGTAACTTGAGTTCTGGCCTTTAGAGACTAATAAAATGAAATAAAAATACAAATTTGGGGCCGTCGTTGAGACTTAGAGAAATTACCATAAAGTAACATTTCATGGGGCCTTGCAGTTCGGATACTTATCATTGTTGACTGGACATACTTACTGAAGTCAATACCCTTTTATTCCACATATTAAATGTGTTGTTTAACTCTGGTAACCACAGCTGTGACTTAGTTAACGATCTCAATAAATCCTACTTAAATCAGAGACAGGAAAAAATTATGCAAATGAATTCTTATCTGTTTTTCTGCCCAAGGCATATTTGATAACAGATAAAACACACTCCAAATAGTCTCTACTTAACAGTCAGGAAGCCATTCGAGGTTTTATTTAGATCAAAATCAGATACAAAGAAGAGCTTGATATATGCACAAATGGTTTTAGTTCAGAAAGAAATTGTACATCAAAATGAGTCACAGGGAAGAGCTGGCATTCCCTGATGGAAGTGAATATAGAAAAACAACCACATGATTAAAACAGAGAGTAATAGACAGTGACAGAAGAGTTGTCTTGGATTCAGCCACAAAGTAAAAATTTTTGTTGAAAAAGCAAAAAGGTACTGGTCTTGAAGACGGCTGTTTAAGTGAGCTTGTAGTTCCAATGGGCCTGAATATCCAACCAATCTCATGGTGTTCTGTGTGCAGCATCACACCCACATTCATCTGGGCAGACAGACACCACCCATCAGTTACATCTTGCAGCCAGACAAGATGTCTTCCACTAATCTCTTGTAAACCCAGGCATCGCCCTTCAGCCGCTGTCTCCGGATGCCCACCACGTCAGGTCTCTGAAGCAGGCACACTTCTAGTTCAAACTGCATTGTCACTTTGCCAAAATCAGACTGTGTTTGACACTTTAGTGTGTAACTGTGAAAAATACAAGATACCATAAGTATTCCGGATGATGCGAGAGGGTTCCTGACTTGTAGGAGCTGGTGGGGAGATGAGGCACTGTTTCACTCTGAGCAGTACTCTCCCCATACAGTCCCCACTGGCCTGGCTGTGCTGCAGTGCTAAGGGACGTCCCTAAGAGTGTGGTGGGAAGCCTGGTCAGAGAGAAGGAGCGCTCTCTCAAACCTCAGCAAAGCCGTCCTCTCCCAGCTGTGCAGCCGCGCATGCCCAGGCAGCCTGGTATTTTCTTATGTGTAATCCAGGAACATGAGGCCATTTCCACAATGTTCCCAACAAAAGAAAACAAGGGACTGTTGGAATATTCTTATCTCTGAAATGTGTGACTTTCACTTAAGTAAAGCTGAAGCAATTAACTTTCTAGAAAAAGACTTGCCTTCAGATTTTTCTATTACAAGTGTGGAAGTTATGATTACTATAATACTTTACAGTAGAAAGAAAAGCAAAGAAGACCAGGGAGATGGCCCGTCCCTGCTGGAAGCATAGGGCATGAAGTCAAAACTGCCAGGTTCTCTTCCCTAGCAACACAAAATAGAGCCTTGACCATGAAAGTGGCATGGATTGAATTCATATAAATAAAATTGTTTATTTACTTTACATTTTAAGTATGAGTTATGTCTTACTGATCTTCAATAGATAAAAACCACAAGAAACACTAGAGCTTGTTTTAGATTTAAGTTTTCTAACTATTTAAGCATCTGATTAGGCACTGTTCCTCAGAAGTAGGGAAATTTTTGGTTTCTTTTTTGAGACAGGGTCTTGGGGCCATGGACTCCTAGAACATGCAAGATAGAGACAGTTCAAGGTTATCCCCTGCTATCCCCTGCTATACACTGCTACATAGGACAGTTGAGATCAGCAGAGCTACCTAGGTTGCCTCAAAGATAAACAAACAAAAAGAAAACCACCAAACAATAAGAAATAGTATCTTTCCACATAGCCCAGACTAGCCTGGAACTTACTGTATAGTTTAGTCTAGCCTCAAACTCACAATAATTATGTGCCACTAGGCACAACTGCAACTATTTTTATTACTTATTATGAGGTTTCACAAAACATTGCTCTTTGTCTTACTTAGTTACACTGACTTGGGGGGAAAGGACGTAATGCCTTAGAAATAAGCAGCCAGTATGAGAAATGTCAAAAGAAACACCCTATGACGAAGGTCTTCACAGGCAAATGAAAGCAGTGTTGCTCTGTGGGAAGCAATCCATCCTTACTGAAGAGAGAATGAGCTACCACACATCACACAGGAAAGCTGAATGCTGCCTTTTGCTTTGTCACAAGGTAAAAGCAAACAGAAAGTAACAGAACAGAGAGTCAAGACCCTTCTGGTGGCTCAGGACATCAGGAGGTCAAAATACTGGGTAGATTTCAGCTAGTGATCTGCTGCTGAATCACAAGTCAAAGGAGAGATCATCCCCAGGCCTGGGAGATTCAGCCTGAGCTTCTATGACCAAAGAAACACCACCACACATAAAAAGCACTAACAGTGAGCTAGAGAAGCATGTTCTAATGAAGCTGACACACACAGGTAACACACCTACAGAGTCTGAGGAATGACCCATTCACAAAGGATTGTCTAAAATCTTACTCTAGAAAGGCCATAAGCAACACAAACCTGTAAACCCAGAGCTTGGAGGTGGAGGCAGGAATCAAAGTATAAGGCCACCCTGGGTTCGTTAATTGAGTTCCAGGTCAAGACGAGAACTTGGGGTGCTGAGGCAGGAGGATCAAAAGTTGAGGCCAGTCTAGACTACAGTACAAGGTCCTGTCTCAAAAGGCTAAACAAACAAGCAAAAAAGTTGAGCTCTCTATAAATTATCTATCTGCATGCTTTTGGTAAACTTAGAAGCCGCTATGATAGCACACCTGTAATCCCAGCGCTTGTGAGGCTGAGGTGGTCCAGATCAGGAGTTCCATCTGGCCTGGGCTACATAGCAAGACTGTGCTTCAGATAAATGAGTAGGGCTCAGTGGCTAGGAGCACGGGCTGCTTGTAACCCAGGTTCAACGCTCAGTATCAAGAGGGAAGCTCATAATGATCTGTGACTCTAGTGCCAGGGGATCGGATGCCCTCCTCTGGCCTCTGCAGGCACCAGGCACACATATGATAGACATATATACATGCAGGCAAAAGAGCCATACACACAAAATAAAAACTAAAATTAAAATAAGTAAATCATTCTAGAGACATAAATTACTGAAATTCTTAGAACTAGAAACAATCTGTATGATCAGAAGAGACCTAGCTCCTCAGACCATGAGATCACACAGAGAGCCTCTCAACAGGGACATTCAGCCAAAATAACTTCCTTAGCTTCCAAAACTCCATGAGGTAGTCACTTGTCCAAAGTCTTACTGATTAAGATTTTAACTGATCAATAGTATAATAAAGTAGATGTACAGTATGTCCTACAATAAATGGAAGTCCAGATTTCCCAATTCTGACCTTAAAAGTGGTGACCATGAGTGTTCTCAGCTCACAAGAAAATCAATATGAACAATGGCACTAGCACTGCATCCCTCTGGAGAGTGGTGGGAGCGTTTCTAAGTGGGCAGCGGGGAGAGAAAAGCACAGTGCACTGACAGGAAGGGGAGGAGCACACAGCAGTCGTGAGCTTCTTACCCTTTCTGTACGAAATCGACGTTCTTCTTTGGAAGAATAGCCATGATCTCGTTCAGGAGCTGGTCAGGGTTCACCAGTCTGGTTGTCGTCACATTATAGTGCAGCTTAGAAAGAAAAAGGTAGCGGAGTCAGAGGTCACTGACGCAAAAGCCCAATAAAACACCTTTTCAAATAAGCATACTTCAAGAAAACATAGGAAGACCAGCCCGCCGTGTGTATGTGTGTGTGTGTGTGTGTGTGTGTGTGTGTGTGTGTGTGTGTGTGTGTGTGTGTAGACGTGATGTATGTGTGAGCATGAGTGAACCACATGTGTATGAAGTTGTTTCTCTCACCGTTATTTGAGTTCCAGGGATTGTTCAGCTTACCCACTGGGCTATCTCACCAGCTGCATGTCAGTTTTATATGTTCATCTTCCTTTCTTACCAATCTTTTACATTTTCAACTTAAATTTCATTTTGTGTGTGTGTGCTTGTGTGTGTGCTTATGTGTCACACATGCATACACATGTGCACATATGTCTGTCTTTAGAGTCAAGGATAAAGGGGGGGGGGGGGGTTGTGAAATCTCCTTCCACAGCTAGGGAAAGCTGCTGAGGTCAGGCATGTCGGGTTCCGGCACGGAGGACGGGAGGTCACTGCATGAAGCTGTAAAACTGAACGAAGTCTTGGAGCCCTCGGGATATTGGAGATGACAGAGTTGTGGGATACCAAGGAGAGCTATTAACAGGGTGTAGAGCCAGCCCAAGAGAGAGAAGTGCGCTGCAGTAACCAAAGCTGAAAGGAGCTAGAGCTCTGAAGAGCACTTTGACATCAGCCATGGAGACATAGAATCTGGCGTTTGCCCTGCTGGTTTTTAATCTTTGATCCAGAATTCCCTTGCTATGCTCCCTTTCTACCCCTTTGGAATGGTAATGTACATTCTGAATCATTGTATGTTGAAAGGTGTGATCTGCTTTTGGGGTTTGATTTTACAGGGGGTTAACAGTTGAAGAGATTAGTGTGACTATTCAGAAGAGACTTTGAACTTGGACTTTTAAGTAATGTTAAGACTATGAAAGACTTTGGGATTTTCAAAGTTGGATTGAATTTGTGTTTTCATTATGCTATAGCTACAAGCCTATGGGGGCCAATAGAATGTGGTAGTCTGAATTAAGAATGGCCCCATAAGCTCATATATTTGAATGTTTAGTCACCAGAAAGTAGAACTATTTCAAAAGATTAGAAGGATTAGGAGTTGTGGCTTTGTTGGGAAAGTGTGTCACCGGGGGGTGGGCCTTGGGGTTTCTAAAGCCCACGCACAGCCCAGAAGCTCTTTCTTCTTACTGCCTGCAGGTCACAGCTACTTCTCCAACACCACACCTGCCACGCCTGCCACGCCTGCCACGCCTGCCGCTGTGCTTCCCACCATGGTGATCATGGACTAACCTCTGAAACTGTTAGCAAGCCCTCAATTAAATGCTTTCTTTTATAAGAGTTGCTTTGGTCCTAGTATCACTTCATGATAATAAAACAGTGGCTAAGATACTTTTAATAGGTTGGTTTTTCCCTCCCCACCAAGTACATTGTCTACACCAACAGATTAACTACTTTAAAGTGTAACAGGGTTATTAGATAAGATGCAAACCTCCTGGCCGGGCCCTTAGGGCCTTCCAGTCTGTCTTCCCAACATGCCACTCACTGTTTTCCTTAAACATACTACAATGCAAAGTTCACATTAGGACTGTCAAGATCGCTCAGTGAGTAAGAGTTTACTCCCAAGCCAATGACAGTGTTTGATATTCAGGACCCACATAGTAGAAGAAGAGACCCGATTCCTGCAAGTTGTCCTCTGACCTCCACATGTGTAACTATTTTTAAACTGCTTTTTAAAAAATTCAAATTTACTTTCCTCAACTGTAAATATTTTATGAGAACCTATCTGTGTGTCAGGGACTCTTTAATGTGCCAGACACAGGACAAGTAAGCTCAGGTCTCCGCCTGAAGGCAGCTCTTTGTTTCCCATGTATATCCCATGTTTCCCCACCTCTATGTTGTCCTGTGATCAATCTGTGTGATTCTGAATTATTTGAATTATAAATTATAGTCATATGTTCTTTGAAGAGGGCGACTATACCTAAATTACCTCTGCACTCTTTAAAAAAAAATTTTAGGTTTTTATTTTATGTTATATGTATGACTGTTTTGCTTGCATGTCAGTGCACGACATGTGAGCCTAGTCTCAGCACAGGCCACAAGAGGGCACTGGATCTTCTGAAACTAGAATTAAGGGTGGTGGTGAGCCACCATGTGGGTGCTGGGAACTGAACTCAGATTCTCTGCAAGACAACAAATGCTCTTAACCACTGAGCCATCTCTCCAGTCCACCTGTTCATTCTTAAAATCTACCACAAAAGAACATGCAAGTATTAACTACTCAAAATAAAATGTGTATAAACAAACAAATAAGTTAATTTTTAAAAGAACAGTAAAGTTACTTGATATATTTGTTTTTAAAAAGCAAAGGGATCTACTGGCAAGATGACTAAGTAGGTCAAGGTGTTTGAAATGTGGAGGAGGGACAGGTCAGCATATCCTGACTGGAGGCCCATAGTGGCCCACACATGCACGACAGCTACCTCCACATTCGCCAACCATGAAATCTGCCTGACTCCTGGAGACAAATGATGACACAACCCATGATCAGAACAACTAATCGGATGGTGCCAGCTACAGGAAGCGAGATGTCATAGACCAATAGGACACAGGTGGAAGGTAAAAAGGCACACCCCATCCTGCAATAAACGAGTCTGCTTCTGCTTCTCACCTGACTTCCGTAGTCTGTCGTTGACTCTGTGCCTTCTAATCCCCTACCACCAAGGACCATCTTGAGGGGCCGAGGGCTAGGACACCAGACATGCAAACCTGACACCCAGTGTTAGCCCCTGGATCCTATGGATGGGTCAACAGTGGCATGTGCATGTGTGTGCAAGCAGAGAGAGAGAGCAAGAGAGAGAGCGAGAGAGAGAGCGAGAGAGAGAGAGAGAGAGAGAGAGAGAGAAGGAGGGGTGGGGATGGGATGGAAACAACCCAGACAGATAGGACACCACATATGGTAATGGCAGCACATGCCTGTGAGCCCAGCATTTTGTAGGCTGAGGGAAGAGGACTGCCCTGGTTAGAGACCCCACAAAACAGAGAAGGGTGGGGCTTGATATGCCAGTTAAGAGTCAGCTTCTGAACTCTGTAATAGACTCTGGTCCACTCACCTTTCGCCTTCTTGGCCCATCTTTGGCAGAGCCCTTCTTCTTGCTCCTTGTGAGTGCAGTGAGAACCTTATCCAGTCCTCTCTCAAGGCTCCCAAACACATTGGCTCCTTTCCTTTTAGGGGTGTCCTCCATGTGTGCCTGGTTGAGATGCACTTCCATTGAACGGCACCTTGAAAGTCAGCACAGCACTTGTGGCACTGCCCTGTGCCTTCACACCGAGGGCCACAGGCAAGTGAGCCAGAGCCCAGTCACCTCAATCCTCCTGGCAGAGGGGACACTAAAGCGGATCTTCCCCTGCCGCACTGGTCTGCCTTTCCTTTCATTTGTTTACTCATTTGGGAGATGGCAGGGATTGAACCTAGGTCCTCAGTTATCCTTGGAAAGCATTCTACCAATGAACTACTTCCCCACCCTTCTTACTTTTTATCTGTGTGACAGGATCTTCATTGAATTACCTGGGCTGACCGTGAACTTGCAGTCCTACTTCAGCGTCCCAAGTAGGTGGGATTCAGGCCTATGTTATGCCAAGGCTCAGCTCCTTCACTTTTTTGTTTAAATCAAACATAGGAACATCAGAATACCACATGTCCTCCTAAGGTCAACAACTGCTAATATTTGGTCAGTGGCTTTCTCTGTGTATATAGACAATACACAGATTAAGTACATATACATACTTGCTTAGCCACCAGAAAGTATCATTATACTTCCACTCTGAAACACTTCTGCATATATCTCCAATAAGTAAGAATATCTTCTTACCCAACCACAGTATCAACAACATAAAAAAAAAAAAACCTGATAATACCTGCAGCAGCATCCAACATTAAGTTTATATTCTATTTTCCCCTAATAGATCCTACATCTAAAACCAATTACAAAAGCCACGAAGGCTCACCTATGCCTTGGGACTTTCCATCTAAGAACAGTGAGTTAGTTCTCTTTGTAATCCAAATTAGTATTTTACCGTTTGGGAGAATGCTGATGATTAGTGCGCCTATACTCCACTGGCAGAGAAATAGACCTAAATAGCCTTGGAGAAGGAAGTGATGGCAGAGGCAGTGTAGGACAGTGAAAGGCAGCCTGGTTTCTGGTTGAGCTAAAGTTTAAAACCCAGGAGACCCAGTAAGGGGTCCCAGCAGGGGATAACCATACAAGGGACAGTAGGTGTTTTGCCATGCTCCTGGGCCCCAGGCTCCTGACACAAGGCCGCAGCTCTCCATAGGTCTGTGACTATCAGTCACATAGGGGCAAGGCCCCAAGCCCCTCCACAGGTAGAGGTGTGGTCACATAGCCTCAAGACATTCCCATTTTAATGAGGTACCTATAGGCTTAGCCAATAAACTCCCCTTCCCAGACACTCCTTCCTGCAAAAGGTATTTTAACCTCAGGCCAGCCCTGAGAAAGTGGGGTACGGTTTCACTCTCCACCATGACAATAAACGCCCTAAAACCACAGACTGTCTCTCTTCATCAGGATCCACCGATGGAACAGGCCTTCGTCTAAAGAGCTGCGTCTAGTCTCCTGCAGCGCTCCCAGCCACAGCCTCTACCAAACCAAGCCAACAAGCCAAAGACTCAGTCCCCTGTGGGGTGAGCATGGTCAAACTTCCTGCATCTTGCTTCTCCCACAGGCCAGATCCCTGGGGCGGACATGGGACCTCTCACCACCCTAACCCAACAAGGCAGGGTCCCTGACTTCCAGGCTTGCTGAACTTTAAGTTATCAGTTCATGACTTCACCCTGCTCCAGCAGCCATGCTCAGCCCCAGACCATCCTCACGCAGATATTCCCACTTCCAGCAGCATCTGTCTCAGTTCCCTCTGCAGGGGTTTTCTCCCAGATGAAAAGAGTAATCCCATGACCTACACTAAAAAATGGAGTCAGAAAAGCAACACTTACCTCCTCTCAGGGCTAATGACATTTGTCATTAGCGTGTCTGCTTCTGCAGAATTCCCTGGCGTTCTAACTGGGGCTTCTCTCAGGCACTGGGCTCTAGCTATTAGAAAAACAAACACAAACCACATGCAGATGACATGGCTCCGACATGGTCCGCAACAGATAAGTATCAACAGATCTGGTTACCACTGACTAACGCCTTTTATGGTCTAAGTTTTATAATGCTGAGATGGTGGCTGAGTGCTCTACAGCTCCATCAGCTGTACTAAGTGGAAGAGCACTTGCCTAGCATGCCCAAGGTCCTGTGTTCAATCCCCAGCAAAGCACACATATACGTAGGTTTTATTCCTTTTAATGGTAATATTGATAACATTTTTTTAACTTTATTTTATGTATGTGAATACACTGTAACTCTCTTCAGACACACCAGAAGAAGGCATCAGATCCCATTACAGATGGCTGTGAGCCACCCTGTGGTTGCTGGGAATTGAACTCAGAACCTTTGGAAGAGCAGTCAGTGCTCTTAACCGGTGAGCCATCTCTCCAGCCCCTTGATAACATTTTTTAAGTGGGGGTTTTATTTTGTTTTTAACTAATAAATTCTATTTTCCCTAGATTCACAAGAACAAAAAAAAAAAAGTTAATTAAAAATGGCTGTTAAAAGTCTTCATCTTTGTATTCTGACAGAACATGTCACCATACACAGTTGTCCTATGACAACTACCACTGCCTGGACACATAGGAGTCACACACAGGAGTTAATATTCATGTCAAAAAAAAGTAAGATGCACTGGTGGGAACTACCAATTACATCTTCAGTCACTTGCTCTCTGTGGAAGCTCTTGTGTTTAATGAGAAATAACCAATAATATCAAGCTTTTCACTAACACAATGTTGCAGGGATAAGCTGTGTAAACTACATTTCAAACTGTCCACATTCCAAAACCTTTACAATCACTTTAAAAGTATCAATAATAAAAAAGTATAATAAAAAACTATATGGCCAAGATGTACTTTGTTGTTGTTTTGTCTGTTTCTTTTTAAGTCCTGAATGGTGTTTGGGAAATGGCTGCGTTGGTGTGGTGGTTTGAATATGTTTGGCCCAGGGAGTGGTACTATATAGGAGGTGTGACCTTGTTGGAGTAGGTGTTGCCTTGTTGGAGAAAGTGTGTCACTGTGGGAGTGGGCTTTGAGATCCTCCTCCTAGCTGCCTGGAAGCCAGTCTTTTCCTGTTTGCCCTCGAAACAAGATGTAGAACTCTAAGCTCCTCCTGCACCATGCCTGTCTGGGCGCTGCAACACTTCATGCCTTGATGATAATGCACTGAACCTCTGAACCTGTAAGCCAGCCCCAATGAAATGTTTGCCTTTACAAGAGTTGCCTTGGTCATGGTGTCTGTTCACAGCAATGGGAACCCTAACTAAGACAGTTGCTGGCTATAAAAGCATGAAAACTTGAGCTCAGGTCCTCAGCACCCAGTGAAAAGAAAAGCAAAGCCTGGTGTGGTCTGGCATGAACTTCTAATACCATCACTAGAGAGACAGAGGCAGAGACAGGTGGGTTCCTGGTGTTTGCTGTTTGGCCGGCTTAGCCGAATAAGCTTCAGATCCCTCTATGACTTTGTCTCAGTAAAGTAGGTAGCTCCTGAAAAGCGACAGTCTGGCCTATATATTCATTCTCTCTCACTCTCATTACCTCTTCTTCTTCCTCTCTCTTTCTCTCCCTCTCCTTCTCTCTCTCCACCAGGCAAAATGGTACACATCTATAGTCCCAGCACTTGGGAGATGGAAGTAAGAAAATCAAGAATTCAGGGTCATTCTCACTTACACAATACCAGCAAGTCGACAGCTGGCCTGGGCTTCATGAGATACAGTCTGAAAAGGCAAGGATAAGCTGGGCAGTGGTGGCACATGCCGTCGATCCCAGCACTCTGCTGCATACATGGAGGACTTGTCTTGGAGAGACCTGATCCTAGCAAACTGGCCTCATACTGACACAGTAGAATGTGTCCAGATAAGACAGCAACCAAAATACTAAGTGTCCTGGAGAAACGGTTTAAAAAACTGGTGGACATTGCACCAAAGAGGACACCAAGAGAAAGAAGAGTCACCTGAAAGCTGGGAAGGACTCCAGGGTACTACTGTAGGGCAGGACAAGACCAGGTTACTAGGATAGAGAACCAGACTGTAAGAAGAGCTCAGCAGGAACTCCAGCCTGAGTGATTCCCAGTGCGGGTGAAGTAGGCTGAGCCTGGATGCAGGACCTTGGCAAAGCGCTTCACTCCTCTAAGTCTCAAGTTCCTACACATGGAGACACGACAAGCTCTAAGTTGCTATCCTACTGCTATGACTCAGTCATGCAAATGTGACAGAGGGGCTGGAGAGATGGCTCGACATCTAAGAATGCTGGCTATGTTTCCAGAGAGGACCAGAGTTTGGTTCCCAACACCTACATTGGGTGGCTGACAACTACCTATAACTCCATCTCCAGGGGATCCTCCCTCTCAAGTCTCCTTAGGCAGGCGCGCGCACACACACGCGCACACACACAGAGAGAAATATCTAAAATAAATATTTAGATGTGGAAAAGAAAGTAATAGCATCACTGTGTATTACAAGTTAAGTATTACCTTCATTTCTACTAATTCAAGTATATATGATAAAGGCAGCTGACCTACCCAGAACAAGGGAGAAAACAAGGTTACCTATTTCCAAAAGTCAGTGTGTTATTTATAACAGTAAGAATTACATTTGAGGGGCTGGAGAGATGGCTCAGTGGTTAAGAGCACTCACTGCTCTTCCAGAGGTCCTGAGTTCAATTCCCAGCAACCACATGGTGGCTCACAACCATCTATAATGGGATTCAATGCCCTCTTCTGGTATATCTGAAGACAGCTACAGTGTATTCATATAAATAAAATAAATACAATTTAAAAAAAAAAAAAGAAGAATTACATTTGAATCTTTCAATCTCTGCTTAATTCTTAGCAAATACCTTTTGCAGGTGTTGTGAAACGGGTTGGTGAGGTGAGTATTTCTCTCTTATACTGGTTCTTACTAACTGGAATCTTCGGCTCAGAGAATACAAACTGCTCTTCATTCTTCACAGAAGACTTGGGAGTGCACACATTCTCTTTGTCTGTTAATTTATTTGCCAATACTCTGTGTACCACTGGCGTTGGTGATTTAGATGCTACATAATTTGATTCTGCCAAGTGTCTGGTAACCTGGAGGGAAAAAGGTCCTAGGTAAAGTACACTAAGGAAGAAAAGTCTATTTCTTTACAATATACCTTAATAATCAGCAAATTACTTGTACTGTTTTATTAAAATTCAAGGCCACCAAGAGGACACTGCTAGCACACCAGGATGCCTGACAGTGTCCTCAGTTCTCCTCAGCACAAGTAGATCATCTGTCTTTCCTACTAGCAGGGATTTCCCCATTTCAGAATGGCTGTTTAAACATACTCAGGATCCCAGACAATGCTAAGAATAATGACATACAGCCTTTACATCATATTTCTTAATACCTACATTGCCATGAATTGACTCTAATATGTACCAAAAATAAAAGTTTTCTCAGTGATTGGGACAAAAGAAAAGGTATTAGAATACCAGGCAGTGGTGGCGCACACCTTTAACTCCAGCACTCAGGAGGCACAGATAGGTGGACCACTGAGTTCTAGGCCAGCCTGGTCTACAGAGTGAGTTCCAGGACAGCCAGGGCTACACCAAGAGATCCTGTGTTGAAAACCAAACAACCAATAAAAACCTCTAACGGGGCAGGGGACGGCTCGATTAGAGAAGTGATTGTTGTATACGCATGAGCACACACGAGGGCCTGTGCTCCGGCCCTACCACCCAGGTAAGAGCTGCGTGTGATGCTTGTCTGTAACCCTGAGGAAGCACCGACACAGGCAGGTCCCTAAGGCACAGTAGCCAGCCATTCTAGCCAACTGCTGAGCTCTGGGCTCAATGAGAGACCTTGTCTCAGGAAATAAGACAGAGAAGAATAGAGGGGACACCAAATGTGGACCTCTCTCTCTCTCTCTCTCTCTCTCTCTCTCTCTCTCACACACACACACACACACACACACACACACACACACACACACACACCTGCATGTGTTCCTAGAAAATAAAGACTCAGAATCAGGCCAGAAAAATATTAGCTATCAAAATTATCAAGTGAAGAGTACATATGTTAGTATTTAAAATCAGACTTAAGAACAAGACAACAAAGTGTTCTGGTAGCTTATAAAGAGAATCAGAACCTCCAGAAATTAAAAAAGGAAAAAAATAAAGTGTCTACATCTAATAGCAGATTAAATATAAAAAGAAACAGAATTCTAAAACAGTACGATAAGCATAAGGAGAGGATCTAGAATGGAGCTTAAGCCATAGCAAACAGTGGCCTCAAGTCTGAGCCGAGACACTGTGGGCTCTACAGCATCCACAATGCACACACAGGCTGAGTGCTCAGGACGGAGGCCACAGTGAAGTCACACGACGCACCACAGGGGAGCGCAAACAAGGGCACAATCACACGCTCATGCTAAATTAGTCTTTGATCGCCAGGCAGTGGTGGCCCACGCCTTTAATCCCAGCACTTGGGAGGCAGACGCAGGTGGATTTCTGAGTTCAAGACCAGCTTGGTCTACAGAGTGAGTTCCAGGACAGCCAGGGCTACACAGAGAAACCCTGTCTCGAAAAAAAAGAAAGGCAATCAGCAAACTGGAAACAGGTGGGTCAAAATTACTCTGAAGAACAGAAAGTAAATAAAGACAAAACCTCATATTCAAAAAAATGGTCGTAAAGTCCCATATTTGGTGGAAAACTCTGAACCACACACCTAAGAAGTCCAAGAAACTTAAAGTAGGATTAAAACAAAAATTGTCAAACGAAGAGGCAAACCTATCTGCAGCTGCCCTGAGTTAGGAGGGAAAGGAGGTCACAGAAAGAACCTGAGAGACCTGGAAGAGGGCAACAGAATTGCTGTGCCACAATTTCTGGTGGCTCTGTATTGTAAAACACAGAGCTCCACACTAAAAGGGTGAATTTCAACTCTTTAACTACATGCAAATTACAGTTCATTCAAAGAGGGGAGAGGCAATGAAGTGCTCCAAAACGGAATCTTGGTTTCGACTTTGAAATCACTGGCTTCTCTCTCATTAATATTCCAATAATCTCTCATTAATGTCTTCAGAATCTTAGAGAGTAAATAAATTTACAAGCACAGACTTGATTTCCTGTTAGGCTAGATGTGTTTATAATTAAGACGTGCATTCTGCTTTAAGTAGTAATAAAACTACCCACCTGTGGTGTCTGGGGAGCTAATAAATTATCTTCACACAATTCATAGTCTATTAATCCAGCCACACAGTTATCACTTGTGGTCATATCTTCCAGGCTCAGATTCTTGGACTATTAATTTAAAAAGGCAAAAGAAGTTAGCAATAACAACACCGGGATTCAAATTTTACAACAGCATAGCCCAGGCACAGAGAGAAACGCGGAAGCAGAAGCAGAGAGATAAACTAGATGTTATATGGAACATTGACTTAGCTTGGCACTGTTACACAGCAATATAGACACCCCATTTACACACTTACAAATAAAGTCTCACCAAGGCAGACGCTGCAAGGGACATAACCTCCGATACCTAGGAGCATCTACCAGGAGCCAGCATGATGGCTCAGTAGGTAAAAGTGCTTGCCCTGCAGTCCTGGTGACCTGATTTTGATCCCTAGAACTCATGTAGGTGGAAGGAAAGGACTGACTCCACCAAGCTCTCCTCTGACCCCCAAACTCCAGCCACAGCATGTATACCCACCCCCACACATACATTACACACACAACCGCAATCAAAATTTTATTTTTTTAATTTTTATTTTATGTTTAAGGGTATTGTCTGCATACAGGTTTATGTGCCACATGCATGCATGGTGCCTATAGAGGCCAAGAGGGTGTCAGATACCCTGGACCTGGAAATGCAGTTACAGATGGCTGCAAGGCACCATGAGGTGTTGGGAATTAAACCTGGCTCTTCTCGAAGAGCAGCCAGTGCTCCTAACCACCAAGCCATCTCTCCAGCCCATTAAGAAAAAAAAAGTTAAAGGCACACAGTACAAGTAAATTTTAAACACTCATCATTTTGGCCAGGAGTAAATTAGCTTTATGAAAGATTGCCCATAAATAGGACCCTTGGGCCCTATGCTAACACTGCCCCTAAACAGGACACTTGGGGCCTATGCTAACACTGCCCCTAAACAGGCACATGGCCTTATGCTAACACTACCAGCAGAATACCTTACTTTCCTTCATCCTTTCCCTGTACAAACTAAAAGTATGTTAGACACAGCCTAAAGGCTGAGGCTGTGGAGCGCTACTATTGAATTTCTAACACCTACATCCCTTTACCCAGACTTACAGCTCATTGAGCTCAAAGCCAAATCTCAAATCTCTATTACTCAACAGGCAATCTTCCTAACCTCTCTACTTACCCCAAGAGTTCTCCAGAGTTGCCAATTACTATCAGTGAGAACTCACTGCATAAATAGAATGCTAGGCTGAGAAAAATACTGATACGAAGTTTAGGGCAAGTCAGGAAAAGTTCAGTATTGAACAAATGACGTCAGTGATGATTCTATAGTCGGCAAAAGCTGCGCACACACATCCCTGACTGAACGATTCTTTTTGTTGTTGTTTGTTTGTTTTGTATTTTGAGACAGGGTTTCAGGTATAGCCCTGGCTGTCCTGGAATTCACTCTGTAGATTAGACTGGCCTCGAACTCAAGAGATCCACCTTCCTCTGTCTCTCAAGGGCTGGGATTAAAGGCGTGTGCCAACACATCTGACTTGACTAAACAATTCTATACAGGAATTTTTTTTCTAATTTGACATTTAGTTATTTGAGTGTGTGTTTGCTTGAACGTGGAAGGACAGCTTATGAGAACCAATTCTCTCCTATCCCATGGAACCTGGATACCAAACTCAGGTTGTTAGGCCTCGTAAGCCCCGTTTGGTGTCTGAGCTCTGCTGATTACATTTATCTTGCCCCAGTCACTATTTCTCCCTCCTTTCCATTCTTCTAAACTCAAACTCAATTGCTGATCCAGTTTGGATCTCCCAGTGGTGGTCACTCCTATTTCCCAAAGTCCTCACAGCAACCACGCAATCTGGAACCGGTCTACTGAGGTATGGAGTCCTCGTGTTCCAGTGCAAGTGTGTTTTCCCTGAGCATGACTATTCTAAGAGCAAGTACCAACTCAAATAGATCTGTTCTCCAAACCCATAGTGCTTCACAACGCCATTGAAGACTGTGTGGTCTTCAGTGATTCCTGATTCAGACTTTATTATCATCTCTTTGAAAGCACCATTAATTGATTGGTAAGTCAGAATTACTTATTTTCTTAAAAACAAAACCACAGAAAAAGAGACCATCCGATAAGGGTGCAAAGAAACTTTACAGCTGTTCAAGTTCACTGATTAGCATAAACCCCAAAGAAGAACTCAAAATTTGATTTCTGCTTATTTTCTGGTCATTAAAATGTCTATCTGCTATAAAAATTGGTTTCAGTAATATGACTGCCCAAATAATACAATGATTAGGTAAATATTTACTATGTAGCAGATGGAAGATAGGAATATCTTCTTAGACTTCTCACTTGGATACTGTATCAAAGAAGCAATCTACTGAGACCATAAATGCAGGGACAAGAAAATCCAAAGGCTCGGGAGACTGCACCAGGGATCTTAACTATATATATTTGGCTAAAGTAATTACTCTAAATGTAGAGGTAAATCATACCTTTCTGCAATTACCCTGATCAGAAACTAAGCTCATACTTTTATGTCCTCCTGGACCTAAATGAATCTAAAGTTAAAAGGAACTGACCAAAGTTGATTCACTCTACATACAAGCATGGGGCATTCGCCAGCCTAATAGAACTCTCCAAACCTACACAGAATACAGCCTGGGGGTGAGAATACCTCACTCCAGACTTTACACAGAGGTCACTTGCACTGATACTCTTAGTCCTGAGTTTGGTCAAACTATCAAGAAGGGAGGAAAGACGGGAGATGGACAAGGTCTGTGAGGACCCTAACGTCCACCTGACCCTAGCCAATGACTGACAGGCCATTAAAAAAAGTTCTAAAGGAGGAATTAAAACAAGCTAGAGACGAATGATTCAACTAGAGACCATGAAGGCAGTAGCTTTAACTTCTTTAAAAACAGTTTAGAGATTTAAAAAAAAAAGGCTTAATTTAGGGGCATTTAAGTTATATTAAATAAATCTAAAGAAGGTCAATTGTGACTTTCTGAGGATAACAAAAATATACTTTCCCTTCTGATTTTTTTCGTTTTGTTCTCTGTGATACTAGGGATCAAACCTAGGACCTCAGGCATGCATGCTAAATGAGTACTCACCACTGAGCAACTGCTGCAACCCTAAGGTATGTTTCCTAATACTGGAGTCATTAAACTGCAATCGGAATCAAACTGAGCGAAGATTTTATCACAGCACCCCACACCCCCCCAACAAAGTACTCAAGCAGTTTGTTTTACAGATAGGGTCTCATTCTGTGCCCACAGGCTGGCCTGAATCCATATATGTAGCCCATGCAGGCTCTGGAACACACAGTAATTCTTCTGCTTCAGCCTAAGAACAGTCAGTTAAATTTTAAGCAACAGGGGGTGGGGTGTGGGGAGGGAGGGAGGGGCATCAGAGAACAGCATGCGAGAAAGGGCGCTTGCCTAAGAGCATGAATTCAATCCCAGCGACAAGCAGCTGTTAACTATCCTTGAACATCTGCATGCTGTGGCACGTGTGCCACATGCCAAAAGCATGAGACACAGAGAGAGAGAGAGAGAGAGAGAGAGAGAGAGAGAGAGAGAGAGAGAGAGAGAGAGAGAGAAATGATATAAAATAGATTTCGACTATGAAAGAGAGAATTAAACAGAAAACAAATCTGAGCTAGGAGTCTAGGAGGAATGACATGCTGCTTGCAATATAGAAACTCCATCACTATAAGCAGTCACACAGAGGAAACACATAAAAAGAATCACAATTTGCTTAAAACCAACTCTCTTAGAAAGAGTTTATGTTGCTCGAGCTTTGACAACTGTAGAAACCTCAATCTCAACAGTAGCACAAGCATAAGAGAGTATTAAAATAGTCCGTGTCACGTGACATGTAGCACATCATGTATTCATAGGCCTGAATCCCCTTTAAAGCCCTGTCAGGTACACAAAGCAGAGACATGAAAGATCCAGGGCCAAAGAGATGGTTCAGTGGATAAAAACACTGGCTTCTCTTGCAGAGGACCTGGGTTCAATTCCCAGCACCAGAAAGCGGCTGACAAGCGTCTTTAATTCCAGTTCCAGTGGATCTGACGTTCTCTCTGGCCTCTTCCCACCAAGGAATGCACAATGGTATACACACATGCAAACGAAACACTCATCTACATTAAAATAAATAAGTAAATAACTCCTTTAAAAAGAGGGGTTATGGAGGCAAAGGCAGGCGGATTTCTGAGTTCGAGGCCAGCCTGGTCTACAGAGTGAGTTCCAGGACAGCCAGGGCTACACAGAGAAACCCTGTCTCGGAAAACCAAAAAAAAAAAAAAAAAAAAAAAGAGGGGTTCTATCACCTGTAGCTGGTAGGTTCATAAGTAAATCCTACTACTTTCTTTTAGTTCATCTGTTTCTCAATAAGCAAGATATGCTATAAAAGGACAAAAGAGGAAAAAGAAAAGGGGCAGAGGAAGTGTTTTTAAATGCCGTGTTAAGTTCAGAACTCTCATTTTCTCATCACGCTGTTTAAACCCATTGGAAAGAGCTCAGTGGCCAAGCACTTGCCTCGCATGTGCAAGGCCTGGGCTTCGATGCCAGCACTGCAGGAGAAACAAGCGCTTGCTTGCATCTGCATCTGGCTTACTCATACTGGTGGGGCTGCTCGTGAGCAAGGCTGCAGGCAGGGTGAGCAGGTGTCCACACAGGGCTTCTACGACTTGCCTTTGGAGTGGTGCTGGCAGTTCCACAGCAGGACGGAAGCTGTAGACGAGCTGGCTTCCCTCGAGCCTTCTTGGCTAGAAGCAGAAGGTAGGTGGTTGTGAGGTGATCATACTGCCACTGAAGAAAATGGAAATCAGGCGGTTAAAGCATTACATATGTGAAGAAACGGTATTCTATTTTAAATTATTTTCTTCAGTGCGACAGGCATTCAGAATTCAGTCAATAGCTTTACTGACGTGATATTTAACATTTCTCCATATCATACCTACACACCTAAAACTGACCCCCACAGAAAGAACTTACAAACACCTGAAAGCAGCTTTGTTTCAATTGCATATTTCTAAGCTAATGTCCTCTGTGGTTGGAACTGTTCCCTCTTCAGATATCCCCATAGAATTCTTAGTGTGGAAAACAGATTCTGCTCTGTTTCATCTTCCCATCTCCTCCTCTGGTAATTCTATCATTTGCAACTAAATCAGATTTACATCATTGAGTTTATAAAGTAGTATTCACAACTAAATAGGGGTAAGGTTTTACATATTGTATTATTATCCCTATACAACCAGTCGGAATAGAGACCAAGAGGTGGCCAAGAAGGTATTAGGGCCTTCTAGAGGAATTTCGGAAAGCCGGGGGAGGACCACGAAAGTGTTCCGAGGCAAACACTAAGGCCATACACAAAGACACGGGAGCCAGACTGTGTGTATGTATGCACGTATGTATGTGTGTGTATGCATGCATGCATGTATGTATGTTTATAACATTGCTGGTTAACTGTTTAACAGTTTGTGAGGTAGGGCTCAGGAAGTAGCTCAATAAGAGTACTTGCCTAGCACACGCAAGACTCTGAGTTCCATTCACAGCACCATAAAAGTAGCAATAAGATACTGGGGAAGTGGTACACAGAGTATCTAAGACAGTAACAGGAGGTACCCGGAACACCACCACCTCCAGGATTAACACCTTAACGACAGCCATACTGGTTGGCTAAGCCCAGCCACCAAACCACACAAGAGCTAAAGACTAAAAGACACTAAAACAGAAGAGAAGTAAGAGTCTCGATTCCTGTATTTTTCTTTTTGATGTTTTGGAACTGTGACACCCCTGAAATTAAATTTTTTAAGTTCCTCAATCTTCTAATTCTACCACAAATTGTAATAGTCTTACCTCTCAACGTTCCCAGGACATTGGTTAACCCACCTCCTCCCTCCTAGAGACATCGCTGCTCTGCATTCCCTGGGCCACCTGCCAGTCTAGCAACTTTTTTTCCTCCATGCTACAATGTACCCAAGCGCTCTCCTTTCCTGATGGACACTCCTGTGGTAGAAATCATCCTCCAGTAACTTTCTGAGGGGTGACATGAGGTAAATGTTTTGAAATTGTGCATGTCTGATATATGACAGCATTCTGTCCTTACAACTGATTCTGGTTTGGTCAAATAAAGAATTACAGACCAACAGTAACTTTTATAGTTTGGAAGATACTGTTCCTCTTGATTCTAGTATAGCTATTTTTAAAAAGTCTAACTCAGGTTGGTTGGTAGTTGCATATGCCTTTAATCCCAGCACTTAGGAGGCAGAGGCAGAAGGATCTGAGTTTTTAGGCCACCCTGATCTACAGAGCAAGTTCCAGGACAGCCAGGGCTATACAAAGAAACCCCGTCTTAAAAATGCACACATACATACACACACACACACACACACACACACACACACACACACACACACACACATACATACGTGCACACACACATTCGTGTATACATACACACAGTCTGGCTCCCATGCCTTTGTATATGGCCTTAGTGTTTGCCTCTGAACACTTTTGTGGTCCTCCCCCAGCTTTCTGAAATTCCACTAGAAGAGGCATTGATTGGTACATCTCTGTTTTCGTCCACGATGCTAAATCCTGGTTAATTTCCTTTGATGGTTCCCTGAACAGGTCACTGCTTAGCCTTCTACTGTTACTAATGATGTGCGTGATACACTTTCTTACCCCTTCTCTCGTTCTTGTATCTTTTGTTTCATAGTCCTACTTTTGAAAACTTCACCTTAACTTCATTTTCAAATATTTCTACTGAGTTTTCATTTCTATGGAGAGTTTAGCGTTCTGAGGGCTAGCACTTAGAAAGTTCTTTATGAACACACTTAATCCTCTTCAAGAACTAGCCTCCCTTAGCTCTGAGAATGTTCTTCTTCTTACCAGCTCCCCGTCCCCTGCATTCCCTATTTTATTACAGTAGCTTTCCATTTTCTTCCTTCTCCCTTGTTAACTGATCCTTTCCCAGAGTTTCCTCTATTGCCTCTTCCCCCCAAACACATAGCCGTCAGCTCTCTCCCAACTTCATTTGTCCACTACAACCTATCTCATAAATTTAAAAACCTTCTTGGCATCCCTTTGTCTCCTCTTTATACATGTACCCTGGAAAGCTTTTGACTTTTTAAATCCCTTTCTATTGTTTTAATGAGATTTCAGGAAATACTCACTGACTCAAAGTAAATTTGGACTATGAGCTTCTGTCCTTACCAAATAAAATGCTACATTTTAATAATGGAGTAATATTTAATGCCATGACGTGCTATCAAGAAGGCATGACTCAAAGGGCCACCAACAACATGACTTTTGTTAATTTTGTCAGCTAATATTTTATATAGGCTCACATGTAATAAATGAATTGAAATTTTCATGTTGGTCCTTTCAATCTAGAAAGGACATAAAATACTGTATGTTGTGATCATTACTGTGGGATTCTGACTATTGCACACATCATAGCGGGGGGGGCAGAAAAGACTTCACAGAGAAAGAACTGCAGAACCAAAGGAAAACGATAAGCATCCTTCCTTTCCCCAAACCACGCTAAACATCCTCCACATCTGGGTCATGTGTGCAGGCCACCCTTTTGCAAACAAACTAAAAAAAAAAAGCCTGTTTGAAAGACACAGGATAAGAAAGAAGTTGGTGGGCTGGGGATATAGCTCAGTGGTACAGCAGTCATCCGGCACACCTGAGGCCCTGGGTTCAACCCCCCAGTACCACCAAAATAAAAGGGGAGCTGTCACTTTACTAACCCAGTCCAAGCACTGTAAGTAACTTCTGGACAGTGCTAAGTCGTCGATAGTTTAGAGCAGACCCTCTCTTCGGCTTTAAGACCACCCCTACGGTCTCGCGTGGATCACCCCACCACAGTTTACGTCTTCTCTAAACATGCCCATGCTTCCTCTTTCCCTTGGCAAAATAAAAAAAGTCCATCCCATTTATAAGCGCTTTGGTCTGCAGTCCCTTTGTGTTCCTCCTCATGTGACTGATGCATAGGAAGCTGAGAGAGATAAGTCAATACAGCAGTAGTCTCCCTTCTGCCTCCTTACCTGTTAGGTCACTCCCTCCTTTGAAAGCAAATGTCTGATACTAACTTTGCCTGTTAGAAAAAGTTTTCTATCTCTAGAAAACTATAAACACTTAACTTTTTTAAAGCTTACTTAGGGGAGTGTACACATCTGGAAGTCAAAGGGTCCGCAGCCTCCTTCTACTATGTAGGTTCCAGACTCAAGGTTGGGTTTTCAGGCTTGGCAACAAGCACCTTTACCCACTGAGCTATCTTAACATCTGACCATTCTCCCCAGTCTTGTTGAGAGAGGGTCTCTGCATAGCTCTGGCTGTCCTGGAACTTGCTATGTAGCCCAAGCTGGCTGTGAACTCACAGAGATCTGCCTGCATTTGACTCCTGAGTGCCAGGAATAAAGGGGTGCACCACCACGCAGGGCATTGCAATCCTTTCTAAGTGCTCAGTTCAATGTTAACTTCACAGGCACCTGGGAGATTGCATACACAACCCTAAGTGAAACTCCCAGATATGTGTATGTTCCCACAACCTAGAAGCACTCAGAAGAGGAAGGGAGTGATAAGCCAGAAGCCTGAGCATCACTACTTGGAATCTCAGGATGGATATAATGACATGGCCCAAACTGTAAGCCAGAGAATCGACTACTTCATATAAACATCAATAAAAAAATTTAGAAGCCATATATGGTGACTCAAATGCTTAATCCCAGCACTCAGGAGGCTGAGGCAGGAAAGCTGCTGGAAATTCAAAGCCAGCCTGGACTATGCAGGCCAATTCCAGACCAGCCTGGGTTATAGAGCAAAATCTTATCTCAAAAAAAGCAAGCAAACAGACAAGGAAAAAGTACTTTTAGGAGTGTTTGCAGAGCTTCAGTCTGTGAGTCAGAGTTTCTTCTGTCTCTTCACAAAGATCAATGGTACCATATTAGCATGAGGCACAAGAACTGATTTGTCAAAGTAGCCCCAAAATAAAGACAGAGCTCCAAAATGCCCTAGCAATTACAACAGCCCTAGCTGATCTTCAATCTGGGTTTTCCAAAGAGCTTTAAACTGGAAAGTAAAAATACTGTAGACATTGGTCCCAGCACTCGGGAGGCAGAGGCAAGCAGATATCTGAGTTTAAGAGCAGCCTGGTCTATAGAGTAAGTTCCAGGACAGCCAAGACAGCCAGCGCCACAGAGAAAAACTTTGTCTCAAAAAATTAATTAATGAATTGGATAGAAATGACTGGGCATGGTGACACTGTAATTCCAGTACTAAGAAGGCTGAGGCAAGATTGAAAGTTCAAGGCCAGCCTAGGCTATACAGAGCTGGCCTCTATCTCAAACTGGAAAGTATTTAGAACAAATGTGAACTCTCTGAACCTCAACCTTTCTGAGAGGAAAAAAATGATATAAAACCGAAGTATTCTTTTCTTTATTCTTTGAAAATTTCACATATGTACTCAATGAATTTTAGTTTTTGTCACCCCCAACCCCCTCTCTCATAACATGCCCCCTCTCCCAAGCACCCCTCTTCCCAACAAGCCTCCTACTACCATGCTGGCTGTGCTCTGGGTGAGGGTTATTACTGGAGTGTTGCCAATTTATCAGTGACTACAGCACTGGAGAAAATGGCTCCCTTCCCCCTGAAACCATTAATGCCAATCATCCTGTCCAGGACGAGATGCTGCCTGGCCCGATCTGTGCAGATTACCACAGCTGCAGTGAGCGCATGAGTACAGTGGCCAGGAAGACATCTTCACAACATATCCCCCACCCTTGGGCTTACGCACTCTTTCTGTCCATGTTTCCACAATGTTCCAGGCTTGGGAGAAGGTGATGGCTCATTTGGGGTCACACATGGCGCCATCACTTACACCCAGCACTGACGAGTTAAAGGTTCTGCATTGACTGCCTCCCTCTGCAGTAAGAAACTTCTCTAGCGCTTACATGGTGGCCAAGAGCTGACTTTTGTTCATTCTTTGAGACAGAGTCTCAGAATGTAGCCCAGGTTTTCCCAGGTTAGCATCAAATTCCTCATCTCAACTTCCCAAGTACTGAATTACAGGAGTGAGCTCCCATGGCTGGGGGGTTGGCAGTTGTCGTCTGAGGTGATCTCTCACTATAGCAGCAATCTTCCTGCCTCAGCCTTCTGAGGGCTGGGATTACAGGCGGCATTAAATAATTTTTAATTAGGGGCTGGAGAGGTGGCTCAGCGGTTAAGAGCATCGACTGCTCTTCCGAAGGTCCTGAGTTCAAATCCCAGCAACCACATGGTGGCTCACAACCATCCATAATGAGATCTGACGCCCTCTTCTGGTGTGTCTGAAGACAGCTACAGTGTACTTACATATAATAATAAATAAAAAAAAAAAATCTTTAAAAAAAATAAAAAATAAAAAAAAATAATTTTTAATTAAAGATCATCCAAAAGAAAAGGCATGGAAAAATTTTAGGTTGCTGAAGTAGAAATTTCAAATTTGTACTGTTTGAGACTAAGGAGACATTAAGACATTCTGCACTAGCTTCCAATTCTTGCCATTCTGTCACCCTGGCCCAGAGCCACTGCACAGAAGCACTCCGAGTTTCTTCACGTTGCAAAGCACTCGCTGCAAAGCAGTAAAGCTGTTCCAAAACCAACTGTTAAGGTTTCTATCCTGGACTATGGAAAAAAACAAACAAAAATACAAAGCACAGCTGACAAAGACAAAGTGCTGAACAGGAGCGCAAGGAGGTATGAGCCTCGCTTGCCACCCCAGACGGGACTCAGAGTTGTGAAAGCCTTGCTCTCTAGAAAAAGACTACAGGTTTAGCCTGGATATCAAGGACCTAAAAAAGCAAACACAATCGACATCAGAAATCTTGCCAGTGATGTCATAACATGAGTTTCACACGCTGGGGGATGAACAGCATGCTACAGGGTTGTTTTAAGGAACAAAACTAGGTCGTGAGCTGGGCAGTGGCAGACACCTGTATTCCCAGTACCAGGAAGGCAGAAGCAGGAAGACCGAGTTCAAGGCTAGCCTGAGGTACACAGTGAACTCCAGGATAAGGCCAGCTGAGGCATACAGTAAAACTGCATGCATGTGCACATGCGCATGTGCGTGTGTGCTCACGCGTGTGCGCACCAGACAGACAGATAGACACAGAAGTCAGACACAGAGAGAGTACAGGGTATGTTATCTGGGGCCTGCTACCTGGACTACAATACAAGCCCCTGCTTGTTCTTGTTTTGTTCTGGTGCTAGAGATAGAACCCGGACCTTCAAACTTACTAGGCAAGTACTCTACCACTGGCTATATGCCTACCCTTGAAAGTATGTGAAAGCATGTATAAGTATCTTGTGCTCTTCATGTTTATAGCAGAACCAGATTTCTACGTCTGAGAATTTCAAAACTGTGAAAATGAGCACACCAGTTCCCTGTGGGTTCTCAATTATGTACGTACTACGTCTCTCTAATCAATGTCCAGAGTGCAGGGTGTTCTTGTTTAAAGAGGACATCCAGGATGCTGAGAGAGCTCAGTGGGTACAGGCAGGTGTCATCAGGCTGACCACCTGAGTTCAGTCCTTACATAGCACGTGCTCACCCACACACATACACACAGAACAAGCAAATAAACTAGAGAAGATTGTAAGAAAACACCAGAAGACACAAGGAAAGAGCTGTATCATACATGAATGAATGTACAGTGTGCGGTTACACTCCTCATGGTCCATGGTCCTAAAATGCTACACCACGGCCAATTACAAACAAAACAGACAGGCAATGAAACAAAAGTCACCGTGTTTAAGTTCATGCTGTATTTCTTACCGACGAAATCAAATCCTCCATTGTTTGCCTGCTGCTGCGGTGATGGACTGAAAGCTCTGTTATGCAATCTTCATCAAGGTGAGTCAACTACAGAACACAATTTCATATATTGTTGGTTGCAGGTATGATCTTTTGAAAGTTAAAATCAGCATAATCATGAGCTTGTCAAACTTTTGGCTACACATCAACATTCCTATGACTTTTTTTCTTTTTGCAGTGCTCAGACCCGAACCCACCACCTCGAGTTAGGCACGTGCTCCACTGCTGGGCTCCATTATCAGCCCTCCAGCCCTCCTCATTTGTTCCCAGCAATCAGAAGCCCACCGCCATTTCAAGGAAGGCAGTTCTCGTCTGGCTTTCATGTGTCGTCACCTGCCTGGCGGTCAGTGCTTCTGTGCAGCAAAGGGATCACATCCCTCCCTGTGTGCACTGTGACCCTGGCTTGTGTTGCACTTTGGGTCAGGTTTAGGTCTGCACAATCCCAATAGGCCGTGGACAGTGTGTGACGAACACAGCATAGCCAGTCACACTGAAGGTGCAGCACACCGCAATGTCAACACACTGAAACTCGACCTAAATTTCAATTTGCTAAAGGGCAATTACCAAGTCCTTAAGAACAAAATGGCAGGCCCAGCCTTGGCTGGGCTGGAAAACCCTCAGAAGATGGAGTGTGAAGAGAACCATGGGGAACATGGCTTCCACAGTAAGGCATCCCCACAACAGCTCCAGGAAGTAATGGTCTACTTTCTGCTCCAAGCCCTCCTCTGCAGGGAAGTCAGAACAGCTGGGGTGGCCAGCCTCTCCCTCACCTAAGCTTGTCTCCACGGGGTCTCTCCCTACTGAGTCAGCACAGCCTGACAGCTAACAGGCTGTGAGATTAGACAGACCTTGGGTTTCACTGTGACATCACTTTATAACCATGTGACCTGGAGTATGCCAGTACACCTCCCTGAGCCTGTTTCATCACCTGTAAAAGACATGTACATGCCTTGTCGTACATGTAACACAGAAATGCTCAAGTATGGCAGCATGGAAACAGACAAGGCCCTCAAAATATGGTTAACTATTTTTACTAATATACACAATCCTAGTTCCTCTTTATAACTTGGTAACTTTCAGAAATGTAAATATTCTTGTTACAGGCCACTCTTCCCCTCTAAATGAGCTACTTGGAATCAGACACAGCATGAAGGAGATGTTTGCCTTGCACAAGGCAGAGCAGTATCATGACCACCCTCATGCCACACATAAGTGACAGTGAGCTCCCGAGAAACTTATCCCACCTTCATGAACAGAGACAAACAGGAAGACATGACCTTTCTGTGGTCCAGTGTCTGTGTACCTTAAAGACTGGACGCTGACCCCTAATGACAACCTGAGTGTTAGGGTGGGGATTTGGAAGGTGAGATGAGGGGATCCGTCCTTATGAACAGAGAGGCCTCCTCCACGCCTTCCACTGTGGGAGGGTGAAACATGTGACGGAAGCAACTACAAACAGAAGAGCAAGCCATTCCCAGACACCACACAGGCTGTGCATGGGACTTCCCAGCCACCCAAAGTGTGGTACTCCACTCTAGGACAGACTGAACAAATCAAGACAAACTTATGCTATCGGCTGGGAAAAGCACAAACTCAAGGGTTATTAAAACAAACAAACAAGTACAGACCACACAGGTTTCTACTAGTGGCACTGGAGAGTTCCAAAGTGCTAAGACATACATTCAATGTGCTGCTTTAGTTTTTGTGACTCTCAGAGTACAGATTCCTCATTTAGGATGACCTCAACCTCAAAAGTCCATGAAGTTGGGCATCTTCTTATTTGATATCACTTCAAGGAAGAAGAAACATACCAAGTTCCTTCCATACCCAAGCTACCCCTAAGCAGGAAATACTTCTCGGCCATGTATGATGGTACCCATCATTCTAACTCTCAAGGAGTTAAGACAAGAGGATCAAGAGTTCGAGGCCAGCCAGCCAGTGATGGCACACACCTTTAATCCCAGCACTTGGGAGGCAGAGGCAGGCAGATTTCTGAGTTTGAGGCCAGCCTGGTCTACAGAGTGAGTTCCAGGACAGCCAGGGCTACGCAGAGAAACCCTGTCTCGAAAAAAAAAAAAAAAAAAAAAAGAGTTTGAGGCCAGACTGAACTATGCAACAAATTCAAGGCCAGCATAGGCTACACAGGACTTTAACTTTCTGTGTTTAAGTGTGCCTGAGTGTCTGTGTGTGCACCACCTACGTCCTGGAGCCCAAAGAGGTCAGAAGAGTGTCAGACCCCCTGGAACTGGAGTTGCAGATGGTTGTGAGTCACCATGTATGTGCTGGGCACTGGACCCAGACCTCTGCAACAGCAGTCAGTGCTCTTAAATGCTGAGCCATTTCTCCAGCTTTAGGAGGCCCTATTTTTAAAAGAAAAAAGAGCCAGGCAGTGGTGGCGCACGCCTTTAATCCCAGCACTCGGTAGGCAGAGGCAGGTGGATTTCTGAGTTGGAGGCCAGCCTGGTCTACAGAGTGAGTTCCAGGACAGCCAGGGCTACACAGAGAAACCCTGTCTCGAAAAACGAAAGAAAGAAAGAAAGAAAGAAAGAAAGAAAGAAAGAAAGAAAGAAAGAAAGAAAGAAAGAAAGGAAGGAAGGAAGGAAGGAAGGAAGGAAGGAAGGAAGGAAGGAAGGAAGGAAGGAAGGAAGGAAGAAAAGAAGAAAGAAAAAAGAAAAGAAGTCTGGCAATATGGCACAGGAGGTAAAGACTCCTTCCACCAAACTCCATGGCCTGGGATTGATTGTGAGCACCACAAGATAGAAGAAAAGAGCTGGGCTGGAGAGACCGCTCAGCGGTTTAGAACACTGACTGCTCTTCAGAAGGTCCTGAGTTCAAATCCCAGCAATCACATGGTGGCTCACAACTATCCATAAATGAGCTCTGACGCCCTCTTCTGATGTGCCTGAAGACAGCTACTTACATATAATAATAAATAAATCTTTGGGCCAGAGGGAGCAGAGGTCCTGAGCTCAATTCCCAGCAGCCAAATGATGGCTCACAACCATCTGTACAGCTACAGTGTACTCATATACATAAAATAAAGAAATCTTTAAAAAAAAAAAAAAAAAAAAGAGCTGACTTCTCTGCACACCTCTCTCTCTCCCTCCCTCCCCCCTCTCTCCCTGCCCCCCCCCCACATAAATGTAAAACAAAGCAAAACAAAAGCCCCATGCTTTTAAAGGAAACAGACAAGAGCCTGTTCTCCAGCCACGCTGCCCCGTGCATCTCCACATGCTATCACAGGAGAAGCAGGACAGGCAAGCAGGAGGCACTGTGCTTTCTGCTGGACTCCTGAACTAGAATAAAAAGGACAGGGTGACAAAGGTCTGAGAAAGTCTCTCATTTCAGACTGAGTCCTACAAAGGGGCTCGAGAGTCTGATGGTGCCCTGAATTCTCAGCTATGCGTACTCAGGTTAGGTTAAGGACAAAAATGCATGTCCAAAGGTAGCCAATTATTTTGGATTATCCGTGCCTGCTACATTTCCTGTTCACTAGGGCAGAAAATGAAACTGAATATAACTTCTATTTGATACAATACTAGGGTACTAGACCTGCGCATGAAAATAGCATGAGGAGATCATGCGTAGAATTATTACAGCATCTATGCCTTAAATATCCAAGTAAATCAGAATTATTTTTATAGTTCATTCTTGATAACACACACTGAAAGAAAACAGCAAATCCTTCAAAGGGCGACAGCAATCCTTAGACCTTCTGTTTACAACTCATTTCACCACACGGCTCTGAGGGGGAGAAGGGTGAGTAAGCCGCTGGGTGAAGGCACAAGGGCTCTGCAGACGGGACACTAACCAAACTGCTGATTCGGGATGACGAAACTAGGATCTTCTGTCCCACCCCCACCCCTCCAAGACTGGCATTTTTGATTCCTGGCTCACACTTTTCTCCAACGGCATGATGCTACCTGTCTATGGTTCTGTTCCAGCAGACACCAGACACGAGATGTGGCAGATGGGCATGACGCAGGCCCGCACTCAAATCAACTGACCTCGGGAGTGGAGAGGTGCCTCAGCAGTTAAGCGCACTGACTGCGCTTCCAGAGGTCCTGAGTTCAATTCCCAGCAACCACATGGTGGCTCACAACCATCTGTAATGGGATCGGATGCCCTCTTCTGGTGTCTGAAGACAGCTACAGTGTGCCCGTATACATAAAGTAAATAAATCTTTAAAAAAAAAAAAAAAAAAAAATCAACTGATCTCCCAAGTCCTTTCCTGCAGCCCCTGTCAGGATTCAGATTCCGGTTCTCTGTGCACACTGGCCACTCAACTGTGTTACCCATGAAAGTGTACATCCTTTTGCTCCACCTGTAATGATAGCTCCCATTCAGAGAGCAGTACAAAAACTGGATGAGCCTTAAAGAATTCTACCCATGTCATTCCATAGTAAATAGAGAGCCTGACTAATAGCATGCTAATGTAGAATTCAGCAAATACTAGCAAATTTTGAAGGTTTATTTTTATTTCCCTCTCTCTCTCTCTCTCTCTCTCTCTCTCTTTTTCTCCCCCCCCCCCCCGGGTGTGTGTGTGTGTGTGTGTGTGTGTGTGTGTCTGTCTGTCTGTCTGTCTGTCTGTCTTGGGGCCTGAGGAGGCCAGTGGTACCGATCCCTGCCTGGAGCTGTAGTTACAGAAGATTGTGAGCCACCACTTGCCACAGGTGCTGGGATGCAAACTTGGGTTCTCTCCAAGAACAGTAAATATGTGCTCTTAACCGCTGAGCAATACTTTCGGTTTTTGGTTTTTTTTTTTAAGAGAGTGTCTCACTGTAGCCATGGCTGGCCTAGAACTCACTAGGTAGCCCAGGCTAGCCTCAATTCATGGCAGTCCTCTTGCTTTTGTTTCCCAAGAGCTAGGATTATAAGTATGCACCCCCATATCCAGATTAGCAGTTAATTGTTTTCCTCTCTTTTTTCCAAGACACGGTCTCACTATGTTTCCAAGATCAGCTTCAAATCTGTCATCCTCCCACCCAGCCTCCCAAGGAGCTCAGATTATAAATCTGTGCCACCACAGCTGACCAGCAATTATATAAGATGTAAATAAAACTGTATGCCCTTGGGAACACTCAAAATTATGTTTTACTTTATACTATACCCCAAATTTAAAAACAAAGAACAGAAAGCAAACACACAAAACCTCTGATATTTGTTTAACTGGAGAGGGTCCTTAGGAGCACAATCAGGAGGATCTGAAATTCCACGCCAGCTTTGGCTACACAGCAAGTCTGAGGCCAGCCTGGGCTACATGAGATTGTGTCTCAAGAACAAACAATGAGACACATACTTCATTTTGGTGTCTATTCTAACAGGAATAGTAGTGTGTTCTATCCCATTAGAATCATGGCTCAAAAAACATGCAAAGCCTTCTACACATGGAGAAATGATGACCCCCAATGGTTGAACACAGGCATTTGCACCCCCAATCTCCACCTCACAAGGGGCACATCAGTTTCCCTGTTCCTTCTGCTGACCTGCTCAGACACTCACATGGTTCCTGGGCTCTGGCATTGGCAATCACTAGATTAGGTTGTATTTACTCAGTAGATATCCATTACATCATGGAGGGCCCAGGAGAATATGGATAAGAGATAACAGGAAAGTGGGGGAGAGGGGGTTAGTTCAGCCTCTATGGCCCTAACGTAGGGACAAGAGCACAGACTGGAAGCAAAAGTCCACTTTTCTAAGACTAGCTAGCTACTGAGCATTTATATTCACTGATGTGACTATCCCAGAAAACAAATGCTCCATTTGTCTACATGTAACATGTCTGAGACATGCCTCCAAGCTATTCCAATCCACGTGCATGATGCATGCCATTGCGAAGTGGAGAACAGTCTTAATTACCTCAAAGGCTATAAAGGCAAGCCTCCCTTTTCTAACTACATATGTGGTGAAGCTGCACGTGTACAAGTGTGTGTGTGTGTGTGTGTGTGTGTGTGTGTGTGTGTGTGTGTGTGTGTGTGTACAGTGTGTATATGGTGCATGCACATGTGTGAGTGAAACCGGAGCTTCTGTAGAAATCATGGACTCACAATTCCCCTAATAAGTCAGGTTCAATTAAACCCTTGATGAAGCAAAGAAAAGAATTATTCTATTACATGTCAACATCGTGCATGTGTGTGTCTATTATAAGATGGAGGTATCAGATGCAAAGCCATTGCTGTCTGAGCAAAGAATCTATGTGATCGGGCCAGCCTCAATAGCCATGTTAGTCACAGAGTATCACTATTCAATTTTGGGTATTTGAGAAATAATTTGTCAAAGCTGAACAAAGTAAATTAACTGATGATATTTGTGTCAAAAATGTGTTAGCACTGGAAAACCCACACAACTTAGTGCACAAGTATTTTCCACATGACCAATACAGAGTGGAACTTGGGGAAAAGAGCCATGAACAGACTAGTGGGCTGTATGGGAGAGTCCACAGTGCTCAGTGATGTGACTCCATACTCCCTTCAACTAGCCTTTTAAAACCACTTGCCGGGCGGTGGTGGCACACGCCTTTAACCCCAGCACTTGGGAGGCAGAGGCAGGCGGATTTCTGAGTTCGAGGTCAGCCTGGTCTACAGAGTGAGTTCCAGGACAGCCAGGGCTACACAAAGAAATCCAGTCTTCAAAAAACCAAAAAAAACCAAACCAAAAACCACTAAATTGAGGGCTAGACAGACTGTTCTTGGTACTCTTACTCAGGACCGAGGTTCGGTTCCCAACACCCATATCGTGGCTCACAACCATCTGTAACTCCAGTTCCAGGAAACCCCATGTCCCCTTCTGTCCTCCTTGGTCACAGGGTGCAAGCGTTAAGGAATTATCACAAACTATCTGAAAAGATTACTAAACTACTCCCCCTTTTCTCTCTCTCTGTCTGGGTAAAGTTGGATTTTCTAAATGCAGAAAGAGATGACTACACAGGTATCTTCTATTATACCAGACCTCACAGAAGGTTGTAAAAACATCAACATGCCACTCTTGTCAAATTATTTTTAAATGATTTTTCTTCACAAAAATATGTATTCATAATGTGTAACAGATTTATTGATTGCTTTTTTCTTTAGCGATAGTCTCAGTGTATAGATCAGGCTGTCCTCAAGCTTGCAATCCTTCTGACTCCACTTCTCAAGTGCTGGAATTATAGGCATGTATCATTATACTCAACTCTTTTTTGGAGGTTTTTTGGTTTTTTTTTTTTTTTTTTTTTTTTTTTGGGTTTTTCGAGACAGGGTTTCTCTGTGTAGCCCTGGCTGTCCTGGAACTCACTCTGTAGACCAGGCTGGCCTCCAACTCAGAAATCCACCTGCCTCTGCCTCCCAAGTGCTGGGATTAAAGGCGTGCACCACCACTGCCCGGCTTATATTCAACACGTACTGTTACTTTTTAATGAGCTAATAAATAAATAAATATTAAGGGTATAAAACATTCCTGTACTGATTAGTTTTGTGTGTCAACTTGACACAAGCTGGAGTTATCACAGAGAAAGGAGTTTCAGTTGAGAAAATGCCTCCATGAGATCCAGCGGTAAGGCATTTTCTCAATTAGTGATCAAGGGGGGAGGGTCCCTTGTGAGTGGTACCATCTGTGGGCTGGTAGTCTTGGGTTTTATAAGAAAGCAGGCTGAGCAAGCCAGGAGAAGCAAGCAAGCCAGTAAGTTACATCCCTCCATAGCCTCTGCATCAGCTCCTGCTCCTTGACTTGCTTGAGTTCCAGTCCTGACTTCCTTTCATGATTAACAGCAGCATGGAAGCGTAAGCCGAATAAATCCTTTCTTCTCCAACTTGCATCTTGGTCATGATGCTTGTGCAGGAATAGAAACCCTGACTAAGACAATTCCTCAGGCTTAGATGTCTGAAAGCTAATGTGATTTCATAACTCTGGAAAGCAGAACAAGTTGAACCTATTTCTACAAATGAATAGACAGGTTAAGCAGAGCTAAATCATTCCTTCAAGACTCCAGAGCAGCCAGGCCTCGGTGGCACAGGCCTTTAATCCTAACACTGGAAAAGCAGAGGCAGATGCAGATAGATTTCTTAGCTTAAGGCCAGCCTGGTCCTCAGAATGAGTTCCAGGACAGCCACAGCTACACAGAGAAAGCTTGTCTCAAAACAACAACAACAAGGACTCCAGAGCACTGTTCACAATCCTGACTGCACATGGAAACCACCTGGGAGCTTTAAAGGTACTCATTAAGTATTTTAGAATGGAAAAAAGGAACTGCTGGCAGTAAGTACTGGAACTAGAGACAGGGATCACTTTTCCCAGCAGGACCTGCTTTCTAAGATTCCAGGTGGTTTAAAGCAGTACAGGTTGGGCAACCTTACTCACTGGCCCAGAGACTGACAGGCAAAAAAGGCTTGGGTTTAAGTCTCCACCATGAGTCCAGCTAAGTATGCAATCATGTTTTCTTTCGTATTTAGAGCACAGCATTGCAGGTTCTGAAGTCACACAAACTTCTGAAAACAAACCACTGAGTAGTTTCATCATACTTACAGTTCTCTTGCTTTGCCACTCAATGGGACAGCTATAATCTTGCATGATCCAAGGATGGTTCAAGAGATTTTTCATAGAAATTCGTTTCTTTGGGTCCACCTAGTGGCCATTGAAGTACATTTCAAACAGAGACAACAACACCTTTCTCCTGAGAACTCAAAATGTACCAGAACAGATGTAAAGGTTATCATCACAAATAACGCTGTCAAAGACCTTAAAATGGCCTTGGAATGAATTCTTTTAAAAAAGGCAATTGAGGCAAGAAAACTATAGCAACCAACACAGGCCTACAAGATGAATGTTTAACAAACACGAACTTCATTGGTATGGACATTATTCATGAAGTTCAGTCAATTCAGTCAATCTATTGTATGATGTAATAGTCTTTTTGCTGGAAAACCCATTCATGGGAAATATTCACCAGTTTAGTATTCAAGTAAGCCCAATGCAGGGCATTCACACTGAATATGCAATCTCTACTTCCAATTCACTCACAATCACACAGAACAAGCTGAAAAGCACACCTTTAGCTTCCATTTGTAATGTTCAGATGTGAGGAGAGAAAAATTAATCAACAAAGATTAAGTCTAGGGTCTAGAAGAAAGGCCAAGGCATTTTTCAATCTCACTATGGAGATTTGGTGGTCTGGTTCTACTTAATCAAGGTGGGTGAGCCTGAGGTACATTTTAAATTAAAGATAAAGGTGGTTTAATCAATGGAAAACTGGAAAATATTCAGGTAACATAATAAGTAAAATAATTCATTAATAATATACTCATTTTCCAAGCATTTCCAACTCATTGTATCTAAAATACATCACAGAGCAGTGAAGTAGGCTCAGACACGCCCCTTTCATTTTATAGATTACAGTTTAGGAGGTAAGCCTACTAATGACTGATTAATAGGAAGAATACCTAGACTTTCACCTTCATCCCATCAGTCATTCTCAAAGTGGCCCAAAAACTCAGCATCAGCTCCATTCAGGAGCCTTTTGGAAATGCAAATGCTTGCTCCCGCCCCAGATCTGTTAGATCAGACAAATGGAATGGGGCCCACTAAGGTGTGTTTTAACAAGTCCACCTGGCAACTCTGACACATGTTGACATTTGAAAAGTGCACTACTAGATCACAAGCCACAGACTACACATCAGTTCATCCAAGCATTTGCTCAGTAGTTTCCATATGCCTAACATGCAAGAGCTGGAGAAAACAGAATGAATGCTGAATGAATGAATGCGTAAATAAATAAGTGGGGGAAAAAGGGCACATCATCAAAGATGGGCAAAGTCTAAAGCAACCGTGTTTACAACAGTATTAGTAGAGGTTCTCAGAGAGAACAAGATACATGATGAACGGAGTCCTTTTTAAGCTCACGGGTAACAATAAATGCAGCAGTTCCACAGATATTGAAAGTTAAATCAAATGATTACAATGAGCTTCTATTACTTAAAAATAAATAACAAAGTTTACCTGAAGCATCTGCTGGAGAAGCAGAATGCTACTGGGGGAGAGCCACTTAGGAACTTCGTATTTCCCTCTCTACAAAAAAGCAAAGAAAACAATAAGACTTAAGTCCAACACACCTTGCTGACATTCTAAGGTAATGAGATGCTAAGGTTTGCTTCTCTAACTTTCTGTAACCAACTACAAGATTCAGTCAACACTGTCAATAAGAACAACTCCCAGTTCTTGCAGAAAAGAGCAAAATCCAGTAAATTAAATCCTATCATCACCTCTAAATTATCCACATATCAGAAAAAGTCTACAGCGCTGAGACTATAACAGTCTCATAATATATGTGTGTGTGTGTGACATACATACTGAAGACTTTGGGATCCATACCATGATTACATGTACAGCAAGGAGAAGACTACACTCGTTTTATATTGTCAAAGCAAACTGGAGTTGATCATCTCAGAGCAATTATCAGCTGACACAGTGAAGCAACAGCAAAATATATTTGATAGCAGAACTTGTGGTTAAATAGGTCACAGTGGCCTGGTGGTGGTGCACACCTTTAATCCCAGCACTCAGGATGCAGAGGAAGGCAGATCTCTGAATTTGGGGCCAGCCTGATCTACAAAGTGAGTTTCAGGCTAGCCAGGGCTACACAGAGAAACCCATCTCAAAAACCAAAAAAACAAACAAAGAAGTCACAGTGGATAGTGGATGAGCTTGGCCATACTGAGCTTGCCTAGCAAATGGTTACAACCTTGGATTTGGTCCCCACCCCCAAAACAAAACAAAAATGATGCATAGGGCAGAGCTCTCAATCAGTAAAACAAACTGAAAAAAATCAATTTCTCTTTTAAGACATCATTATTCTGTGAGCATGCACATGTGAATGCAGGCACATGTGTGCCAAACAGGATGTGGAAGTCAGAAAACAGCTCTGAGGAGTCAGCTCCCTCCCCTCTCTACAGTGCTTCTTGGGTGTTGAACTCAGGTCATGGGTTTGTGGGGCACGTGCTTTCACCCACCAAGCCGTCTCTGCAGCCATCTAAAAGCATTTTCTATTCCAACATTTTTGAGGAATGGAAGACACTGAGGAGAGAGATGCTTACAACCTGGTTAACTGAGACATTATGGTCACTAAAATTAATTAGCCTTAATTCAGGTCAGAATGCCTCTTGATAGACCCTACCACAAACATACTCTTTCCCAACTCTGGGCAAATGATACAGTAATTTCTTAGAGCAGAGATCAAAATTTTTTAATGATGCTAGAATAACAGGATAATTATTTGAGAAAACCTAAATAAAGTTGAATGTGTCAATTCATAGCATAAAAACTAACTTCACCCAAATTAAATGCAAATACAAAATCCTAAGAATACTTAAAGAAAGCAAGGGAGAAAGCAGGGGAAATTGTTTTTAGAATTTTTCCAGACATAACTGCAAAACCAAAAACTGTAAGACTATCACCACAAAATAAACACATTACGTTTCTGAACAGCAAAACACTAACAAGATTAGCAGCCATCAGGGAAAAGCCTTTCCTGCCTAAATTAAAGAATACTACATACACTTAATCACACAAAAAGGTCTGCGAATCACTAGGGCACCACCACCGCAGCCGCTCTCACAAGCCTCCCCCACCCAGGGAATAAGGGAAGCACTGCCAACTGCCACCTCCTAACTACTCTTCCTCTCAACCTACACTCAAAGCATCAGCATCCTGGCTGTGCTGGCAATATCCCCAGCATGCTCATCTACGTCATGCATGCCTCTGTGGTCATCTAGACTGCATCACTGACTACCTCTCCACTAGTCTTCACTCACTACCTCGTGCATTCTTTTCAAATACCGGGGCAAGTCATGGCACCTCACCACTCCAAGTCTTCCCCAAGTGGCTCCCCCATGTGGCTCAGGCTGCTTTGCTTCCTCTTATCTATCCCACCTCTTGCTACCTCTCAAACTTATCTAATGTCTTGCTCTCCCTCTCCAAACTACAGTTACTAGTGAAAGCAGCCTACCTCAGGCCTCAGCACTCAGTTCCCTCTGCCTGCCATGCCTGTGCTGGGCGCCAGTAGAGTGTATGTGTCAGTCTTCCTCAGATCTCTACCTAAATGCCAGTGAAGACTGGCCTGCTCTGGCCTGCCCATATTTACCACAGCACCCCACACCAGTCGTTGCTATTTGCTTTACAGCCCTTAGTACCACTACCAATCTGTATTTTATGCTTCACCACATTCAGACACAAGCTCCTGAGTACAAGGATTTTGCCATTCTGTTGATCTAGAACAGTGTGTGGTCCTAGTGTGTATAAGGAGCTCAATTCATATTTTTTGCCTAAAAGAAGGAATTGAACAAAAAGCATATATTCTAAAAGAAAACAAGCAAAGAATAACTGATCAGACATGTAAGTGGCCAATAAGCATGAAATTATGTTCAACTAATGGAACAAAAACTTAGATGCGGAGATGGGGCTCTGTCGGTAGTTTACTGCCTAACATGCACGAGGCTGGGTTCAGTCCCCGGCACTGAATAAACCCAGGAGGAGCAGCACTCAACGTAATTACACTGGAGTCAGGAAAGCAGTTCAGGGTTATCCTAAGCTACATAGCAGGTACTAGGTCAGCCTGGACTACATGAGACCTGTCTCAAAACCCAAAGAAGAGTGAGTGAGATGGCTCAGTGGATAAAGGCACTAGCCACACATGCTGGGCAACCAGAATTCAATCCCAAACCCACACTGAGAAAATCTTTATGTGGTGCTGCATCTGTCGCCCCAGCACTCCTTCAAGGACATAGGCAGCAAACTGCCTATCTGCCTGCCTCTCTTAAACTTCAGCTTGCTCTCGCCACAGAGAGAAGAGATGGACCTGCCTACCTGCTTATCAAACCGTCACAGCCTACCCAAGTCTCTTGCTCCTCTGCCATGTCTTTCACTAGACAGACTCCATGAGCTCTGGGCGATCCCCCATGCTGACTGCTGTAGCTTCTGCTTACTCCCTCACCCCCTCTACACTGAACTGTGCCCAGCCTCGACTGTGAGAGAGCAGATCTCAAGGGTGTTAAGCCACCACCCTCAAGTCCCTTACTACAGAAGCACTAAGCAACGCCTACAGCCTCCATCAGCGTTCAACTCCTCCGGTGCCACTCTCCCAACAGCCTCTCTTCCCAAGGAAGAGTCTGGTTCCAGGTTCCCAGCTTTTCTGATACTCAAATATAGGCTCACAACTCCAAAGTAAAAGAAATGTTACACCCTTAACTAACACCCAAAGGGGGCAGGGAGAAGAAAGGAAGAAAAAAGAAACCAAACTCCTAGCTAAAGGTAGGAATGCTGCACAGCATGTGTGCCACTACCCCCAGCATGAGCAACTTTCAGCAGAAGCCTGTGCTCTGCTGGAGTGTGCAGGCTAGGGATACTCCTGGCCTCTAGTAAGTACAGGCCATGCTCTGGACACCCCAGTGCTCAGCGCTTCACCACCCACAGCAAAGAATGAGCTGGTCCCAAATATCAAGAACAGAGTCAGGGGCTGGAGAGATGGCTCAGTAGTTAAGAGCACTGACTGTTCTTCCAGAGGTCCTGAGTTCAGTTCCTAGCAACCACATGGTGGCTCACAACCATCTGTAATGGGATCTGATGCCCTCTTCTGGTGCGCCTGAAGACAGCGACAGTATACTCACATACATGAAATAAATAAATCTTAAAAAAAAAAAAAGAAAGAAAGAACAGAGCCAAGGTTGAGAAAGTTACAGAACAAACATGTTTTGAAGGCTAGAAAAGGACAAGAGGGAGATGCAGCCCTTTCTGCTATGCTTATATAACCCCCAAGGGAGCCTGCAAGTACACAGAGGGATGATTAAATAGTAAGATACACATCCGAAGACTAAACAGAGAAGACCTCAGGGAACAGTGCCGCTAGGAGGGGCATCTCCACAGAAGGCCCTGTGCCAGCCAGAGCTGTGCCCCTTAGTCCTGCTTTTCTATTTAAAAGATGATTACCTTGCAAATGAGAGCAAGAGCAACAGTGGATGGAAGCCAAGGGGGAGGAGGAGAAGATCTCCTAAGGATAACCCTGGGAATTCCAGCAGCCTTGAAATTGTGCATTTTGCACATGGTGCTAAGAAAGGCAGGCAGTCTCTCCAACACACAATGACAACACCATAGTCAACTCTATAAAATTATAAAAATGTAATCTCATAAAGAAACAACGTATTCATTTCCTTTAAATTTGAAAGTAACAATTGATAAGCAATTTTACTTCAGACTATCCAACTTTGACTTCTAAATTACATAGACCACTCTGATATTTGCATACCAGAACTGAAGTATGGTCATGCTTGTCTTCAAATACAGTGATAGCAAATGAATAGGTGACTTTAATAAGATTAATACACAATCTCTAAGTGATCATGCTGAAAATTACATTTCAGCATTTTGTTAAAATAGCCACAAATGCAAAAGATAAACGAAGGCAGCCTCTTAAATAAGTTACACAGTGTGTCAAATATTGCTGAGTTTTTCAAACAAGCCAAGAAGTGAGGGTTGTACTAGCCCCAAGTGAGAATCTTTAGAACATTCTAGGCAGATACATACTGTATGCAAGTGATACGACACCTTAATTAGATTCAACCAGCAGACTGTATTACACTGTGACTCGGAACAATAGTTCTGAGCCAAGATTACAATAAATTTCAAAATCTATAATGTGTGAAATTAAATTCCACAATAATGCATAAAAATCCTAATTTGAATCAATTTTCAACTTGCAAATACATGAAAAACTAAAAAATAAAATTCAAAGTAGGAGAAACAAAGGATACACAGTATTAGTAAATAATATTAATTAGGAAGGCCAGATCTCTCCCAAACAAGAATTAGACATGTTCTACCATTCATGCAATCGCAAAGGCACTCAATTTGCCCAAAAATAAAGCCTTGGATTTTACTATTAGGGCAGAACACTTTCACATTATTTTAAGGTAAGTTCCAGTCCCCGAAAGATTTATTCAAGATCCACTAGTGCACTCAAATAAATATACTAATTAAACAATATTAATAATTAATATATTAATGACACATCTGTCATGAGTGTGAATTTGCAGGAAAGGAAATATAGTAGTTTAAGGTCTAGACAGGCAAAACCACAGCACTCCTCATGGGAACGTCCTAAATCAAGAACATCATGGACCTAACGTAACTCAGTTTCAGCTGTCTATGAACAGTCAAATCTTGGCTCCGTGGCTTAGATAACAGCCTAAAACTGAATGTGCAAACATCAGGTGATCCTGTACTGTTCGGTATATTTTTCCTGCTACCTTGTTCTTTTATTAAATGCAAATGAAGTGTGCACATGAGCTATCTGCCTCACCATGCAGCCTGGCACCAAGGCTGGTGATTTTGATGACCCACTGAGCTGTTCTTTTCACAATGGCTTTGGGGTTCCTGGAGAAAAACTGAGTAATCTCAACACAGTAAGATTCTAGCTCCCTCAAGCCACTGACCAGGAACATCTGGAAAACAATCGGAAAGCAAGTGCTTTGAGCTCTGAAGATGCAGACCTTGACCATGCTCCATACCTTGTTGCCAGCTCTGCTCGGTTCTGCCAGGTGTGATCCTCTTTTTGACACTCTTGGGCTTCATAAGAGGTCTGAGGACAGCCAGGTCTCAGAATAAGAGATGGATGGCACCTCTAAAAACAATGCCAAAAGTTCCCTGTTTCTGAAAACAAGGTCTCATGCAGCCCAGGCTAACCTTAAACTTTTTACTGAATAAGTATGATATATATTATATGATTTATACTATAATGTATATGATATCATATATGATATATAATATATATAGTACTTACTCAAGAAGTTTAACAAAATATAAGCTGAAAGTGTTTTATATATATATGTGATACACATATATATGATATATATTATATATAAAGAGATAGACATAAATGTGTACCTTGATAAGTTCTCAAAAACTGAATTCAAAAAGTGTGACCGACATCCAGGTCAAGAAAAAGCAGGCTCCAACTATTTTCCCCTTAACCATGGCCAAACAATAGCTTTAGTCTTATCTTCTAAGAGCCTGGAACATATTTGCCTTCTGCTACTTTTATACATGCAAGCGCATAACAAGCATCACAGACAGCTTTAATTCTGAATTCCGTACCCACAACACTCACCATTATCTTCTTGTACAAAGCCATGACATTATCATCATCAAACGGTAGAAATCCACACATAAGCACATACAGGAGGATGCCCATGCTCCAAACATCTGCCTGAGAGGGAGAAAAAATAACATAAAACACATTTCAAAAAAACAGGACACTTAGAAGAGAATCGCAGAATCGTTCTCCTGACTGAACACAAAGCCCGGTGAGGAAGATTTGTCCAAAGTCACTGACTCAACAGAGGACCTCCTGACTTTCAATTCAGTATACTCCTCTAGTTACATCCTAGTACTGACTAGAAAATAATTCCCAGGAGGGCATGAAGGTGCATTTGTTTAACCCCAGCACTAGGGAGGCAGAGGCTGCCTTATCTCTGTGAATTCAAGGTCAGCAGACCTAAACAGGTCTACAGAGTGAGTTCCAGAACAATCAGGAATACACAGAGAAACCCTGTCTCGAAAAAAAAAAAACAAAAGAAGAAACAAAAAGAAAAAAGAAAAGAATCCCCAAAGGACTAGAAACTAAGTCATAAAGAAACAAAGCCTTAGCCCGACAGTGGTGGTGGATGCCTTTAATCCCAGCACTCGGGAGGCAGAGGCAGGTGGGTTTCTGAGTTTGAGGCCAGCCTGGTCTACAGGCTACACAGAGAAACCCTGTCTCGAAAAACCAAAAAAAAAGAAAAGAAAAGAAAAGAAAAGAAAAGAAAAGAAAAGAAAAGAAAAGAAAAGAAAAGAAAAGAAAAGAAAAGAAAAGAAAAGAAAAGAAAAGAAACAAAGCCTTGATTCTCTGACTCTCAAACCAATCTCTGATTCTCAAAGACGAGCTTAAGGCTTCCAGAGGCTGAGGTTACATAGAAAGATTGTGTAAACATTCAGAGAGATGTCAAAAACAAGTCTGAAAATTTCCTGTTCATCTGAAAATGCAATTAAGCTATGATGCAAAACCCTTTGCATATGAAGAGATCGTAATAAAATTCAATGGTTGACTTTTCAAATATGTAGGCTAGAAATGAGCACAACAGCACTACAAAGCCTAAACTTCAGAAAGAACTCTAACTTCCTGAGATTTCTTTGAGTTCTGAGCAATAACTATTTATTCAAGTAATACTTGACTTTGATCAATAATGATGCCATATTATTAATCATGGCTCCTGTAGTGGCTAAACTTGGTTGTCAACTTTACTACATCTAGAATCAACTAAAACCACAGTATTGACTTGCTTTATTACATATTTCTGGTAGGATGACCCACCCTAAGTCTGGGCCACACCTTCCAACAGCAGCCCACATAAAAGGACATGGAAGGAAAAAAAAGCTATTGCTTTTTGCTGCTTACTTTCCTGGCAAGTCCGTCTATCCTGCTATCATGGCTGGATTCCACTTTATTGTCAGGATTCCAATGAAGACTGAAAACCAGCAGCTCTCTAGGAATCCACACCAGATCGGGACTGTAAAGACACTCAGCCTCACAGACGGAACAAGTACTAGATTCTTGGTCTTTTCGTTGTAAGACAGCCATTATCAGATTATCTGGACTACAATCTATAAATCAGTTTAATAAATCTGTATTTTTCTTCCATTATGCAAGTTCTGTTACTTTAGAGAACACTAACAGAGCTTCCTTGCTGGGAATAGCCAGCCAATGATAGAGTGTCTAACCGTTAGTCACAGCCTCCACTCTCATTCATCCTTGGGAAGTTTGTAAGTTTGACAAAGAACTATAAAAAAGGAAACCGTTAAACAATGCAGGCAGCTTCACCTACCTAGGTGCACACATGCACTAGATAGGCCAGCTGATGCAGAGCTGTCTACTAAATCACACCAAAGCCCCAGCCGGGACTCCTTGATGCCTGGCGTGAGCAGTTTGCCTTTCAAGTCAACAGGTGATTTGCGTTCCAAGTTGTAGATCAGAACTTAGGCATTTATGCCTGAGAGATGCAAACACTTAATTCATTAAGTTGTGGCAATACAGGACGTGAACACAGCCTTGCCAGATATCATGATAGGACAAAACAGATTATGTCTGAAATTAAACTAAATGATGAAAAAAGTATGGTAATGTTTCCATACAACTAGACCACTTTTAGTGGAAAGAAACTAGACTTTGGGTCATCAAGCATCTCAATTCGCTGATTCAAACAAAATGAGAGAACACATAATTAACTAAAATCATAAGTCAAAGTAAATGTAAATAAATCTATCACTTGACAATAAGATAAAAAGAACTGGGGGAAGAAAGCATGCTGAAACACTTCCCGTTAGAATCTGTGAGAACCTCAAAGAGCCCACCATGAAACATGCCCTCCCTGTGCAGGCAAGCACCAGAATTACCTCAACTGCTTAATTTACAACTTAACAACCAGACTAAAATCTCCAAGGCCTGAGGTTCTGCGTCTTTCAAGGATGCCTGAGGACAAGGACAGACAGTCAAACTCCTATGGGCAAGGAGAAGCCCAGAACCCACTGGCACTCTGCACATGCTTATAAAGTCTAGCTCCAAGGACAGCAGAGACAGAATGACTGCTGTGGGCTACCGGCTTCCAGCCTAGTCAAGAAAATGTGAGCCCCAGGTTCAGGGAATGCCCTGCCATGCACGACACACATTTTTTTTTTTAAAAAGGCAAGTCTGTATGTAGTCTCACACATGCTACAGCACAGATAAACCTGGAAGGCATGCTGAGGAATATAAGAGAGTCACAAAAAAAAATTATTAAAATTATATCTAACACAGAATAACCAAATTCAGAGACAGAGAATATGACAAAAGCCAAAGAGATTAGTGGAAACGGGGGGTTTTGTTCAATGAACGCTGGCTTTAGCTCTACAAGTAAAGAGAACTGTAGAGCTTCACTGTACGACAATGTGACCGTACTTAACAAGCTGAACTGCAAATCAGTTACTATGATAGATTTTATGTTATCTGCACTTTTCCAAAGTTAAAATTAAAAGAAAAAAAAAAACAAGCTGAGGGGGATGCAGTCTGGCATGCATGAAGCCCTTGGCTGAATGCGGTGGCACATGTTTGTCATTCCAAAGCTTGGAAAGCAGAGACCAGATCAGAAGTTCAAAGTCATCCTTGGCGATATAGCAAGTTCACAGCCTGAGATATATATATAAGATCGTGTTTCAAAACACAGACAAGCCAGGCATTGTGGTACATACCTTTAATCCCAGCACTCAGAAGGCAAGGGATCTCTGGGAATCCAGCCTGATTTACATAATGAGTTTTGGGCCAACTAGTACAGTATGATAGCCTGTCTCAGAGGAAAAAAATGTTAAGGAAAACGAAGAAAATCTAAGTCTTCCAGATTAAAAAGAACTCAAGAGGGCCAGCAAAAAGGATCAGCTGGTAAAGGAGCTTGTTGCCAAGGGTAAAATCATAAATTCAATTCTTAGGACCTCATAGTGAAAGAAGAAAACTAATTCCCATAAACTGTCCTCTGGCCTTCATCTGCATGCACACATACATATATTCATACATACATGTAGAAAGAGCTTAAAAAAATACTGTAACCAATATGATAAAGCTATAAAGGCAATTGGTACAAGCCACAAATGTACAGAAATCTTCCAGCACTGGGAGGATGAGGCAAGAACACCCAAAAACTCAAGGCCAGCCTGAGCTACACAGTGAATTCCAGAACACCCAAAAACTCAAGGCCAGCCTGAGCTACACAGTGAATTTCAGAACACCCAAAAGCTCAAAGCCATGCTGAGCTACATACTGAATTCAGACGAGCAAGGTTCACTCTGTGAATAAACGCCTTTCCAGGCAGGTCTGTGGATGTGAGGTTACATCCCCAAACCACATAAAAGCTAGACAGTGTGACTTCTACGCCTAGCGCAGAAGACAAAGACAAGCTTCCCTTGCCACAATGACTACCCAAACTAGCTGGAACTGGAGAACTCCAGGGTTCAATAAGAGACACTGCCTCAATAATGTGCAAACTACCAACCTGATGTCAACTTCAGACCTACACATATAAATATATGAACACCTATATACGCACAGTAAACAAACACACACACACACACACACACACACGAAAAACATCCTTCTCAGGAGGCTGAGGCAGGAGGATCTCAGGTTTCCAACTGAAAACTCAGCAAGATTCTATCTCAAAATTATAAAGAAAAAATTATCAACAACAGAACTAAAGGGATAGTGATTTAGTCAGTGAGACAGTGTAACATACTCAAGGCCCTAAGTTCAATACCCAATGCACCAAAAAAAGAAAAAGTTCTTCCTGGCTTTCAGAAAATATACATAGATACAAATATACAAAGCTACAGGCAGCACTCCAGATACTGCCCAGCCTGCTGCCCTCCTGTAGCAGACTCAATAAACTGTTCTTCCAAAATAAATAAATAAGCTTTTCCCTGCCATTGCCAAGTCTCACAGAGGAAGGGGCTCAAAGTGCACTCAGGATTCAGTTGCATCCTACGCCACCACCATGGCCAGAGAAAGCACTGCTGCTGAAGGTGCAAGGGACAGCTTTACAAAAGGTGCTTAAGAATACGCTCGACCATGGAAGCCTAGCACAGGAGTCACAGAACTGAAGGCCTTAGGCAAGCACCAAGCACATCTCTGTGTGTCTGTTTCCAATTGCGTATGTATATGTATGTGTATCAGGATGATGGAGTCACTTTGTACTCAGCACCAAATCAACCTAAAGTTGACACAACACGCTAAAGTAGGCCTCTGTGTGTGCAGCTATCAAGGATACCCTCCCCTACCCTCCCTACACCACCTCCACCCTCCCCATCCCACCCCCACCCCACAAAGTGGTTGGTTGCAACTATGTAGTAGGTACAGACTGTGGCAAAAAATCTTAAGCCAAGAGGCCATGGAAGGGCACTTCAAATACAAGAAATGAATAAATTAAAATTTTGGCTCATTTAAAATAAATACATGAACAAAAACAGGCTGGCAAAATGACTCAGCAGGTAAGGGCTCTCCAAAGGCACTTGCTACCAAGCCTGACAACCTGAGTGCAATGCCTGGAACCCAAATGGTGGAGGAGAAAACTAACTCCCAGAAGTTATCCTCTGACATCCATAGGTACACTAGGGTATGTGCTGCCCCCAATATACACACAAAAGATATAATAGTTTTTAAAGAGACTATATATATATATATATAATAAATAAAAAATAAAAAAAACAATGTACACAAATACTTAACTTAAAAGGGATAATGTGTCCAGGTCACATTCATATGATTTTTAAAAAGGATATGTATAAATTTGTATGGAGAAAGAATAAAGCAAATAGGGAAATTTACAAATTTAAATAAAAACATACCAAATTTCTTAATTTTATTTTTGTACAATACCTTAAATTTAGATCTAAATGAAGTCACTAAAAATACACAAATTCCATCTATTCCTGTTTCAGATTAAGTAGGCTGGTATTTCCAAAGCTTCTCCTGCGTAACACTTATCCCCAGATGTGCATGAGAACCGGGTGCTGTGGGTAAGGCAAGCTGAGACCAGCTGCCACCTGTGCTGTACACAGGCCTGTACCAGGCTGTAGGGAAGATGGAGACCTTTAGCCCCACGGTTCCTGAGCTTCTGACCACAAAAATGTTTTCTTTCTTTATGACACTCAGCAACACCCGAGCTGCAGAGAACGCACTAGCTGACTGAACTAAGAAGCAAGTGCAAGCTGGCTGTGGTGGCACACACCTGTAATCCCAGCACTCAGGAGGCAGAGGCAGGTGGCTTTCTGTGAGTCTGAGGCCGGCCTGGTCTACAAAGTGAGTCCAGGACAGCCAGGGCTACACAAAGAAATCTTGTCTCAAAAAAACAAAAACAAGCCGGGCAGTGGTGGCGCACGCCTTTAATCCCAGCACTTGGGAGGCAGAGGCAGGCGGATTTCTGAGTTCGAGAACAGCCAGGGCTATACAGAGAAACCCTGTCTCGAAAAACCAACCAAACAAACAAAAAACAAAAACAGAAGAAACAAGTCAGCTATGCTCAAAGGATAAGTTTTTCTCTGTGTTAATTAATAAACATCTTTGAAAACTGAGTGCATCATCACAGCCTTGGGCCCTACCTAGCTGACCTAACCAGTTCAAACTATAGCCACTTTATACAAAAAGCAACCACAATGAAGATGACAGAAATACATCAAACTAATCAGTAACAATTACCTCCGATCCAAGATACGATTTCCCTTGTATTAGTTCAGGTGCTGCATAGGCAAGGCTCCCGCAGCATGTCTGTAGATGGTAGTCCTTGTTGCCCTTCAAAACATAAAAACGAAACACTTATCGCCCCTAAGAACAGTGAGTCTCAGATCAGCACGTCTGTAGATGGTGGTCCTTGATGCCTTCCATAACATAGAAACGGAACACTTGTAGTTATAGCCCCTAAGACAGTGAGTCTCAGATCAGGCATGCTGTTGCATATTTGTAATCCCAGGTCAGTAGAAGCAAGATGATCAGGAGTTCAAGGTCAGACTCAGCTACAAGAGACCAGACTCAGAAAACAAAAATAAACATTACAAACATTAAACTTTGATAAACTCTCCCCTTTGAGCTCAAGGAGAGGCTAGAGGAAAAAGTATCCCCCAAAATAAAGATTTCTGCAACTGCTCTTTGTATACACACACGTGCACATATCATTGGGAGTCTCTTTGTATACACACACGTGCACATATCATTGGGAGTCTCTCTTTGTATACACACACACGTGCACATATCATTGGGAGTCTCTCTTTGTATACACACACATGTGCACATATCATTGGGAGTCTCTCTTTGTATACACACACGTGCACATATCATTGGGAGTCTCTACACTTCTAATACCACTCGACCTCCAGGAAGATCTTTTCCCCTCAGATCAGTCAAATCAATTGTATACGTCCCCAGATACTTATCTGCACGGTAATCAGCCCCACATTTATCCAAGCACCATGATTTCCCACACCCAAGTATTCAAGGAACACCCACAGAATTCAAGTCCCTGGCTTTAACATCACTCTTTGCCAATACAGAAGACCTTCCTTCTTGTTCACAGGAAGAAGCAACTGGTACATAGGAGAATGCATTGCTAATCTATTGTCTAGACTCTGTGATAAGACAAATTACCACCTACCTAGTGATCTGTGAACCTCATCTCTCCCACAGAAACATACACAGGCCTTATAAAAATGAAGCTACAAGTGCACTCCTGGGCTGAGCTCTACAGGAGGCAAAGGATCTAGAAACCTTAAGACTCTGTTTACAAATGAGCCAGGCAGAGGTGGCACAGTGAGAGCCCCACAGAACTGAGGCCATCTCTCTCAAACAACCCCATTTTCTTAGATATTGTCTATATGAGTTGAATCTGTGGCAGCCAAAAAAAAAAAAAAAGCTAATGGAGCCTTCTACAAACATTCCCACTACCTCCTATGGAGAATAAAACTTATCTGCCAAAGGATGATCTTTATAAGCTTTTATATGTCTGTAAAAAAAATTTTAAGCCTGCCTTCTGAATCATCTGCTTCCAGACACAAGCCCCCACTGGTAATCTCAGAATAGACATCAGTGGGAGAAGAACCAGAAAGAATCAGACATTCAAAACTGAAGAGGCAAAATCTGCTTCCCTCTGCACCCTGCTAGTTCTGAGGGGCAGGAATAATCATGGGACTACGAAAGGCTGAGACGAGTCTGCAGTTTCAACATTCTTAATGAGTATAGACAGCTCATTTTAGCAACGCGGTGCCATCATTAGAGAACCCAGAAGGAAGCCTCCAACAAGCGACCTCACAGGAGACCCGCTGCAGCAGCAGAGCTGAGAAGTTCAAAGTCACCTCAAAGAGAAGTTATGCTGAAGAACACCAGTACTTCCCTACTTAATGCAAATCAGGGGACTCCTGAGCAGTCTAACTGTAGAAGCCCATGGCCATCCATCTCCCCTCGTCTTTCACAAGGAAAGGGGATCACCTCAGAGTATAACTAATCCTTAGTTATACAACCATTTGGGTAACAAAAACTCGATACACTCTAAATTCTCAACTTCTACACAAATGAACAAAGGCATCATCTAGTGGCAAGATACTCACACTACAAACACACGATTCAGCATCATATCAGAATGGCTTCATGTTACCTGTCACCACAGATCTCATAGCCTCCCTGTGGGGACAATCCTAGACCTACGGTGGTGACTTACAATCTTGGCTCCATCTCAGAATTATGTAGCATTCTTATAAAACTATTAATGCTACGGATAAAATTTAATATTTTTCAAAATGGACATAACCAAACAATAAAGATTAAGTGAAAGTCAGTGCAAAATAACACACCAGCAAGTATACTTACAGACATAAACGTATTTTATTTCCATACTTACCTTGGGTTTTGCACAGAGACCAAAGTCAATCAGCTTTAGCTTGTGATATTCATCAAACAATAAATTTTCCTGAGAAAACAAAGATATTTTGACAACTGTATTCTGATTTCCTTATGTCACATCCCACTTCTAACCATTTCTAAAAATAATTGAGTTGTTTCTATTTGAAGCTGAGATCCAATAAAAGTTAAAACATAAATAAAAGCTAATAAAAAACAACAACAAGAAAAAAATAGAGCTAAGGATAGGTGTACACCTTTAATGACAGCACTCAGACGGTAGGGGCAAGTGGATCTGTTTGAGGCCAGCCTGGGCTACAGTAAGTTCCAGGCCAGACAGGACTACATAGTGATACCCTGTCTTCCCCAACCCGTCCCCACAACCCCCAATTTAAAAAAAAAAAAAGACAAGGAAAACAAGAAAAAAAAGGCTAGAGACTGGAGATGTTGCTCAGAGGAAGAGCGCTGTCCCAGCAACCCCGTGACCTAGGTTTACTTCCCAGAACCACAAAAAGAAAGAAAAGAGAGAGGTCTGGGGAGTTGGGCATCGATGGCTCACACCTTTAATCCGAGTACTTGGAAGCAGAGGCAGGCGGGTCTCTGTGAGTTCAAGGCCAGCCTGGTCTACAGAGTGAGTTCCAAGACAACCAGGGGGCTACACAGAGAAACCCTGTCTTGAAAAACAAAACAAAAACAAAAAAAGAAAAAAGAGATTAAACGGAGCTCGGACTGAGGAGTCGGTATAAAAACTAAAAAGGGATACCACTGCGGCAGAGCGACTCCACGCTCCTGGCTCTGTCTTACAAAAGGGATACCACTACGGCAGACCGACTCCATGCTCCTGGCTCTGTCTTTACAAAAGGGATACCACTACGGCAGACCGACTCCATGCTCCTGGCTCTGTCTTACAAAAGGGATACCACTACGGCAGACCGACTCCACGCTCCTGGCTCTGTCTTTACAAAGTTGTTTAAATATCACACAAGTCGGATCCTAAAGACTAAAAGAATGCTCACATCTTTCATCAGTCCTTTAAAAGTAGAAGCTGCCAATTCTGCAGAGCAGCCCCCTTCTGGGGTTAATGGTTTGAAATTAAAGGAATATAATCTCAGCATTTTGGGTGGCTAAGACAGAAGTATCTCAAGCAGGGGGCAGCAAAGGATATTCTATGAGCTCTAGGCCAGCCTGGGCTATATAAGTAGACAATGTCTTAAACAAAAACAGAACACTGAATGGAAAATACTGGATGACTCATTTTTCCCAGGGATAAAATCTTGACAAAGGGCATCTATAATGTCACATACAACAGGTCATGAGGATGCAAAGAAAGAAAAGTGAATAGACAGAGTCTGACTACAACAAAAACCTAAGGAGCAGAACTGGAGGGCTTCTAAGCAGAGCACGTGCGTACCTGGAAAGATGAAGCACACTGTGCTGAGCTCCCAGGTAAACATCTAAGGGTGACAGGGACACTTACTGGTTTGAGGTCCCTGTGAGCATAGCCCTGGCTGTGGACATATGCGACTGCAGACAGTATCTGACGGAAGACGACCCGGGTCTCCTCTTCTGACAGGCGGTCCTGGGAGATTATGTAGTCAAACAGCTCTCCTCCTGGACAGTACTTCAACAACAAGAGTCGCACACTTACACACACTACAGGAATCACTTCCCAGGAATAGAAAGTAAAACCATCCCAAGTTCAATATTAGTTTAACTTTAAAGGCAAGGGAACTGAGTGAATGAACTGCACTCTCAGGATCCAACAGTGCAGTAATTATTCCAGAAAGGAGAACAGTAATTCTTCCCTTGAGCAGTTTTAGTACCAATAAACAGAAGTTAAACCAACTACCACTAAGATTTTAAAAAGCTCACTCTCGGCTTTATATTTTTATAGCAAAGTACTAAAACTCATCCTCAAGTTAACAAATTCACATTTAGAACAGTCATCTAAAGTCAAAAATGAAAAGCAGGAGTAATTATTGTTTCTCCAGTAATTATTGCTGGTCACTGTCCAAAGACCAGTGATTTTCAATCTCCCTAAAAAGAGCCCATTGGGGGCAGAGGAGATGGCTCTATGGGTAAAGTGTTTGCTGAACAAGCATGAGTTCCTGAGTTCAGATCCCCAAGCACCCACATAAAGGCCTGCGCTAACAATGCAAATCTGTAATCCCAGCACAGAGGCAGAGACAAGCAGGTCCTGGGGCTCCTTGGCCAATCAGCCTAACCAAAACAGTGAGCTCCGAGTCCAGTGAGAGACCCTGCCTTAACAAGGGAAAGAACAGCTCAGAAAGGCAGAGCTTCCACATGCACGTGCGCCCCCTACGCACACAGGTGCTGACACATACACTTACCTACAGGAGAAAAAGTAATAAAGAAAAAAAGCTTACAAAGCCCCCAGGATTTATAGTTAATAGTTGATAAGGGAGAGAGAAACATTTTCTTCAGGGATACAGCCATTAGTAAGGTAGCCATGCTCTTGTAAGCAACCCTCAAAAAAACAAAAACCACTGGGTTATCCAATTAAAAAAAAACAAAAACAAAGACATGGAAGTAGAAGTGGAGCTAGTTGAGAAGGAACCGGGGTGATAGTGAGAATGTAACAAAGAGGGTCAAATATGGTCAAAAAACATTACACAGAAAGCTGGAGAGATGGCTGAGAGGTTAAGAGCACTGGCTGCTCTTGTAGAGGACCCAAGTTCATTTCTTAGCACCCACATGGCAGCTGACAGCTGTCTATTACTCCAGCCCCAGGGTATCCAACACCCTCTGTGGTTTCTCCATGCACCAGGCACACAAATGGTGCACAGACACACACGCAGACAAAATAATCATAAACATAAAATAGATACATTTCATATATAAAAATATGTATGTATTAAATGTCTCAATGTAACATATTATGTATAATTAATATATACTAATAAAAGGCACAAAAAGGGCCAGCAAGATGGCTTTCATCCCAGAAACTCATATAAAGGTGAAAGAAAAGAACCAATAACAGTTAGCTTTATTACCCTAACACAAGCTAGAATCATCTGGGAGGAGAGTCATGGATTGTCTATGGGATTGGCCTGTGCGTATGTCTATGGAAGACTAAGTTCATTGATGTGGGAGGACCCAGGCCACTATGGGTGGCACTGTTCCCTAGTCAGGGGTCTTATACTGTGTATACGACTGGAGAGATCATGCTGAACACAAGCAGACAAACAAGCGTTTATTTATTTATCTCTACTCTTAGCTAAGCTTGTGCTGCTCTGCCTTCCTGTGACCCTGGAACTGAGCTAACCCTTCCTCCCTCCTCAGTTATGTTCTATAAGGACTATTCTATCATGGCAACAGAAATGAAACTAGAACAAACATTTATTCTAATTTTTCAGGTAAGAAGACAGAATTCTCTCTCAACTACTAAAAAAGCAAGCAAACACTTTTAACTGTCTGGAACCCACCACTAACCTCAAGAACCATGAATATTTTGTTCTTTGTCTCTAGCACATGGTAGAGCTGACATATATGCTGATGTCTCAGATTCTTCAGGGCATCAATCTCAGTTTTGACTCGGGGCAAATCACTCTGTTTGACAAAACATCAGTTCAGATAAGCAACAAACTCCCTGGCAGGTGTTCCAAGCATCGGCATCAACAACTTTAATACCAGGTAGCTATCACTAGCTCTAAAACAAGCTGCTCAGAAAACAGAAGAACATTATAAAATTAGTGTCCTGAGGAATTTTATAAAGGCAAACTCAATGTAAGTGTGTCAGCCGATCTGTCAGTTTGTGTGGGTGGAGATCAGCAAGCACACACTAGGAATATCTGAGGTCTCAGAGAGGACCCACCCTGAACATGGCTGACATCACGCAGTAAGCGTGGGCATGAGTGGAATAAAGGAGGATGTCTACTAGCAAAGGCACGCTAGGATGTTTCCTAGCGGCCGAGGCATGACATTCAACCGTACCTCAGGCCCAAAGCAATGGACCGTTGGACCCAAACCACAAGACAAAACTCAATCTTTCCCCCTTTTAAATTGTTTCCCTCAAGTATTTGTCACAGTGACAAAAAAACTACTGACATATAGTAGGTCAACAGTACAATGCCTAGAATTCCTGAAAAAATCTCAGGCTAATATAGAAGGGACCATTCAAATAAAGAAAGTAACAGAAACACCATTAGCAGGCCTGGATGCGATCCTAGCAGTCTGAAGACTTGGGGAAGAGGTTCAAAAGTCTGAGGCCAACCTGGGTTACAAAGTGAGTTATATGTCAGTCTGGACTAAGGAACAAGAAAGAAGTCTCGAAGAAATTACCTACTTGTAAAAGTACCTTTCATTTTGCTGCTGCTGAGGTCCCACTGTATAGCCCTGACTAGCCTTGACCTTGCTATGTGGGCCAAGCTGACCTTGCGCTTAGAGCAGTCCTCCTCCTTCCGCCTTCTGAGGGTTTGCATTATAAGTACATACCACTATGCCTGGATACAGATTACAGTCAAAGCACGGGTCTTTGTGAGTGTGGTATATATATGTGTGTGGGATACGTTTATGTCAATACATGTGCACATGTGCAGATGCACGTAAAGGCCAGGTGTCTTCCTTAATCAATACCCATCTATTTTCCAAGAGAGTTGCTCCCTGAACCTGGCACCCACCAATTAGGCTAAACTGTACACCTTGCTAGCACTGGGATTACAGTTGTGCAAAGCCACCATGCTCAACTTCTTCTGTGGGGGCTTAGAATCCAAACTCATGCTCTCTGCTTATGTAGCACACCTTACCAACAGCACCTATCACCTGCCCTAAAGCCTTACTTTTTTAATGTTATTTTTAATTATGTATAAGTGTGTATCTATCTGTGTGTGTGCAGACACGATTCCAGATGTCCTCAGGAGCCAGAGGAGCTGGATCCCCTGAAACTGGAGTTACAGATGCTTGACTTCATGTACAGTGCCTGACATGGGTGATGGGAATGGAACCTGGGTCCTCTGGAAGTGCAACAGTGCTCTTAGCTCCTGAGCCATCTCTCGAGCCCCCAAATCTTTTTTATTTTATTTATTTATTTATTTATTTATTTATTTATTTATTTATTCATTCATTCATTCATTCATTCATTTGGTTTTTCGAGATTCATTCATTCATTCATTCATTCATTCATTTATTTATTTATTTATTTATTTATTTGGTTTTTCGAGACAGGGTTTCTCTGTATAGCCCTGACTGTCCTGGAACTCACTCTGTAGACCAGGCTGGCCTCGAACTCAGAAATTCACCTGCCTCTGCCTCCCAAGTGCTGGGATTAAAGGCGTGCGCTTTTAATCTCGCCACTGCCTGGCGAGCCCCCAAATCTTTACACTTTGCCATGTAAGCAAGAGGGCTAGAATTTGAGTCCCCAAAAGCCACATAAATTCCAGGTATGTATGACAGCTTGCTTATATTCCAGCTTCCCCACAGCACGCTGTCTAGTGAGGCTAGCTGTATCAGCAAGCTCTGGGTTTGACTGAAAGACCACGCCTCATAAAGAATAAAGTGGAAAGCAATCAGGGAAGATTCCAGTATCAGCCTCAGGCCTCGGTGCATGCATGGGCATATACGTGCACACACACGCATTGTTCCCACACACATGCCATGTATGCAGACATATGAAAAGATATGTATATTTCTGAGTAGGGTGTGATGACATGCACTAGCAGCCCTAACACTCATGAGGGTAAGGCAGAGAATCACAAGTTGAAGGCCAACTTCGACACAAGATGAGCCAAAGACAGCGCTATATACAGGGAAGCCCTGACTCAAAATTAAGTTTCTAATGTCATGAGAGATAAATATGACCAGCATACTATAACTCATATATAAAAGTGTCAATGGAACCTGTTATTTTGTACAATTAAAGTAAAAAATAATTTCAAACTTACCCCTAGTGCATTCTTATCCATGATTTTTATAGCTACCATTTCTCCAGTGAGGATATGACAGGCAAGTTTGACCTTTGCAAAGCCACCTAAGTACAGAAAAGCGCAAATGGAGAGAAATGAGGGCCCAAGAACAGGTTTTTGAAAAGGCTCTATCAAGCCATATTTTCCTGGAAATTTTCCTTTCTTCTATCACTGCCAACATGCTAGCTGGGACTCCAGATTCTTTTCAGTCCATGTTTCTAGACCAGTACCTGCAACCTGTGAATCACGACCCCTTGGGGTGGGGTGGGGTCAAACAATCCTTACACAGGGGTCACCTAAGACCATCAGAAAACACAGATATTCATATGACAATTCCTAACAGTAGCAAAATTAAAGTTATGAAGTAGCAACGATAATTTTTTGGTTGATGTACACCACAACCTATATTAAAGAGTTGCAGCATTAGGAAGGTTGAGATGGAGTTTTCTAGATGGAATTTTTTTTTTCCTACCATGAACAGCAAATATCTAATTTTATAACAAAGAAGAAGGAAAAAAGTATTAACTCTTTAAAAATATGCTCTATGGGAGCTGGAGAGATGGCTAATAAGTTAAAGTGTGCTTGCCACTCTTACAGACCAGAGTTCAGGTCCCAGCATCCGTATCAGGCACCTCACAACTGCCTATTACTCCAGCTCCAGAGGATCAGACACCCTCTTCTGTTCTCCTCAGCCACCCACAGACATAAGGATTACTCATGCACAGACCACATATACATATTAATAGAAGTAAATCTTTTTAACCATATTCTGTGTTTAACACTGCAATTAAATTTGCTTTATTATGAACATGCTAGAACACAACATACAGTTACTAAAACTGAAGACAAATTATACAAAACTTCAATGAGCTTAAAAACTACAACTCAATTATGTATTAAAACTAGGTCAAAGGCTGAC
>CM052702.1:46429417-46445766 GCA_028551405.1 Uromys caudimaculatus | reverse complement strand
GAGACGGACACACATACCAATGACTTCCTGGGGGAAAGGAAACAGGTACTGACTAGAAATGGCCCATGTCTTCTCTGAGCAGGTAACGCATGAGTGTACACTCATGTAAAACTCATTAACATCTGTGCACAGTATACTGTTATAACTCAGTCTCACTAGCTCCACCCGAGCATTCTAACCATGTGGCCATCCTCTCCCGGCATGGACTCTCTTGCCTGCCATTGCTTCCCACAGCTGTGTCCTGCCCCACCCAGGGTCTTCACTCTCATGCAGCCAGGACAATCCTTTCAAAACAAAGGCCATATCACTCCTTAGCTGAAGCCTCCCCAGTGGCTTTATTTACACTAAAATACACAACACGTTTGTAGTGACCTAAGGCTCTCTCTGGTAGTCTACCCTTGCTCTACTCTGCTTATTAAAGTAGGCAGAGGATCAGGAGAGATGGCTCAGCAGGCAAAGGCGACTGGCACACAGGCCTGGCAACCTGAGTCCCAGCCCCAGAACCCACATAAAGGTGAAAGGGAATCTACCCCACAAAGCTGTCATCTTGCCTCGGCATGTATGCTGTGGCATGTTTCCCACATACGTCATACACAGAGACACACACCAGACACACACACAAAATAAAATAAATTCAAACTTTTTAATTATAGGTTAAAAACCTTTTTTTAAGCTACATCAATCATACTAAAAAGCTCACGACTACCCAAATAGACCATATTTTCAATTATTTTATCTGTATTCTGCCTCCAAGGAAAAAAATTGACAATTACCTGTCCCAATAGTTTCATATAATTCATAGTATTTGAGGAGTTCGTCATAATCTTTCATAGTCCACCTGGATGTTTATTCAAAATGACAAAAAGAACCTGTAAAACAGAAGAAATAGTACATATCCAATAAAAGGACTATCAGCAGCTCGCCACCTCCCTCTGCAAACAGGGATAAACATAAAGCTTAGGCATATAAAATGACCAGAGAAGCACTAACAAACTGAAACAGGCGGAGGCGGCCCAAGCCTTCAGTCCCAGCACTCAGGAGGCAGAGGCAGGAGGATCTGAGTGCCAGGACAGCCAGGGCCACAGAGAGAAACCCTGACTCAAAAAACAACAACAAAACAAAAATCAAAACCTGGATTCCTGCCTCACATCGTCCACACAAATCAAATTCCAATAAAGAATTGAACTTACCAAGGTGATAGTACTTGCCTGTAATGCCAATATTTGAAAGGAGCTCAAGGTCTTCCTAGACTACACAGCAAGTTCAAGACCAGCCTGGGCTACAGGAGACTATGCCTCAAACAACAAATCTACTTGTTCAGTGGGTAAAGGCACTTGCCACCAAGCCTGAAAACCTGAGTTTGATCCCTGGGACCCCCATGATAGGAAGACCAACTCCCATAGCTGTCATTTAACCTCCACACACGCACTGTAGCACACACACATACACGCACAAACACACCCATACACTGCAAGTTTGAGGCCTGCCTGGTCTACATGAGTTACAGATCAACTAGGAAAAAAAAACTAAAATGTGAGTCTGCGTGTGTGTGTGTGTGTGTGTGTGTGTGTGTGTGTGTGTGTGTGCGCGCGTGCGCGCGCGCACATGCATGCCTGCACACATTCAGAATTTCTGTGCAAAGACACCATTAAAAAAGAAAACAGAACCAAGTATGCTTATTTTTTTGTTGTTGTTGGTTTTTTGGGTTGTTTTTTTTTTTCCGAGACAGGGTTTCTCTGTGTAGCCCTGGCTGTCCTGGAACTCACTCTGTAGACCAGGCTGGCCTCAAACTCAGAAATCCACCTGCCTCTGCCTCCCAAGTGTCGGGATTAAAGGCGTGCGCCACCACCGCCCAGCTTCCAAGTATGCTTATTGGTAAGCATTTTCTCTCCCTTGGCGACGTAAATATAGGCCAGATTAAAAGTAGATAAAGGCAGGTTTATTAGGAGGCAGCTCTCAGGTGGGTTCACCTTCTCACAGGTGGAGGTCCGTGAAGTCACGCCAAGCAAGGGGGTTTTATAAGAGTGATGACGTGCCAGCTATGAGCTGGGATGGTGTCCATACAGGGTCAGAATCTGAGCCCCTGGGCGGGCATTCTTGGAGGGGTTGCCAGAACTGGGGAGACAAGGAGTGATGACAGGTTAGCCCAGAGTTGTTTTCTCTCTGCAGGAGGGGTTTAGAAGAGGACAGCCGGGTTTCCCATAATGTGCAGGGAATGAGCCCGGCTAAAGGAGCAATTTTTAAGGGAATATGCTAACTCAGAAATCTCTTAATGGCCATTTGCCAGTTAGGACAACTATGGGGGTGAAAACCCCAAAAAAACTGGAATTAGAGAACTAAGAAATTCCTAGAAATAATTGAAGCTTAGAGGTAAAGGCATGGCCCAGTGACTCCTGAGGAGGAGGGGAAAGGCAAGAAAGGAAATGGGAAAACTTGGGGCTGCAAACTTGACAGAAGAGCGGTCTACTATAGTCTGCTAGCGTGCCCAGCTTGGAGACACAGGCCTGCAATCCCAATAGTCTTGGCTTCTCTCACTAGCCCAAGCAGTTTTGAACTTTCACGCTTCCTGCCTAATATCTCTCTCTCTCTCTCTCTCTCTCTCTCTCTCTCTCTCTCTCTCTCTCTCTCACACACACACACACACACACACACACACACACACACACACACACACACACAGAGGATTACAAGTGTGCTACCAGGCTTGGCTCATAATTAACTTCTTCACAGATTCCTCCGTTTTGGTTTGTTTGTTTGTTTTTTTAATTTATTTATTTATTATATGTGAGTACACTGTAGCTGTCTTCAGACACCCCAGAAGAGGGCATCAGATCTCATCTCGGATGGTTGTGAGCCACCTTGTGGTTGCTGGGATTTGAACTCACAACCTTTGGAAGAGCAGTCGGCGCTCTTAACCGCTGAGCCATCTCTCCAGCCCCCGTATGGAGTTTTAAAACAACCGGTTCCTAGGAAAAGACTTGCACAAACACTAAACTTGCACAAACACTAAGTCCTTTTTTTCTATCTACCCTCTTCCCTCAAATCACACCGTGTCTTTGAGTAACACCACTGTAGGGCTGGGTTATATCTTGAAATCCAGGGAAGATCATTTTTGCTACTATTACAAAAACTAGCTGGGCTGAGGTGACATCTTTAGTCCCAGCGCTTGGGAAACAGAGGCAGGTGGATCTTTGACTTCAAGGCCAGCCTGGTCTACAGAGTGAGTTCCAGGACAGCCAAGGCTACACAGAGAAACCCTGTCTCAACAACACCACCACCACCACCCCAAAAAAAAAAAGATAGACAGACTAGGGATTAGATCATGTTGTGGGTATAAAGCTGGGTCTAAATAATCTTACGCATCCTGGTTACCTTCTAGAAGTTAGAATACAGAAAGCAAAAATATGATATCTGAGTACCCCTCTGGTTGGTGAAGAAATGGGGCATATGTAGTAGAAAAACTTTTCTGAAGAAATAAGAAGCCGGTCAGTGATGGCGCACACCTTTAATCCTAGCACTTGGGAGGCAGAGGTAGGTGGATTTCTGAGTTGGAGGCCAGCCTGGTCTACAGAGTGAGTTCCAGGACAGCCAGGGCTACACAGAGAAACCCTGTCTTGAATAACCAAAAGAAAGAAAAAGAAAGAAAGAAAGAAAGAAAGAAAGAAAGAAAGAAAGAAAGAAAGAAAGAAAGAAAGAAAGAAAGAAAGAAAGAAGAAATCAGCTAGATATTGGGAGATTTGTGATTAAACTATTAGATACTGTGGTACATGCCTTTATATCAGCACTCAGAAAGCAGAGGCAGGCTCATCTCTGAGTTCGAGGCCAGTGTTGACTATACAGTGAGTCTTCATAGGAAGGCAAATTGAGGGTATTTTGCTACCAGTATGGTGTTATTTGAGTTATGCTATCACTTACTACAAAATACATTAACTTGCCTCTCCTGCTCATTGAGACACTGATCTGGTCATTTCAAATGAGAGTGCAAAGTGGCTTACAACTTGAATAGAATACAGCTTAGAATACAGTTGAGTGGCACCTTTTTGCTCCTTGCAGAGGTTTCTGGGAGCAGCAATAGAGGCATTTATTTCAAAAAGCATTTAGGGACTAATCTGTCCATCTAGTTGGTTCATAATAGATAAAAAAGGACAGAGCTACTGTTTCCACGAAGGTGTTTAACAGAGCTTCTCTGATTCTCTCACAACTCAAAAGAAACAAAAGCCAAAACATGAATAAAAATTGGGACTAGCTGGGCAGTGGTGGCGCACGCCTTTAATCCCAGCGCTTGGGAGGCAGAGGCAGGCGGATTACTGAGTTCGAGGCCAGCCTGGTCTACAGAGTGAGTTCCAGGACAGCCAGGGCTACACAGAGAAACCCTGTCTCGAAAAAACCAAAAAAAAAAAAAAAGTTGGGACTATAAGCCTCTAAGCCACATTTTAGACCCCTGAAACCCTCTTCCTCCTACTCCACTAACCACAGAAATCTACCTAAGGTGAGACTAGAACACTCACTAACCTCACCGTAGTGTGAACCTCCTGCCTTGGTATGCCTTTTCTGAGAAGTTTCCCTGTTTCTCTCCACACCCTTCTTGGCAGAAACCATCTTGATGCTCCATTTACGGCTACAGTCTCTGGGCACCCTTACAATATGCGCGTCTCGGGCCACTTGCTTTGAAGAGGTGCAAGGCGAGGAAGGATTTGGTCTCTAAAAAAGGGGGTAATCACAAATTTCTCTTTTAACAGGAGTACCCTAGAAAACTGAGTTGAACGAAGTAAAGTGCCTCAAAGCCCATCTCTGAACCGCTTTTGCGGACAGTCAAGAGCACTGAAACAGAACAGTAAATTCCCATCTATGGCAGCCTCCAGGGTGCCAAATGTTCTGTCAAACTTTATCAATTACTCCGTGAGCCTGGAATGGGGGGTGAGGAACGCTCACGCCTGTATCCCCAGCTCTCAGGAAGCTACGGCAGGAGGATCCAGAATTCAAGGACCACTTTGGCTACAAAGTGAGTTCGAGACCAGTGAGTTCGAACGTCTCAGAACGAGACAAAGAAACAAAAACAAAAAACCCACCACCATCTGTGAAAGCCAGGGTCGAAAAATCTTGAAGTTCTCAGAGAACAGTGCTGGTGGGTGGAACCCCTGGGAAGCTCCGTCTCCCGGCCACGCCCCACAAAGCCCACTGTGCGGCCCGAAGACGGGAGAACTGACCTGAAGGGGAGCGGGCCGGGCAATACCGAACAGGACAGAAGGTGGAGCAGGCAGCTGCAGAGCCTAGCAAAGCCGGAACAGTCTGTGGGAATCTCTGCAGGATTCAAGTTCCAGCAGCTTCCGCCCGCCAAAGGAATCAAACCTCGCGGGCCGGAAGAGGCGGGGCCCATGAGAGTCGGAGGCCCCAGGGAGGTGGGGCGGGGCCGGGAGAAACTGGGCGGGGCGGTGGTGGGGCGGGGCGGTGGTGGGGCGGGGCGGTGGTGGGGCGGGGCGGTGGTGGGGCGGGGCGAGATAGGCTCAAACTTCTGCTGGGATACTAGATATGTAGGAGAATGTCAAACACTCAGGATCAGAGATGATGAGGCTCTCCTTAAGATACTGACTGAAGACTTAAGGCCCTGCCTCCTCTTTTTTAAAGAATATTTTTATTCTAAAAAATATTTTTATTCTTTGACAATTTCATACTTGTATACATGTATGTTGATCATATCCTCTTATATCACCCTTCTTGCTACCCACACCACCCAAAACCCTCTCTCATCTTCATCTTCATTTCCTTCTTTTTTACTTTTTTATATAGTATAGAATAGAGTTTATTAAGGGCATGGGGAGGGGAGTTAAAAAGGTAGTAGAAGCAGAGAAAGGCAGAGAGGGAAAGAGAGAGAGAGGGAGGGAGAGAGGAACAGAGGAAGATTGCATATCTCCACATTGCACAGAAAATTTTTCCAGAAGACATCGACTTGTTAAGTTTTCACATAATCAGCTTTTTTATGTTCTCTTTCTTAATTATTCATTACATTCATTTATTCATTCGTGTGTGAGTGGGGGGGGGCACGTGCCACTTCACACTGTGGCAGTTAGAGGACAACTTTCAAGAATTTGGTTCTCATCGTGCAGTGGTGGCGCACACCTTTAATCCCAGCACTCGGGAGGCAGAGGCAGGTGGATTTCTGAGTTCGAGGCCAGCCTGGTCTACAGAGTGAGTTCCAGGACAGCTCGAAAACAAACAGAAACAAAGAAAGAAACAATAATTCTACAGCAGAGAAAACATGAAGGCAGGAGCCATGAGCCTCTGTGCCCAAAAACCAAAGCCTGACTCTCTGTGGGCTTATTTCTTTGTTCAGGCACTAAGGAAGCTGAATTCCTACTCTGCTGCTCCCTGTTTCAAGAGTGTCTCAACTGAGTAGGTCAGGCTATTTAAAATGGAACATCTTACCAATAACACCACCACTGGTGGCAGTAATAAAACCCACTACAGTTTTCCAAACAACTAATGCACACATACATGTGTCGTCCCTTTATACAAGTGCCTGCCCTGTCACTCAGGATAATCTGTGCTCTCATTCTCTCAGCAGTCACTAGCGTCTACCCTTTTCAAGGCACTGCCAGAGAAAAGAAGAAGAGAGATGTAGCTTCTGCCCAAGGGAGCTCAGAGATGACATGTGAAACTCATAAACAAGCAAGCAGTGCTAATAAAGAGCCAGCTAGAAGTACTATTATGAGTGTATACAGTCAGCCATGCAGATGCAGGGTAGAGCTCAAACCGGAATGATGAATTCTGACCAGAATTGAGACATCCCAGCACTGGATCTTGAAAACAAAATGCCGAGAGAGAGAGAGAGAGAGAGAGAGAGAGAGAGAGAGAGAGAGAGAAGGAGGGAGAGAGAGAGAGAGAGAGAGAGAGAGAGAGAGAGAGAGAGAATAAATGTTCTTCAGACAGGGGAAAATAAGTGTGCAGAAACACAAAGGTGGGAAAGCAAGTTGCAGTGAGGGAATGGTAAGAAAGGAAGACCTTTTCAGCAGAACAGGAGCATGGGATACAGAGAACATATAAGACAGAAATGGCTGACACACGGGAGACCCAATGTGAAAGGTTTGGGTACTAGCTTTCTCTTTGAAGGGATGCTGACCAGGAGACAAAGATGAGCCTATATGCATTTCAGAGAAAGCCAGGGCAGCCACTCAGCTGAAAATGTGCCTGGCCTACTACGGCAGGGGTGGGTTGGCATGGATGGGTGGTGTGGTCTCTAATATCAGAGTGGAAGCCATGAATCCCTGTGGCCACGTGCGACTGAGCCATCAGTACAGCAGGAGAGAAGAGCTACAGTCTGCACGCTGAAGATGCCGTTCATAGCAAGATCCTCTGCCCTCGGAGGTCACCCGGAGTGGCCAGCCTCAGACTGTAAACCACGTGCTGAAGTTTATATCCAGTCTAATTACAAGCGGAAAACCACGCAAAATTAAAACTCCAGTCATAGTCCTACTGGGAAAAAAAAAGAGAAATAAGATGTATACTCGAATGTACCTGTGGTTTGGTGGGTACAGGAGTGTATGCCGATGTGTGTGCAGACACTGGGTGTCTTCATCAACCACTCTCTACCTTAATGAGATGGACTTTTTTTTTAATCTACTTTTTAAAAAGCTGAGTTTAGAGCCATCGAGATGTCCCAGCAGGTGAAAGTGCTAGCTACCAATGATCTGAATTCAACACACCCAGAATCCACATGGGGATTGGAGAGATGGCTCAGTGGTTAAGAGTACTGACTGCTCTTCTAGAGGACCCAGTTTCAACCCACATGGCAGCTGGCAACTGTCTGTAACTCCAAGATCTGACACCCTCACATAAAGACATACAAGCAAGCAAAACACCAATGCACATAAGATAAAACAAAACAAAACCTAGAATCCACATGATAGGAATACAGAAACCACTCCCATGAGTTGACACACACACAAACACCTACACACCCTTAATAACAGATAAGCAAATTCGAAACATTTACAAACTGGGTGGTGGTGGCACGTGCCTCTAATCCCAGCATTCTGCAGGCAGAGGCAGGTGGATTTTTGAGCTCAAGACCAGTCTGGTCTATGGAGTGAGTTCCAGGAAGGCAAAGAATATACAGAGAAACCCTGTCTCAAAAAACAACAAAAAGGCCAGGCAGTGGTGGCACACACCTTTAATCCCAGCACTTGGGAGGCAGAGGCAGGTGGATTTCTGAGTTCGAGGCCAGCCTGGTCTACAGAGTGAGTTCCAGGACAGCCAGGGCTACACAGAGAAACCCTGTCTCGAAAAAACCAAATAAAAAAAAAAAGAAAAAGAAAGAAAGCAGGCTGAGCAAGCCAGGAGAAGCAAGTCAGTAAATTACATCCCTCCATGGCCTCTGCATCAACTCCTGCTCCTTGACCTGCTTGAGTTCCAGTCCTGACTTCCTTTCCTGATGAACAGAAGCATGGAAGTGTAAACTCAATAAACCCTTTCCTCCCCAACTTGCATCTTGGTCATGATGTTTGTGCAGGAATAGAAACCCTGACTAAGACAAATTGGTACCAGGAGTGGGGTATTCCTGTGACAACCTGACCATGGACTGTGGAAGGACTTTGGAACTTTGAGCTAGAAGAGTCATTGGGATGTTAAGAGCTCTGTGGAGTGTTCTGTAGGAGCTTGGAAGATAATGTTGAGAACAGTGCAGAAGATGGAGGCCTGGCTTGTGAAATTTCAGAGGGAAGATTAAAGACTCTTATCAGGGCCATTGCTATTTTGACATGAAGGTTTTGTGGTTTTGGTTAGCTGGGGCTGAAGAATTGCCTGTGATTAACAAGATACCAGAACTACTAAAGCAGAACCATTGCATTGCTGGAACTATTGATGCTGGTTAGCTGGAGCTAAGATATTAGCAGTGTTTAAGAAGAGACTAGCATCATAGGGGTGAAATCTTCTGAGAAGTATTTTCCGAGAGCACAGAGGCTGTTCCAGAGACAGCCAGGGTTGTACCTTGTGCAGTGGCTGGACTTGGTAATGTGTAAGAGTCACCCAGGTGGCACTGGTTTTGAAGGCATGAAGGAGTCGTGAAGAGCAGCTGAGGTCTGAGCACTGTGAGAGGCCGTGGAAGGCCATTGGTGAAGGTGCAGCCTCAATTGCAATTCCAGGACTGAAGGGGTCATGCAAAGGAGTTGAGGCTCGTGCACTGTGAGAAGCCTCAGAAGGCCATTGGTGAAGGTGCAGCCTCAGTTGCATTGACAGCCCAGGTTTGAAGGGGTCACGCAAAGGAGGTGAGGTTTGGCACCACAAAGAGAGCCTATGAGAAGCTGTTTGTAAAGCCTAATTGTAGTGGAAGACAGCAATGGTTTGGAGATGCCAGTGCCATGAGATGACCACCAAGAACAGCAGCAGCAGTGGAGTACAGGCATCTGGAGCCCTGTGTGCTACAATGGGCAGAGCTGGAGAAGTGATTCAAGCCCTTGGAGGAATCCAGATGATGGTGAGTAGATCCCAGACCATTGGAGTTTGATTTTGCTTTTGATTGTGACTGTGGCTGGTATTTTTCCCTCTTGAAGAAGGAAGATATTTTAGTGGAGCCCACAGTTAAGAGACTTTGAATTTTTAAAGACCTTGAATTTTAAGAGATTGGATGTTTAAAAGGGACTGAAATGTTAATATATAAGAATTTGTAAAGACTGTGAGACTTGTAAAGTTATTTAGATCTTGGGGATGAATAAGGAAGTAATGGTCGAGGCTTATCGGTGATGTGTTTGTGTGTCAAGTTGACAAGGGGTCAATTGTACTGGCTAGTTTTGTGTATCAACTTGACACAGGCTGAAGTTACCACAGAGAAAGGATTTTCAGTTGAGAAAATGCCTCCATGAGATCCAGCTGTAAGGCATTTTCTCAATTAGTGATCAAGGGGGGAGGGCCCCTTGTGGGTGGTGCCATCTGTGGGCTGGTAGTCTTGGGTTCTATAAGAAAGCAGGCTGAGCAAGCCAGGAGAAGCAAGCAAGCCAGTAAGCAGCATTCCTCCATGGCCTCTGCATCAGCTCCTGCTCCTTGACCTGCTTGAGTTCCAGTCCTGACTTCCTTTCGTGATGAACAGCAGCATGGAAGTGTAAGCTCAACAAACCCTTTCCTCCCTAACTTGCATCTTGGTCATGATGTTTGTGCAGGAATAGAAACCCTGACTAAGACACCAAGTAAGTAACAGAGACAGAAACAGGAAAGATCTGGCCTCAAAACCAAGGTAGAAGTAAGAACTGACTAAAAGTCGCTGTCTGACCTCCACACATGTGCCAGGCACAGAGGATCTCTAGCATGGTAAGAGTACTGCCTGGACCAGTTTCAGCCTCCTCCAGAGAGTTCTGGGAGGACAAAGTGAGTTCTCAGGACACGCTGAGAACCATGCCTGACACATTCATGGTTCTCTGTAATCGTTTTTATTTTATTATTTTATTTATTTTACTTTATTGTGATGACTGTTCTGCATGTCTGTTTGTGCACCGTGTGCATGCCTTTCAGCTGTGGAGAAGAGGGTGTTGGATGCCCTGGAACAGAAGTGAGGTCACTGTGAGGTGAGCTTCCATGCGAACACAGTAGTTTGATATTCCTGGATGATAGTTTGGTACCGTGGGGTTTTGTTTTGTTGGTTTGTTTAAGATTTATTTATTTTTATTTTATTGCATTGGTAACTTGACTTCATGTAGGTCTCTGTGAGGGTGTCAGATTCCCTGAAACTGAAGGTACAGACAGTTGTGAGCTGCAGCTGAGGTGCTGGGAATTGAACCCGGATCCTCTGGAAGAGCAGTCAGTGCTCTTAACCACTGAGTCATCTCTCCAGCCCCAGTTTTGTCTTGTTTTTTTTTTTTTTAAAAAAAAACAAAAAACAAAAAAACAACCAGGGTCTTGCTATGGAGCTCTGGCTGGCCTTACTATCACACACTATTATGCAGCTCTGGCTGGCCTCAAACTTGCAGCAACCTCCTACTTCAGCCCCTTGAGAGGATTGTCCGTATGTGCTGACATACATGGCTTTAATAATCCTGGATGCTGTAAAATAGGAGGATCCTGGGAACAATGCCTTCTAGCTTTTATATTGACTCATAGTATTGGTTTACTGTAAAAGGTAGCCTATTAGACCCTTGAGCAGCTAAGCCTAGCATGCGGGAATTCCAGCTACTATCCCAAAGACTGCATAAAACTGGGTCTGAGGGCTTGCCTATAATCCCAGCACTCTAGATATGCAAACAGGAGATAAAAAGTTCAAGGTCATCTTTGGGCTTCACAGTAAGTTAAAACCCAGTCTAGACTACACAAGACCCTATGTTCTAAAAACAAACAAACAAACAAACAAAAAGCTTGTATGTGTCACATTAAAGAAATGTTGTGGTGCCAGGTGTGCTAACACACACCTATAATCTAATCCAAGCTCTTTGCTAAGGCAGGAGGATTGCCATCAGTTTGCAGTCAGACTGATTTGCCCAGCAAGTTCTAGGCCAACCACAGCTACATAGTGAGGCCCCATCTATCTATCTACCCATCTACATGGGCTGGATGGCTTAGGGATATAACTCAGAGGTAGATCCATTTCCTAGTTTATCCAAGGCCCGGGTTCCATATCCAGCACCTCAACTTGTCTGGGGGATGGTGGCAATTTATAATCAACTGTAGGAAAATCTTGCTTTCTGGGATCTCAAAGCTGGTCCTTTCGTAGCTATACTGAACTGTTACCACTTGGTGGCAGCATACTCTAACCACCGATTCTATTACTTAAGGAACGAAAGAGGGCCATTATTATGTAATTCCTGATGGGCTTGTACACCACAGCACCATCCAGGCGCATCTTTGTCATGCAAAAAGAAGGCCAAACCTGAGCTCTGCAAAAGAACACTTGCCTCTCATAAGTGAAGCCATTGGCTCAAATGTACTGGATCCAGATATGAATTTACAAACACACACACACACACACATACCTGGGGGGGGGGGGGGATACATGAGCAGGTCACAGGACAAATGTAAGGTAGATTCTTGGTTTCCATCTTGTTTGTTTTGAAGAAAGAGAATCTCTCTCTCTCTCTCCCCCTGTGTGTGGTGGGGTATGGGGGGGAGGAGGTGTTTTCACTGCGTGTATGTCTGTGTCTGTGTACAGTGTTCATGTCTGGTACCAGTGGAGGCCAGAAGAGTAGAATTGGAATTACAGATGGTAGTGAGCCACCCTGTGGGTGCTAAGCATAGAACCTAGGTCTCCTGGAAGAGCGGCTAGTGTCCGTAACTACTGAGTCATCTCTCCAGTCCCTCAGAGAGTTTGCTATTCATCACTGCTTACACCAAGCTTCCTGGCCCAAGAGCATCCAAGAACTCTCTGGTCTCTGCCTCCCATCTCTCTGTAGGAATGCTGCGATTGCAGATATTTAATACTGCACCTGGCTTGACATGGGTTCTTGGGATTTAAACTAAATACTCACACTTGCATAGCATCTGCGCCAACCCCCCAACCTTTCAATTTGGGATAGGCTCATGATCATATATTCCTTAAGTTTCAAAGGAAATGTTTTTAAAAGATATATACATGGGGTTGGGGATTTAGCTCAGTAGTGGAGTGCTTGCCTAGCAAACACAAGGCCCTGAATTTGGGTCTCAGCTTAGGAGGAGGTGAAGGGGAGATGCATACAGAATTCGGGAGGTAGGTATGGCTCAGTGACAGAGTGTTTGCCTAGTAATTGTGAAACTCTCAGCCCTGGAAAGAAAAAAAGAAAGGAAGGAAGGAAGGAAGGAAGGAAGGAAGGAAGGAAAAGGTATATATAAACATAGATAAATAGATAGATAGATGGATGGATGGATAGATAGATAGATAGATAGACAGAGAGATAGATAGATAGATAGATAGATAGATAGATAGATAGATAGATAGATAGATGGATAGATGGATGGACAGATAGATAGGCATATATATGTAGAGAGAGAGAATATATATAATATATAATTATATATATTATATACCTATCTTAATACACATTGTCTTAGTTTGGGTTTTATTGCTGTGAAGAGACACCATGACCAAGGCAACTCTTATAAAGGTAAACATTTAATGGAGCTGCCTTACAGTTTCAGAGGTTCAGTCTACTATCATGATGGGAAGCATGGCAGTGTTCAGGCAGGCATGGTGCTGGAGGAGCCATCCTGGAGTTCTACATCATGATCCAAAGGCAGCCAGGAGGGGAGCTGTCTTCTCCACACAGGCAGGAGGGGAACTGTCTGCTCCACACAAGCAGGAGGGGAACTGTCTTCTCCACACAGGCAGGAGGAAGGCCTCTTCCACACTAGGCGGAACTTGAGCACTGAGATCTCAAAGCCCACCCCCATAGTGACACACTTCCTCTAAAAAGGCCACACCTCCTAATAGTGCCACTTCCCATGGGCCAAGCCTATTCAAACTACCACACAGGTGTTGAACATTGTGTTATACCCCACAAATTTGAAATAATCCCTAATTAAATTTAAAACGTCTTTGGAGACAGAAGGATCAGGATTCAATGTCATCCTCACACAGAATTTAAAGCCAGCCTGTACTACTGAGTCTTGCCCACAGGATGCCAGGATTACATGCTCACTGTCATTTGTATGTTTCTTCAAAATCCAGTGTCTGAGTTCTAGTCAAAATGCAACCAGTCTAGACCCCAAAATCCAGGAACAAAATCATGAACAAAAGTCCTTCCAAAGCTGTGATTAGAGACTGTGAGATGATCTGGTAAAAAGGTGTTTGCTCCGCAAAGACCTCTTTCCTGAATTCAATCCCTAGAACCCAGGTCAAGGTAAAAGGACAGAGCCAACTCCACTAAGTTTTCTCCTGGCCTCTACACTCCTGCAGTGGTAGCCATGTCTCTCCCACAATTAAAAACAAACAAACAAACAAACATGATCTGCTACCTAGCTTTTTTTTGATATATAGACCTGACTGGGCCTTGAATTCCTAGAGAGTAAACCTGAAGCAACACCCAGTTTCCCACAACATTTTAAAAATGTGATTTGACCTATGTAGTAAACCATACCTGTCCCCTAACACTCAGATGACAGAGGCAGAAAGATCATGATTTAAAGGCCAGTCTGGGCTACATATTGAAATCCACCTTAAAAAGAAACAGGCAAGGGCTGGAGAGATAGCTCAGCAGTTAGCACTGGCTGCTCTTCCCTGAGGTCCTGAGTTCAATTCCCAGCAACCACATGGTGGCTCACAACCATCTGTAATGGGATCTGATGCCCTCTTCTGGTGTGTCTGACAGCTACAGTGTGCTTGTATACATAAAATAATTAAATAATCAAAAAAAAAGAGAAAGAAAGAAAGAAAGAGGCAAAATAAAGTAATTAAATTTGCTTGTAGCTATATGTGATAGGCCTATAATCCCAGCATTCAGGAGGGATAGATCTTCACAAGAACAAGGCTGGCCAGGACTATACAGTGAGACCACATCTCACAAAAGCAAAACAAACAAGGAAAGGGGCCACAGTGATGCTCACACTGGCTTTGCAAGCATAAGCCCAGAACCCCATTAACCAGGAACGGTAGTGCCTGTGACCCCCACATTTGAGAGGGAGAGTCAAGATGATCCTCAGCTTTACAGCAAATTTCAAGTGAACCTAAGCTACCTGACACTATTTTAAAAAAGAGAGAGAGAGATAGGGCATTTGAGATTTACTTCTAGATAGTGGGGGAAGAAGTGGACCGGATATGAAGGTAGAAGCAACACTGGCTAAGAGTTAAGAAATGTAGAGGTTGAGGTTTGATATTTACAAGCTTGTCCATCCTTGCTACTCAAAACACATGCAGAGCCTCGGGCCCTCTTCAGGTCTGCTGTGTAGAATCTGCAGTGACCAGATCCCTGGATCTATAATCACACTGAAGCCTTGCACTAAGGTATTCTTTTTCCTTTTGTTGTGTTTGAAAATTCCACAATAAAAAATGTATACAGTGGGCTGGCAAGATGCCTCAATGGTAAAGGTGCTTGATGCCAAGCCAGGGTGCCTGAGTTCAAACTCCAGGACCCAGATGGTAAGAGGACAGATCCAACTCCTCCTGCAGGTAGTCCTATGGCTGCTTGCTGTGGTGCGCACACAAGCACATGCGCGCGCGCGCACACACACACACACACACACACACACACACAAAAGAATAATGCAATAAAAATTTAACATATAAATACTATAAAATTATAACAATGAAATGGCAAATATTCCTTTAAAGTAATTATCAAGCCGGGCAGTAATGGTGCATGCCTTTAATCCCAGCACTTGGGAGGCAGAGGCAGGCGGATTTCTGAGTTCGAGGCCAGCCTGGTCTACAGAGTGAGTTCCAGGACAGCCAGGGCTACACAGAGAAACCTTGTCTGGAAAAACAAAAAGAAAAAAAAAAGTAATTGTCAAATATTGATTGGGATGAGTTGGAGGCTGCCCAAATAACAAATACGTCTTTTCTTTACCTTTTTTGTTTTGTTTTGTTTTCAATATAGGGTTTCTATGTGTAGCCCTGCCCATCCTGGAACTTCTTCTGTAGACCAGGCAGGCTGGCCTTGAACTCAGAGATCCATCTGCCTCTGTCTCCTGAGTACTTATAAATATTTCTAATTTGCTTATCAATAGTCAGATAGGTGGGATGTAGCTCAGTGATAAAGCATTCCCCTAATATGAGTAAAGAATCAAGGCACCAGAAAAAGCATGTCCTGATTGCACTATATTATCGTTAAATTATAGCAGTTCTGAATGTACTTCATCTTTTTTGTTTTGGTTTGGTTTTTTTGTTGTTGTTGTTGTTGTTTTTCGAGACAGGGTTTCTCTGTGTAGCCCTGGCTGTCCTGGAACTCACTCTGTAGACCAGGCTGGCCTCGAACTCAGAAATCCGCCTGCCTCTGCCTCCCAAGTGCTGGGATTAAAGGCATGCGCCACCACTGCCCAGCGTACTTCATCTTTGTAGAAGCCTCTACAGCCCTTATTACATATTTCAGGAGAGTAAACTGGAGTCTAGGAAAGCCAAATGATTCATCTGAGACCCCATCACTCAGAAGTACAAAATCCCAGATTTCCATGAGACATGATGGCTAACACCCGTGATCCCTACACCTCGGAGGCTGACTTGGGGGGACAAGGGTCACAGAGACTTGGAGGCCAGTTTGGGCTACTTAGAGAGTCTGTGGTGATCTGAATGAGAATTGCCCTCATAGGGCTTATTTGAATTCTTAGTTCCTAGTTAGTGGAGTTGTTTCTGGAAGGATTAGGAAGGGTGGCCTTGTTGAATGTCTGGGGGGGGGGTAGGCTTTGAAATTTCAAAAGCCCGTGCCAGGCCCAGTTTGGCTCTCTCTGTCTCCTGCCTGTGGCTTAGATGT
>CM052702.1:46386381-46429317 GCA_028551405.1 Uromys caudimaculatus | reverse complement strand
GAGAGAGGGAGGGAAGGAGGGAGGGAGGGAAGAAGGGAGAGAGAGGGAGGGAAGAAGGGAGAGAGGGAGAGATGGAGAGAGGGAGAAAAAAGAAAGGGAAAGGAAGAGAGGGAGAGGGAGAGAAAGAGAGAGAAGAGAGGAAAACTCAGGCCTTCTAACTCCCAAACCCATTCTTTTTTCTGTCACTGCACCATATTTCTGGAAATTGAAATGTGGTCCAGGCATCTGTGGCTTGCTTTTATAGAATTTGGTTTTCTTTTTAGTTTTTTCTTTCATATATATATACACTTTAAAAAAAAAAAAAAAGACAGGGTCTCCCTATGTAACCCTGACTGATGTGGAGTTAGGTAGGTAGGGAGACTGGTCTCCAACCTGTGGTGAGCCTCTGTAAATTACCCAGTACCAGAATTCAGCCTTAGCTGTCCTGGACTTACTTTGTAAGACTAGGCTGGCCTTGAACTCATGGAGATCCACCTTGCCTCTGACTTCCCAGTGCTGGGATTAAAGACATCTGCCACCTTCCCTGGCCCAGTTAAGTTTTTTTGTTTTTGTTTTTGTTTTTGTTTTTGTTTTTGTTTTTTTGAGACAGGGTTTCTCTGTATGACCCTGGCTGTCCTGGAACTCACTCTGTAGACCAGGCTGGCCTCGAACTCAGAAATCCACCTGCCTCTGCCTCCCAAGTGCTGGGATTAAAGGCGTGTGCCACCACTGCCTGGCCAGTTATGTTTATTTTACTTTAAAACTTATTCTTTAGGCTGGAGAGATGGCTCAGCGGTTAAGAGCACTGACTACTCTTCCAAAGGTCCTGAGTTCAATTCCCAGCAACCACATGGTGGCTCACAACCATCTCTAACGGGATCCGATTCCCTCTTCTGGTGTGTCTGAAGACAGTAACAATGTACTCATATATATAAAATAAATAAATAAATCTTTAAAAAAAGCCGTATTCATTTATAGCTGGGCATGGTGATGCCCACCTTTGATCCCAACACTTGGGAGATCTCTAAGTTCAAGACCAGCCTGGTCTACAGAACAAGTGCCAGAATAGACATGACTACATTGTATTTTATTTATCTCTGTATGTGTGTGTACATGTGTGTGCATTTGTGTGTGTGTGTGTGTGTGTCTGAGTAGGTGCTTTTATCTGATGAGCAGTCTCACTGGCCCCACTGTTGGTTTTCCTTCTTTTTGTTTTTGTTTTTGTTTTTTTCGAGATAGGGTTTCTCTGTGTAGCCCTGGCTGTCCTGGAACTCACTCTGTAGACCAGGCTGGCCTCGAATTCAGAAATCTGCCTGCCTCTGCCTCCCAAGTGCTGGGATTAAAGGTGTGTGCCACCGCTGCCCTGCTAGTTTTCTTAAACTATAGAGGTTGGTGTTTGTTTGTTTGTTTGGTTTGGTTTTTGTGATTTGAAAAAAACCCCAGCTAGCCTCTGAATGGCTCAAAACATTTCCCCAGCAAGAAAGCAAATACTATTACCCTTGACTCAGTACTTAGGTTGTGAAAGACCTCCGAGCCGGGGAGACCCTCACTCAAGTCTCGGGACGGCGCGACCCCCCAAGAACTCACGAAAGACCGTCCTTGCTGCAATCACACGAGGTTTATTGGAGGGAACGACCAGTGCACTGGGGCCGAGCTCGTGGCCTACACAGAGGCAGAGGAGTTCGACCCTGAGCAGCTGAAGTCAGGGGTATTTAAAGAAAAAGCCATGAAGCAAGGAAATTCTATGTGTCATGGGAAGGTATAGAATGTCCTAAGTTCATCACTCCCGCGGTTAGCTGTTTCCTGAGACAAAAGGTGTAGGTTAGCCATTTCCTGAGACAAAAGGTGTAGGTTAGCCATTCATTCCTGCGGTTAGCTATTTCCCGAGACAAAGATATGGGTTGTTGCGATATCAACCCTGCTGTTAACTATTTTCCCGGGACAAAAGGATGTATGTTAGCCATTAGGCGGTGGGATAGGGCTATGTTATCTCTGGCTTTAATTTGCTAAGGGGGGGTCTAACTTCCCTATAATGGGCTCGGGTCTTTCAGTTGCCCATTAAGAAGACCCACATTTATTCCCAGCACCCACATGGTGACTTATAACCATCTGTAACTCTGGTTCAAGAAGATCCAGTGTCCTCTTCTGACTTCTGCAAGTACCAGCAGGCACTGAAAGCACCCATATACATAGGTTTACATAGAAGAATAGAAACCTGGGGGGCTGGAGAGATGGCTCAGTGGTTAAGAGCACTGACTGCTCTTCCAAAGGTCCTGAGTTCAAATCCCAGCAACCACATGGTGGCTCACAGCCATCCGTAATGAGATCTGATGCCCTCTTCTGGTGTGTCTGAACACAGCTACAGTGTACTTACATATAATAAATAAAAAAAAAAAAAAAAAAAAAAAGAATAGAAACCTGCTAGGGCTATATTATAATATTATAAGTGAGACTCTGTCTCAAGAAGGAGGGGGAATCCCAGCACTTGGGAGGCAGAGGCAGGCAGATTTCTGAGTTCGAGGCCAGCTTGGTCTACAGAGGGAGTTCCAGAACAGCCAGGGCTATACAGAGAAACCCTGTCTCGAAAAAAAAAAAAAAAGAAGGGAGGGGAAGACAGAGACAGAGTCGGGAGGAAGGGAGGAGAGAGAGAGAGAAAGAGAGAGAGAGAGAGAGAGAGAGAGAGAGATATCAGACCAAGGCTCTCCTTTCTCCTTGCTCAGGATGAACTTTCCAACACATTTTAAGAACTTAAATTTCAAATTTCTTACTCTGTGCCATCCCCAAAACTCTGGCAAAGGGACTGCAAAGCAGGGCCTAAATAAACCTATCAACAGCCGGGCAGTGGTGGCGCATGCCTTTAATCCCAGCACTCGGGAGGCAGAGACAGGTGATTTCTGAGTTCGAGGCCAGCCTGGTCTACAGAGTGAGTTCCAGGACAGCCAGGGCTACACAGAGAAACCCTGTCTTGAAAAACAAAACAAAACAAAACAAAACAAAACAAAACAAAACAAAACAAAACAAAACAAAACCCTATCAACAAGACCTCCTCAACAGCTGAACCCCTTCCCAGTAAGTATGATGAGCTAACTGCAGCCTCAAGTCCCATGATTCTCTGCAGTTTTCAGGCCAGAACTGGACTGTGCGACATCACATCCATCCCAGTTGGGGCGAATTCTGGAGAAAGAACTCCAGGCCCACTTGTTCAGCCTTAGGAAATTCTTCTGTACTGCGTGTGAAACCACGCACCTCAGATCACAAAAGGGGCTACCCTCCAGCATTCAGATTACCAAGGCAAATTCGACATATTTTTCTGCTCAGTCCATCCCTTGCCCCCCTAATTTTGGTGCTAGATTTGAAGCCAAGGCCTTGTGCACACTAAACATGCTCTGGGTCACTGAACGCCTAAACGTCAGTCCCCAGTAACCACATTATTTTCTATCTCAAAATCAGTCTTACTGTCGCTCCCTCCCTCCTGTCGCTTTGTGCTGGTAAACTGACAGAATACCCCATTACACTCCGCTTCATCCTTTGACGCCTTTCTAGCCTGCTTCTCCAACCCTTTTCAGAATCATTCCCACAGCGTTCTAAAAAAACTCCTAAACCCTGTGCTCAGGTATAGTCATAGCAAACGTCCTTTTCCTTTTTTCCTTCCATTTATTTGTTTGTTTGTTTGTTTGTTTAAATTCAAGGTCTCACTGTGTAGCCCCGAGTAGCCTGGAATTGCTATGTAGACCAGACTGGTCTCAAGCTCACAGAGATCTGCCTGCTTTTGAGTTTCCAGTGCTACAATTAAAGATACGTGCCACCCCACCCCCCACCCGCAGTCATGGCCTCCCTTCTTAGGGCCGATTTTCTGTGTAGTCATTTTTTTGTCACTGTAGTGAAACACCTGAGCAAAGTAACTTAAGGGAGGAAAGATTTATTTTCCTCCCTTGTCTGATTGGGATGGGATTGGTGTTAGTTTACAGGTGATTCCACTAGGCTCCTCCCAGGGCCCTAGCGATGGCTTACGTCACTACCTGCCGCCATTACCTGCCGCAATCAGGTGTGGACAGCCGATAAAAGGACTGCTCACCACCCCCAGTTCTCTCACTCTGTTCACACGTGTTCCCAGCCGGTCTCTCTCTCCCCTTTTCTGTCCTTCTCTGTGTAGTGTTCTCTTCTCTGCCCTCATGGCTCTGCTCCCATCTGTCTGTCTACATGTCCACTCGTCTGCCTCTACCTCTTCTCCAGGTCCTCACTCTTCTCACTTCCCCCAAATAAACCCCCTTATACCATCTGCCTGGCATAATTTCTCAGGGGACACCTTGGCATGGGCCTGCTAGGTATCCCCTTACCGAAGTATAGTTCTTAACAGTTGGAATGTGCAGGTGAATGCTGGTGCTAATGGAAGTCAGAAGAGAGTGTTCAGTCCCCTAAAGATGGAGTTACAGACAGTTGTCAGCCACCCAGCTTGGGTGCTAGAAACCTAACTCAGGACTTCTGCATGAGCAGTATGCACTTAAAAGTTTATTTTTATTTTATATTATGAGTGTTCACCTGCATGTATGCATGTGTACTACATGTATGCCCGGTGACCCTAGGAGGTCAGAAAAGGGTGTGGATTTCCGGCAGCTGGAATTGGAGGTGGTTGTGAGCCACTATGTACACGCTGAAAATTAAACCTGGGTCCCTGCAAGAACAGCAACTGCTCCTAACTACTGGGCAATTTCTCCAGCCTCAGAAAGATTTATTTTGACTCATAGATATCAATCTATGGAGACATGGCTCCATTGTTTCTGAGCCTCTGGAGTCAGGAAGCAGAATTCCTGGATAGGAAACGTGTCAGGGAGCAAAATGACCCACTTTATGGTGGACAGAAGTCAGAGAGAGAGAAGAAAGTAGAGAGTAGACACACGCCAGGCAGTGGTGGCGCACGCCTTTAATCCCAGCACTTGGGAGGCAGAGGCAGGCAGATTTCTGAGTTTGAGGCCAGAGTGAGTTCCAAATTAGCCAGGGCTACACAGAGAAACCCTGTCTCGGAAAACCGGAAAAAAAAAAAGAGAGAGAGAGTAGACACACCCTCCCACCGTGCTCAGTGAGCCGAGTCACCCATTCAACTGTGAAGTCATAGATGTGGTGAGCTAGTCACTGATGAGCTTAGTGACTTCACAATTGGATCATCACACCATAGTACCACCAGGTTCCCAACAAATGCCCTTTAGGGGGGACGTTTCCAAGCCAAACCCTAAAACTGCTCTTTACCCCCTATCCCACAAAGAGTGACCTAGATGTAGAGTAGGGAAGCAGATGAAAGAAAAGGTCTTCCTCATCAGGGAACTGCATACTTCAAAGATCATCAGCAAGCTCACACTTGCTGGTTATATCAAAGGCTACCAATACCAACCACTGGCAAATGTAGAGTAACCAGCATGCTCATAGGCTGTTGACAGGAACGCAACATAAGACAATTATTAGATAAATTGTTAAATATTTCTAATGAACTTAAACATTTACTTACCCAATAACTTAGCAGCCACTCTCCCAGGAATTATGAACATATCCCTTTGTCTTAGTTAGGGTTTTATTGCTGTGAAGAGACACCATGACCAAGGCAACTCTTTATAAAGGACAACATTTATTTGGGGCTGGCTTGCAGTTTCAGAGGTTCAGTCCATTATCACCATGGCAGGAAGCATGGCAGTGTGCAGGAAGACGTGGTGCTGGAGGAGCCAAGATATCTACATTTTGATCCAAAGACAACCAGGAGGAGACTAGCTCTTTTGCAGGCAGTCAAGAGGAGGGTCTCTTCCACACTGGGTGGAGCTTGAACACTAGGAGCCCTCAGAGCCCACCTACACAATGATACACTTCCTCCAAAAAGGCCACACCCATTCCAACAAGGCCACCCCTCCTATAGTGCCACCAAACATATTCAAACCACCACAGCCTCACATTGTTGAATGAGGTTCATATTACTTTGCAGTACTTTAAACTTGGAACAAATCTAGCTAGGACCTGAGTAAACATATTCACAGGATGAAATACTACTCACCCATGAAAAGAAACTGATCTCATACAAATGCACATGAATCAGAAAGTCATGCTGGGTGAGGAGCAGCAAGGCTGATACTGTAGGATTCCATGGTCCCTACACACAAAGGGGTACAACTGATGAGAAATCAGAGCAACTGGGGCTGGAGAGATGGCTCAGTGGGTAAGAGCACTGACTGCTCCTCCAGAGGTCCTGAGTTCAGTTCCCAGCAACCACATGATGGCTCACAGCCATCTATAATGGGATCCGATTCCCTCTTCTGGTGTGTCTGAATACTTATATACATAAAATAAATCTTAAAGAAAAGAAAAGAAATCAGAGCAACTATTTTCTGGGAGGTAGAGAGGGTGGGTATGTAAGTAAGTGGGGTGAGAGAACTGTGCTCTCTCTCTTCTGTGTGTGTGTGTGTGTGTGTGTGTGTGTGTGTGTGTGTGTGTGTCCATGTATGTATGCAATGTGTCTGTACATATGTGTCCCTGTGGTAGCAGGGGGTTGAACTTAGGTGCCATTCCTCAGGAGCAGTCTACCATGGGTTTTTTGTTTTGTTTCTTTTTCAATTTTTATTTATTTATTTATTTATTTATTTATTTATTTATTTATTTATTTATTTTTATTACTTTGTGTATTTCAGGGACACTGGTGATCCTCCCAAGTTCTAGGATTCCTGGTGTATACCACTAAACCCAATTTTACGCAGCTGGGGATCGAACCCAGGGTCAGTGCGTGATGCTAAGCAAGCCCTCTCTCAGTGGCACTATGTTCCCAGCCTGCCACTATTCTGAGAAGAGTTTAATGAAGAATAGCAATGGTATTAATCAGGGTTCTGTATTAGCTCATTTATTGCTGTGGAAGAAATGACTCCCCAATGTGAGTTGCATTAAAATAGTCAGTGGTATTTATTTTATTTCATAGCTCCTGTGGGTTGGTGTATTAGACAGGTCACACAGCTACAATGGCTCACCTCTACTCCATGCTGCCTGGGATTTTGCTCGAAGAACTTGAAGGCTGGGGACTGGAGCCACTTCAAGGCTCCTTCACTCACACCTTGTGACTTACTAAGGCTGTCAGCTGAGACCTCACCTGGGGCTATTGGTTGACCCTCTGCACGTGTCCTTGTCAAAAGTTTCCTGACAATATGGGTTGAGTTTTGGAAGCAATGGTCAAGTGATACGATAGTGACGGAACCTGGGCCTTTTTATGTCTTAGCCTCTGAAGCCTCAGAGGTTCAAATACTATACTGGTTACAGTAGTCAGGAACCTGACCTACTTAAGAGGTGTGACCACAGAACCCACCTATTGAGGCGGACAGTATCAGTAGAACCGCAATAAAGTCACATGGAATAGTAAATAAATTTGTAGAGCCATCTTTGACAGCACAATGAATCTACAGATCCTTGTTGTTTCACGCCACAGAGAACCCAAACTTAAACTTGCTTCAACAGATGAAATGTATTAACTACATACATAGAAACCAGTGGCAGTGCCAACTCCAAGATAAGGCTCAAATGACTCAAACTATGTCACTAGAACAATTTCCTTTCCTCTGTGACTCCAGCTTTCTCTATGCTGCATTGAGCCTCAGGATAGAACCTCAAGGAGCCAAGAGGCTGCCATTGCTCCAGCCATATATCTTATGGTGTTTCATTGCTGCAGGAAAAGAGACTTGTTTTTCTCTTTCCAGGGCATAACTCATACAGATGTCTTTTTTATTTTTTATTTTAAAAGATTTATTTATTTTATTTATCTACACTTTATCTGTCTTCAGACACACCAGAAGAGGGCATCAGATCCCATTACAGATGGTTGTGAGCCACCATGTGGTTGCTAGGAATTGAACTCAGGACCTCTGGAAGAGCAGCCAGTGCTCTTAACCACTAAGCCATTTCTCTAGCCCTCATACAGATGTCTTACAGAGTGGATTTCTCTAGCTCTAATTGTCCTGACTCGACTCTTGCACTCAGTACTGAAAAGATCACTGTCCTTAAGGGAATGTTGGTGTGAACTAGCTTAGGCCCTCCTTAGTCACAGGCCCATCTCTGACACCAGGAACGAGGTTAGCCAGCATCACTGTAAATCATAAGTCTTCTGTAACAGAGATGACGTCAGCTGCAGGATCACCACATTTGCCAGGAGCTGCCAGCAGAAGGTTATTTCTCTCACAGTTCAAGATCCACACAGTTCCAGGTTTTACTCCGGCATCTGAAAGACTGTGATTCTCTTGCTCTTTTCACCTCTCTTGTGGATGGATGCCCAGTCTACCTAGTCATCCTGTGTGTTTTGTGTTGTGTAACGCTTTGTCACTGCTTGTTTTAAAGTGGCTGGATAGTGAGGGTGGGTGGGGCAGGCAAATGGAAAAGAGAGTCAGGACCGTCCATGTCAGTCACCACACATGGAAATGTGTCAGCTAAACCATGCCATGCCAATGTCTCTTCAATAGCAAAACGGAGTGGGGTCACTTACTGTATCTTTTCCTTCTCAAGAGTTCTTTTTCTCCTGCAGGAAGTTAGTGATAAAAGGAAACCAAACCCCACTGTCTTCTTAGTAGTAATTGTCAAGTTCTGTAGAAATTTAATTCTTTTTTTTTTTCTTGAGATCATGTGCCATGTATCATGTAGCCCAGGCTGGCTTTGAACTCCTGTCCCTACCTCCCAAGTGCTGGTGTCACAGGTACGCCCCACCACACCAGACTTTCAACCATGTTCTTGTTGGGTTTGTGCTTTGGCATCACAGTGTTGATTGTGGTCTCCCTTCGTTGACTCTCTGGTTGTTTAAACTCATTAGTTTAGCCTTTGTGACTTGGGGCCCTCTTTCACGGCTCTTCACATCTCTGATCATACCATTGGCATCTGAGAAGTTAAACCACCACCATACACCCTCCTCACCTCCTGGTCCTCACCAGGCACCTGTCTGTCCCTCATCTGTTTTGATTTCTCCTGTGTATGTATGCATGCCTTCAGTGCATATGGAAGCCAGAGAAGACTTTTGTGGACTTGGTTTTCTCCTTCAATTGAGAAATGGTTCTGGAGTTTGAACTCAGGTCACCACCTTTACCCTCTGACCTCTGAGCCATCTCTCTGGCCCAACACCCTTACATTTCTCATGTTTCTTAAATTAGTCCCTCCTTCTCGAGTTTATTATTACGTTTTATTATTTTAATTTTTAATTTCATGTACATTGGCGTTTTGATTGCATGTATGTCTGTGTGAGGGTGTCAGATACCCCTGGAACAGGAGTTACAGACAGTTGTAAGCTGCCATGTGGGTGCTGGGAATTGAACCAGGGTCCTCTGGAATTCAACCAGTGCTCTTAACCCCTCAACCATCTCTCCAGGCCCTTGCATTTATAATTTTGTGGGGCAAGGGACATGCTGAAGCTACTGTAGAGATCAGAAATAACTTGGGGGGATTGATCAGCTTTACCTTCCCACCATGTGTGTTCCAAGGGCAAAATCCAGGTTGTCCAACTTAACAGCAAGTGAGGTTTTTTGGTTTGTTTGGTTGGTTGGTTTTTGGTTCTTTTTTTTTTTTTTTTTTTTTGGTTTTTCGAGACAGGGTTTCTCTGTGTAGCCCTGGCTGTCCTGGAACTCACTCTGTAGACCAGGCTGGCCTGGAACTCAGAAATCTGCCTGCCTCTGCCTCCCAAGTGCTGGGATTAAAGGCGGGCGCCACCACTGCCCACTAGCAGCAAGTGTTTACACACTGAGCCATCTCACCAACCCCTCCCCCATTAGCACCACTACCCATTTTTGGAGACAAGGTCTGATATAGCCTCCAGATTGCTATAAAGCTGAGGATGACCTTGAACTTTTGGTCATCTAGTCTCTCCTTCCTCAGTACTGGGCTTACAGGCTCCTGCTGAAAGACCTCCGAGCTGGGGAGACCTTCACTCAAGTCTCGGGACGGCGCGACCCCCCAAGAACTCACGAAAGACCGTCCTTGCTGCAATCACACGAGGTTTATTGGGGGGGACGACCAGTGCACTGGGGCCGAGCTCGTATCCTACACAGAGGCAGAGGAGTTCGACCCTGAGCAGCTGAAGTCAGGGGTATTTAAAGAAAAAGCTATGAAGCAAGGAAATTCTATGTGTCATGGGAAAGTATAGAATGTCCTAAGTTCATCACTCCCGCGGTTAGCTGTTTCCTGAGACAAAAGGTGTAGGTTAGCCATTTCCTGAGACAAAAGGTGTAGGTTAGCCATTCATTCCTGTGGTTAGCTATTTCCCGAGACAAAGATATGGGTTGTTGCGATATCAACCCTGCTGTTAACTATTTTCCCGGGACAAAAGGATGTATGTTAGCCATTAGGCGGTGGGATAGGGCTATGTTATCTCTGGCTTTAATTTGCTAAGGGGGGGTCTAACTTCCCTATAATGGGCTCGGGTCTTTCACTGCCACCAGCACAAAGTTTATTCAGCAGCTGGTGATAAAGCCCAGGACTTCATGCTTCCTGGGCAAGTACTTCACCAACTAAACTATACCCCAGCACCATTTTTATTTCTATTATAAGAAAACTTAAGAGTCTGTGCATAGTTGCACATGGCTGTGGCCCCAGCCCTTGGAAGGTGGGGCAGACGAAGCAGGAATTCCAAAGCTGCCTTCGAGCCGGGCAGTGGTGGCGCACGCCTTTAATCCCAGCACTTGGGAGGCAGAGACAGGTGGATTTTTCTGAGTTTGACGCCAGCCTGGTCTACAGAGTGAGTTCCAGGACAGCCAGGGCTACACAGAGAAACCATGTCTCAAAAATAAACAAACAAAAAAAAAAACAACAACAAAAAAACACACACGAAAGCTGCCTGAACTGTGGCATTTTAATCACCATGGGCTGTATGAGCTCTCTGCGGGGGGGGGGGGGGGGTGTAAGAAGGAGAGAGAAGAGGAGGAGGAGAAAAAGAAGGAAGGAAGGAAAAGAGAAGGAAAAGAAAACCACAGCTTGCTACTTTTCTTGTAAGTTTGGCCCGTCCCTGTGTTGTTCAATAGTGGTTTTCTTTTGGTAAATAGCTAAATAGACATGTCTTGCCTCAGATTTGTTTTGCAGTATGAATAATACATGTTCCACGTTCCTGTGGCTTCCACTTGCCTGTTGTCTCTTCCTAAAGGTTATGTTTTCTGTTTCCGCTCACTCATATGTTGCATACACTTGACTCAAACACACACACTTGACTTCCGTCTAGTGACACATGGACTCTCTTGATGCACCGTGCTTATTAGTTTCAGTGCCACTGGTCGAGCATGCAGGGATTGCTAAGCTTGAGTTCAATGACAGAAAGCCCTGTAGAGGTCCTTGATGCACTTCACGAAGGAGGCAGAGAGGCTGAACTGTAGCAACTGACTTCAGGCGCGAAGTCCCCTTCACCCACAGGGAATACCACTTTATTAAGCATAGTGTCATGTCCTGCACTCGTTCTCCTCAGCTAGACACTGTTCTAAGCACTGGAGAGTCAGTAGGTGCCTGATAAACACGACTCTTGGCTTCAAGATACAGATGCTAGTATTGTCTAGACCCTCACATTTGGCTTACCATCTTCTTTTCCTGTCACTTTTTAACATGTACCCCAAATCCTTCTGCCACACATTGGCCTGGTTCACCAGACTCTAATGTTTGCTTAGTCTTAATTATGCTCATTTCTCTCTTCTGTAGTGTTTTCTCTTTCTTGAAGTTTGTGTTGTGCCTTGTGTGTGTGTGTGTGTGTGTGTGTGTGTGTGTATGTGTGTGTGTGTGTGTATTTGTTTGTTTTCTAGGACTAGTGGTAGAACCCAGGGCCTCGGGTATTCTAGGTCAGCACTCTACCATAGAACTGTATTCACAATTGCAGTACTTTTTCTATGCAAAGTACAGGATAGCTCTTGACAATACATCCCTGACCCTGACTTGGGTCCAGGCAATTGTTGATCTCACACAACACTTACAGTTTAAAAAGACACACCAGAATATTCATTCTATCCATGTGGGCTTGTGCCAGAGAAAAAGAGAAAGAGAATGGCGAGCCCCATATGTGCCATGTCTCCTTCCAGACTCAACAGTTACCTAAGCCACTGCTCCAGTAAAGGAGGTCCCTCTGTAAGAACACAGGAAACCTGGATAGTAAGGTTCTGCCCTCAGTAAGGTCTCTGAGATACTTGCCTTTGCCCTCAGTACAGTCAGGGATGCCTCTGAATTCAAATGTTCGTTCACTCCACTGTTAGAAACACCTCTGTGCTGGGGACAGCATCTTTTCAGAATCCTGTGGGACTGAGAAAGGATGCATTGAGACTCACACCCATGCCAGATGCAGCTGGCCCCAGAGTAAGAGGTCATCAGAAAGTGGCAGAAGCCGGGCAGTGGTGGCACACGCCTTTAATCCCAGCACTCGGGAGGCAGAGGCAGGCGGATTTCTGAGTTGGAGGCCAGCCTGGTCTACAGAGTGAGTTCCAGGACAGCCAGGGCTATACAGAGAAACCCTGTTTCGAAAAACCAAAAAAAAAAAAAAAAGAAAAGAAAACAGAAAGTGGCAGAATGTCCCAGATGGATTCAGAGCCAGCTGAAACCGGCCTTTGGTGCAGTATCACTTGCCACCATTTACTCTGAGAATCCTTGTGGCTTTTTTTATTGTTACTATTGTTAATGTTTTGGTTTTGTTGGTGGGGGCATGTTTATTTTATGTATATGTTTGTGTGCACCGGTATCCATGTGGGGGGTGCATACAGATGTGGGAGTCAGAGACAACTTCTGGAATCATTCTGCAGGCAGCACCCATCTTATTTCTTTTGAGACAGTATTTCTCAGTGGGGTTGCTCTTACCAGCTCTGCTAGGCTGGCCAGCCAGCATGCCTCAGAGATCTACCTGGCTACACTTTCCCAGCACAGAGAAGACAACTGAGTACCACAACACCCAGCTTTTGGACTTGGGTATGGGGATAAAACTCAGATCCTTGTGCTTGCAATAAACATATTTACTCCTGTATGTATGTATGTATGTATGTATGTATGTATGTATGTATGAACAAGCCACTGTACTCAAGTTTAAGCCAGAGGATAACTTACAGGAATTGATCCTCTCCGTAGACTATGTGAGACTCAGGGATCGAGCTCAGATCATCCAGCTTAGCAGCAAACTCCCTTTACCTGCTGAGCCATCTAGCTGGTCCCTGGGGTGGGGGTGGGGGATGGGATGCCGGCCTCAAAAGTGTGATCCTCTTATGTCTGCCTTCTGAGCGTGGGATTCTATGCATGCTATCACACCTGGTTTTATGTGGTACTGGGAACTGAACCCGGGGCTTCATGCATGCCAGATAAACACTACCAACTGAGCCTCAGTCTACAGTTATGCTCTTCCTGTTATATAAAAACAAAAACAAACAAATAAACAAACAAAAACCTGATAAAAGCAAATTAAGAAAGGTAATGGGTCATGGCAAGACCCAGTGGGTACAGGTAACCAGCACGAAACCTCAGAACCTGAGTTCAATCCCCAGTACCCACATGGTGGAAAATGAGAAGTGGCTCTTGAAAGTTGTTCTCCAGCCTCCACAGGAGTGCTATGGCCCACCGGGCGGTGGTGGCTCACGCCTTTAATCCCAGCACTTGGGAGGCAGAGGCAGGCGGATTTCTGAGTTCGAGGCCAGCCTGGTCTACAGAGTTCCAGGACAGCCAGAGCTACACAGAGAAACCCTGTCTCAAAAAAAAAAAAAAAAAAAAAAAAAAGGAGAGCTATGGCCCATATCCTCTCCTGAGCATCACACACAGACACAAAATAAATAATCAGTGTGAAAGCAAATAAATGCTAACAGAGGAAGGAGGAGGAGGGGCTCATTTTGGCTCACAGTTTAAAGGTACAATCCACGATGGTGGGGAAGGCATGGCGACAGAAGAATGAGGTCACATTGCATCCACAGTCAAGGAGCAGAGAGATGGATGCTGGCCCTCAGCTCCTTTCTCAGTGAGGAAACCCAGCCCATGGGAATAAACATTATGAAATACAATGTGGTGGCAGTGGGGAGGGGGCGTCAGCCCATGGAAATAAAGCCAAATGTTATGAAATACAATGCGGTGGTGAGGGCAGGGGGTACTGGTGGGCCCATGCCAATGTGTGCCCCTGAGAAATCACGCCATGCAGCAGATCAGGTACAAGGCGGTTTATTGGGGAAAGGAGAAGAATGAGGAGCTGAGAAAGGGAGAGAGGCTGATGAGTAGACATGCAGACAGACAGATGGGAGCAGAGCCACCACAGCAGAGGATGTGGCATACAGAAGGACAGAAAGGGAGGAGAGAGAAAGAGAGAGAGCTGGAGTAACAGGCAGTCCCTTTACACACAGTCCTCAGCTGACAACCTGCCAGCAGCAGGTGATGGTGGCATAACCAGTTGCTAGGTCCCTGGGAAGAACCCTAGTAGAATTGACTGTACGCTAACACCAACCACATACAAGATGGGGCTTCCCTCCTTGGGAAATACCTCACAGACAACTTGAACTCACTATGTATCTGAAAATAACCTTGAATTCCTGATCCTCCTACCTCTCCCTCCAAATACTGAGATTATAAGTCTGAGCCACCATGCCTGGCTGCCTGGCTCTGATGGACTTTGTAGACTTTGATCAACCCATCTCAAATGATATGAACTCTCTTCTGGAGTGCTTGACAATGATCAAAGGATTCCTGTGTTTTCTCAGAATTCATTCTGCAAATATTAATGATCGAGATAAGGATAAAAGAAGAAAACACTGAATATTAGCATTTCGGATTCTTCTTTCAGCTTCCCGCACCTGCTCTCTAACCAGGAAAATCAAAAATCAAGGGTAGAAACTGGTGTGGTGCTGCAGGCCTGGAATCCTAGCCCTTGGATGGTGAGGCAGGAGGATCAGAAGTTCAAGGACATCCTTGCCTACATAATGATTAAAGTCAAGGCTAGCCTGGACTGTATGGAAATCCTATCTCAAAAAACCCAAAAGGTACTGGGAATTTGCTTTCAGTGAGTATAGTGTTTGCTTCACAGACACAAAGACCTGAGTTTAGATTCCTCAGAATCCATGTAAAAGTCAGGCACGGCCTGTGTGCATGTTCCCCAGCACAGGGGGACAAAGACGTGTGGATCCTGGGGGCTTACTGGCCAGTCATTCTAGCCAAAATGGAGATTCCCTGGTTCAGTGAGAGACCTTATCTCAAAAAATAAGGCAGAGAAATGACTTCGGAAGAGACCCCAATGTCAACCTCTGGCCTCCACACATACCAGCAAAGGTACGCAAGCACAGGCTTATAGCACACATACACATACATGCACACATACAAGCTGAAGCGACAAGTAGGCCTGAAGTGTCTCATGAGAAGGGAGGAAAAAAAACAGTATGGCAATGTACATCGTAATCTCAGCACTCGGGAAACCGAGGCAGGAGAGCTTGAGTTCAAGGCTAGCCTGAGGTACGCAGGAGACCCTGTCTTAAAATATGGGAGTTGGGGTCAAGAAGTAAAAGACTCCTCTAGCATGTATCTGTATCACCTGGGTCCACATCTATCTCAACATGTATCTATATTACTTGAATATGCCACGTATCTGAACCAACTTCACCATATTTAAGAGTGGAGTTTTTCCTAGTTGTCTTTAGTTTCCCAATTCATTGTTTAGTGGCTCTTACCCCGTGCTACATGGAACAATGTTCCTGTTTCAAGGCCTATGATCAAACTGCATGGATCTTTCTAAAATAGAAGGAAAATTTTATACCAAGAAGAAGAAGGAGGAGGAGGAGGAGGAGGAGGAGGAGGAGGAGGAGGAGGAGGAGGAGGAGGAGAAGAAGATTTAAAATAAGGGCGTTGGAGTGAGGGCAGGGAAAGAAACTCTGGAGAAATAGCTTTGCCCTGAAAACTCTCATAAAATAACGACATGCTTTATAATACAGTTATTTGCTTTTATTTGGGTATTTTTATTTAGGTGGGAGGGGTGAGACAAGGTCTCTATATTTAGCCCTGGCTGTCCTGGACCTCATTATGTAGACCATGCTGGCCTTGAGTTTGCAGAGATCCTTCTGTCTCCTGTCTCTACATCTCAAGTGTTGGAATTGAAGTCTGTACTACCACACTGTGAACAGACACCATGACCTCAGTAACTTTTTTATTTTTTTATTTATTTTTTGGTTGTTTTCGAGACAGGGTTTCTCAGTGTAGACCTGGCTGTCCTAGAACTCACTCTGTAGACCAGGCTGGCCTCGTACTCAGAAATCCACCTGCCTCTGCCTCCCAAGTGCTGGGATTAAAGGCGTGCACCACCACTGCCCAGCTCTCGGCAACTCTTATAAAGGCAACTCTTTTCTTTTTTTTTTTTTTTTTTTGGTTTTCCGAGACAGGGTTTCTCTGTGTATTTCTGGCTGTCCTGGAACTCACTCTGTAGACCAGGCTGGCATCGAACTCAGAAATCCGCCTGCCTCTGCCTCCCAGGTGCTGAGATTAAAGGCGTGCACCACCACTGCAAGGCAACTCTTATCATTGGGGCTGCAAAACAGTTTCAGAGGATTAGTCCATTATCATGGTGAGAAACAAGGCAATGTGCAGGCAGACGTGGTGCTGGAGCTAAGAGTTCTACATCTTGATTCACAGGCACCAGAAGAGGACTCTGAGCAGCCCTGGATGTAGCTTGAGAATCTGAGACGTCAAAGCCCACCCCCACAGTGACACACTTCCTCCAAAAAGCCACATTTCCTAATAATGCCACTCCCCGTGGGCCAAGCGTTCAAACACAGGAGTCTAAGGGGGCCATTCCTACTCAAACCACACACATGCTCAGCTCTTTTCGATTCTCTTTTACTCCCAACCAGCATAGCTTAATTTTCAAGCTCCAGACCAATGAGAGTTCCTTTCTCAAAAATCAAAACAAAATAGATGAAACCTAAGAAACAACTCTTAGTTACTTTTCTATTAGTGATAAGACACCATGACCAAGGCAACTTATAGATGAAAAAAATTAATTTGGGGCTCATAGTTTCAAGGGTCAGAGTCTGTAACTACCATGGCAGGGAGCCTGGAAGTAGGCAAACAGGCATGGTGCTGGAGAGATAGCTGAGAGTTTACCACTGGAAACAATCAGGAGGCCGACTGAGCTAACCAGGAATGGCGCGTGTGGTAGTTTGGAAAGGAATGGTCTCCACAGGCTCCTGTATTTGGAGGCTTGGTCATTAGGGGGTGGTGCTACGACAAGGACTAGGAGGTACAGCCTTGTTGGTGTAGGTTGGAGAAAGTGTGTCATGGTGGGGGGTGGACTTTGGGGTTTCAAATGCTCAAGTCAGGCCGAGTCCCCCCACCCCCATCCCCTGTGATGCCTGCCAACCCAGATATAGAACTCTCGGCTTCTCCAGCACCACGTCCGCCTGTGTGTCATCGTGTTTCCACCATGATCATAATGAACTAAATCTCTGAACCTGTAAGCCAGCCCCAATTTAATGGTTTTTTTTTTTTTATAAGAGTTGCCATGGTCATGATGTCTCTTTACAGCAATGGAATATTGACTAAGACAGTGTGGGCTTTTGAAACCTCAGTGACACATCTCCTCGGGCAAGGACAAACCTCTTAACCATTTTCTTGCCGTTCCATCTACTGGGGACCAAGCATGCAAATATGTGAGCCTGTGGAGGTCATTCTCATTCAAACCACCACACACTCTAAAGGTTGGCAGAGGATCAGGAATTCAGGGTCACCAAAGGAGAAAAGCAAGACTCTATTTCAAAAAACTGAAAGAAAAAAGAAAAAAACTAGGTTCTGGATATTAAATTATTATAAAGAAAAGTTTGGGGTTTTTTGGTTTTGTTTTTTGTTTTTTTCGAGACAGGGTTTCGCTGTATAGCCTTGGCTGTCCTGGGACTCACTCTGTAGACCAGGCTGGCCTCAAACTCAGAAATCTGCCTGCCTTTGCCTCCCAAGTGCTAGGATTAAAGGCATGCGCCTTTAAAGGCTTAAAGAAAAGTTTTGAACTCTGGGCACATAGCTCAATTGATAGATTGCTTGCCTAGTATGTGTAGGGCCCTGAGTTTGATGCCCAATACCACATAAAAGAGATGTGCTGGCTCATGCTTGTAATCTCATTTGGGAGGAAGAGATAGGAGAATCAGTTCAGAGTTATTCTTTTTTTTTTTTTTTTTTTTTAAGATTTATTTATGCTAGAATAGACTTTCTTCTGCCTTCCTCTGCAGATAGGAAAACAAGCTCCTCAGACTGTCCTGCATGCCCACTCTGGGCTTTACTAATAGGAGGGGTGCCCTAGGGAAAGACTCCACCCAGCTAAGCTCTCAATGGTAGAATGGAGCCTAAGGGCTCTTCTACTTGAGAAAACTATTACATACCAAAGTTTCTGCTAATGGTCAAAGGGGCAAGGTTCAGTCCCAGACCAACAGTTGAACTAGTCTGTGTTCTCTATAGGCTAGCCGTTTTAGGGGCACGAAACACAAGATCGAGGGTGTGTGGGTTCTTCCTTTGTGGTTTCAGAGAGTTACTGAGGCCAACCAATGTGTACCAGTGCTGGGAACTCTGTTAGAAGGTGGTCCTGAAACCCTGTCTCAAAAAACAAAAAACAAACAAACAAAAAAAAGAAGGTGGTCCTGAAGTCCAGAAGTCATTGTGAACCTTGGAAGTGAAGTCTGGACTGCAGTGAAGACTTTAATATGTGGGAGATATCAGAGCCCTAAAACATCTGCTCAGGAGAGTTGTACACAGGAAGTGTAGGCGGCCTGAGACAGAGATGTAGGCCGAAGGCAGCAGCTCTGGAGGGGATGAGCTAAGTTCTCTGACATTAGACATGGAGTTTATCCTGGTAAGTTTTGCTTTGGGTCAATATTTTCTCACTATACCCCAACACTTCCCTTTTGGAATGCTAATATACATTTTGTACCATTGAACGTTGGGAGTGTGTAATTTGAGGGTCTGGAGAGATTGCTCAGCAGTTAAGAGCACTGACTGCTCTTCTGAAGGTCCTGAGTTCAAATCCCAGCAACCACAAGGTGGCTCACAACCATCTGTAATAAGATCTGACGCCCTCGTCTGGTGTGTCTGAAGACAGCTACAGTGTACTTACATAAAATAATAATAATAAAAAAAATCTGCCGGGCGGTGGTGGCGCACGCCTTTAGTCCCAGCACTTGGGAGGCAGAGGCAGGTGGATTTCTGAGTTCGAGGCCAGCCTGGTCTACAGAGTGAGTTCCAGGATAGCCAGGGCTACACAGAAAAACCCTGTCTCGAAAAACCAAAAAAAAAAAAAAAAAAAAACAGAGAGAGAGAGAGAGAGAGAGAGAGAGAGAGATTACTTAAGTCTCAGAAGAAACTTTGGAGTTTTGAACAATGCTGAGTCTGTTAAAGACTGTGGAGATTTTTCGAAGTTGAACTCCATGCTTTTTTTTTATTGTTTGGTCATGACCCTAAGGAGGCCAGGGAGTGATGCAGCGGTTTGAATGAGAATGTTCCCCCACAGGCTCAGGCATTTGAGTCCTTGGTATCCAGGTGGTGCCTGAGGAGGTGGTGGGGGTTGTGGGGTGGTGGGAGGTGGGGGTGTATGTGTGTGCAGCCTTACTGGAGGAAGTACTTGCATGAGGTGAGCTTTGAGGGCTCATAGCCTTTCCCCACTTCTACCTCACACATTCTCTCTGCTTTGTGCTTGGGGTTGAAGATGAGATTCCTCAGTTTCCTATTCAGCCGTCAGCAGCCATGCCTCCTGGGCTGTTATGAACTCTTGCTCTGGATAAACTCTTCCCTCTAGAAGGTGCCTTGGCCAAGGTGTTTTATCACAGGACAGGGAAGTAACTAACGCAGATGTCTGTATAACCTGGACTACACAGTGAGACCTTCTTGTAAATTGCTAATAATGAGTTTAAAACAATACAATCAGGGATGGAGTGGGGCTGTGCTCAGTGGGTAGAGTGCTTTTTGGTCATACATGAAGATCACAGTTTGGATCCCTAGGTCCCAGTTTTAAAACTGGGTATGGTAACACAGACCTGTAGTCGCAGCACTAGGAGGCAGAGACAGGAGGATTTCAAGGATTACCAGCTGGTGAATATCAGATTGCATAAATGACCCTGCTTCAAAAAAGAGGGGCTGGGGGAAGACACCTGACTTCAACCTCTGGTTTCCACATGGCCAAGCACCTCCCGACACACCTACACTCAGATAAACAGCTAAACAGAAGTGAACCATCTTGGCGATTTTCCAGGATACATGGTATTGTTGTTAACTGCGGGCCCCTGCTACACAGCAGTTGTTAAGACTGGCATCCTCAGTCCCAGCGGGACATTTGGACCACAGAATTCATTTCAAATGTGGCATCCAAGCCGGGCAGTGGTGGCGCATGCCTTTAATCCCAGCACTTGGGAGGCAGAGGCAGGTGAATTAATGAGTTCAAGGCCAGCCTGGTCTACAGAGTGAGTTCCAGGACAGCCAGGGCTACACAAAGAAACCCTGTCTCGAAAAAAACCAAAAAAAAAAAAAAAAAAGAAAGAAAGAAAGAAAGAAAGAAAGAAAGAAAGAAAGAAAGAAAGAAAGAAAAAGAAAGAAAGAAAAGAAAAAAACATGTGGCGTCCAAATCATCTGTCAAATATATAAAAAACAAGGAATCTTGTCTCCCATATTTGTCACTTTTCCAGGCTACCTGAACCCTGGATTTCACTCTTCCCTCAGAAGTCGTGGCTCCAAGTCCTAGATTCAGGCTTGTGCACCCCAGAGTTACCACGCATGCCCAGTGGGTAAGTTCTGTGGGAGGAACTGGGAATAAAAGGTCTAGAACAGCACTGGGACTCCAGAGTGTTGTGAGCCGCTGGCAATGACAAACCAAGAAGCTCATAACCTGTCACTCCAGTCCCACGAGATGGCCATGGGCATCACAGAAGTCCGACAAGGAAACAGTCAGCTCCACCCGGGAGACCAGGGAGCTTAGTGCCGACGTGGGACATGTCTCCCGGTGTCCACGCAAAAGTCCCTCTGTCACTGACTTCATTCAGGGATTTTACCTCCTTCTGCTTTCTTTTCTTGGCATTTCTCTGACACATCCTGTTGGAGTGTTATGTTTTAGGGAGAAAAATTTAAATATATTCATTTGCCACCTTAGACATGTTTTCATAAGAAGAGAAGCTAGCAGCTTGTAGCAAGAATGACTATTTCAGCACACGAAGCCTGAAATCATTTCAGTAATCCTCTTATAGTCCCTCCCACCTGGCTTCCTCTTTTGTCTTCTCTCTCTCTCTCTCTGTCTCTCTGTCTCCCTCTTTCCCTATCTTCCATTCCACTCTCCTTTCAAAACCTCTTGACAGACAAAGTGATCCCTCACAGCCAAGTGATACAGCAGAGGCAGGAAGCTTCCTGACAGGACCTTGTGATTGTCACCTGAGACTATAAAAGAGGTCACAGGGTAGCTCTGTGACCCTTTGCTAATGCATGAGTGTACATTTGAATGTGTGGTGGATTCCATCACACTCCCAAATGAAGGCCTGACCTCTATCTGTCTATCTAGCAGCCTTCGGCTCGTACTCAATAAAGTATTCACCTCTGACTGTGTTTAGTGCAGGTCTGCTAAGTATGCCAAATGTATGATCACACATTCACATTAAACTTTGTCTTCTCATCATGTCCTGAGCAGCTACACTGGTTAAAGTCCACTCTACCTTGGGAGGACAAAGTATAACCAGCACAGTTTGTTTGGGACTCTTGTACTAACTGCTAAATATCATCATCGTCATCGTCATCGTCCTGAAGGGGTGTGTGTGAGTGTGGGCACACACTTGTGTAAGTCAGAAGGCAGTTGTCAGGGCTTGCTTTTCTCCTTCCACCATGTTCATCACACTAGGGACTAAACTAGGGGCAGGCTACCTCACCAGCCCCCCCCCCTTTTTTTTTTTTTTTGGTTTTCCGAGACAGGGTTTCTCTGTGTAGCCCTGGCTGTCCTGGAACTCACTCTGTAGACCAGGCTGGCCTCAAACTCAGAAATCCACCTGCCTCTGCCTCCCAAGTGCTGAGATTAAAGGCGTATGCCATCACTGCCAGGCGCTTATTCTTTACTTTAAATATTTATTTGTTTGTTTGTTTGTTTATTTAATGTGTATCTATGTGTCTGCATGTGTGCATGTGTGTATGCTCAAGAGTATGTGTTTCTCTGTGTGTGTGTACATGTGTACATGTGTACAACTTGCAAGTTGGTTCTCTTCTTCCATTGTGTGGGCTCCTGTAGGCTCCAGAGACTGAATTCGGGCCATCATCCTTGACAATAACCATCTTAACTTGAGACTATCTCCCCTGCATTCCTTTCTTCACTTTTTCTTTCTTTCACCTTCTTCTTTCCTTCTCTTTTTAAAAATGGGGTTTCACATATCTCAGGCCAGTCGTAAATCTGCTATGGTGGAGAATGACTCTAATTCCTGAGTCTTTGCATTGTTTGCCAAATTATGGGATTACAAACTGCCCTGAGCCAGGTGTGGTGGCTACACAGAGAAACCCTGTCTTGAAAAACCAAAAACAAAACAACAACAAGCTGCCCTGAGACACCCCACTACAGGTTGCAAGGTTGCATGGAGACACTCCGCTTGGGATCAAACCCAGGGCTTTCCGCATGCTAAGCAAGCACTACCAACTAAGCTACATACACGGGCCCAAAGAAAACCTTACTTACTTACTTAATGTGTAGGTGTATGTATGCTATATGTGTTCATGCGGGGCTGTGCCAGTGTGTGGGTGCATGCACTCTAGTGTGGAGACCAGAATTAAGGTTGGGCGTTCTCCTAATAACTGCCTACCTTAGCTTTGAGTAGGGTCACTTCACTGAGCTGGATATGGATTGGCTGCATTGGATAGCTAGTGAGCCCTGCAAGGTCTGCCCTGCCAAGCACTCTACACACTGAGCCACCTCCTCAGTGCCAGAATGGGAATCCCACGTGATACCATTACATCAGTGGTACTGAGAGTCAACTTTTTTTTTTTTTTTTTTTTAAGAAAGTGCAAAACTACCTAGCCCTGGCTGGCCTGGAATTCACTGTGTAGACCAGGCAGGCCGGACTCACTCACAGAGATCCTTCTGCCTCTGCATCCTAAGCTCTGGGATTAAGGGTGTGTACTTGGCCAAAACGTTTATTTTAAAGACTTATTTTATATGTATGTATGTATGTATGTATGTATGTATGTATGTATGTGTGAGTGCCTACATGTATGTGCACTTATGCATGTCTGGTGCCCAAGGAGGTCAGACCCTGTAAGATCGGAGTTATAGGCAGTTGTGAACTGTTGAATACTGAGTCTCAAACCTAGTCCTCTCCAAGAACAGCCAACTTAACCTCTGAGCAAGCTCTCCAATCCCAAAGGAAATTATTGATCACTCTTTTGTATTCTTCTCTATAAAATCAGTTTGTATTGGTAAGATGGCTCAGTGGGTAAGGGTACTTGCCAGCAAGCCAGATGACTGGATCCACATGGTGGAAGGATAGACAGTTGTCCTCTGACCTCCACACGCATGCAAGTATACCTACATACATGCACACAAAACAAATATAAAAGATAAAAGAAAAAAATTAAAGCTTAATGTGCCTTTTACATATTTTTAAATTTTTGTTTTATGTGTATGGGTGTTTTGCATGTGTGTGTGTCTGTGTCTGTGTCTGTGTGTGTGTGATGCCTGAGGAAGCCAGAGAGACAACCATTCCTGGAATCAGAGTTACAGAAGGTTGTGAGTCACCACGTGGTTGCTGGGAATTGAACTCAGGACCTCTGGAAGAGCAGTGAGTGCTCTTAACCACTGAGCCATCTCCCCAGCCTCTATGTTTCCTAAACATTAAGACAAATGAGAAGAGTTACTGTCTTTCAGCTCGGGATGTAGTTCAGTTGGCAAAGGCATTACTTTGTCAACACAGAGGCTTGGGTTTCATCCCTAGCACCGAGGTACTTGAGATACATTTGTAATCCCAGCACTTGAGAGGCAGAGGCAGAAGGATCTGGAATTTAAGGTCATCCTCCAACACATAGTGAATTTGAGGTAGTCTGAGTTATGTGAAACCCTACCTTAAAAAAAAAGGTGGGAGCTGGAGTTGCCAGTACCCATAGTGAAGGCTGTCCATGTCCCATATAACTCTAGACCTAGGGGATTCAACACCCTCTTCTGGGCTCTGTGGGCACCTGCATGCCAAAAGCATGTCACACACACACACACACACACACACACACACACACACCACACACACCACACACACACACACACACACACACCACACCACACTCCCACATACATATACACATTTTGCACATACACTTGCATACATCTTTTTTGAAATTAGAATAAAAAAGGTCTGTATCCTAAAAGCTTATCCCAGCCCTGCACTTAGAAGCATGCCCATAATTCCAGCGTTTAGGAGGCAGAAGCAAGAAAGATGCCCATGAATCCAGGGCCAGCCTGAGCTACATAGCAAAACTTTGTCTGAGTTCTGAAGACAAAGGCAGGCAAATCTTGGAGTTTAAGGCCAGCCTGGTCTACAGAGTGAGTTCCAGGACATCTAGGACTACAGAGAAACTCTTTCTCAAAACAAATAAACAAAAATCCCACAAAACAAGCAAAAACTTTGAAACAAACAAGTAAACAAAACAAAAAGTTCTTTGCATTATCTAGAATAAGCTAATAAACCCAGGTCTGAAGGCTTCCACTGTCTCAAGGTCCTGCGGCAGTCACTGCTCTCTCCTAGCCTGAGATCTTGCCTGTCAGCAGGAAGAATTAACAGAGCTAAGAAATAATGGAGAGGCTGGGCAGTGGTGGTGCATGCCTTTAATCCCAGCACTCGGGAGGCAGAGGCAGGTGGATTTCTGAGTTGGAGGCCAGCCTGGTCTACAGAGTGAGTTCCAGGACAGCCAGGGCTACACAGAGAAACCCTGTCTCGGGGAAAAAAAAAAAAAAAAAAAACCACCCCCCAAAAAAAGAAATAATGGAGAGTAGAAAGCACATGGGGAGGTTGAAAGCCTGTGGCTCAACTCTGATGCTGGCACTGAATTGCTGTGTCTGTGTGGTATCATCTATCTACCTTACTGGACTCTGGTGTCCACACACAGCAAGGAGGTAGCTGAGTTGTAGGTCTTAGAGAGCCTTCCCAGGTAGCTGCTTTAATTGTAGTGGCCGTGATTTTGAGGCTTTCCCCGTTTTCATGTTCAGAGGACAACAGCCTTTTATGGTTTGCCAGCTACTGCAGGTTCCTATGACAGATTGAGGAGGCAGGAGTTTCTTTGGTTTTGTTTGTTTGTCTTTCGCTTCTGTGTTTAGAAAATAAGATCAGGCAAGTCTTCTAAGATAAAGTGTATGAGGGCAAGAAGGCAGCTCAGAGCAAAGTCGTGGGCTTAAGATCACTGTAGAGAGGTGTTCCTTGTCACAGTAGCTCTAGGGTCATGACCTTTCCCTTCTGACTAGAGCATATGAACGAAAGCAGCAGGAAAGAAGCCACACCCTCACAGAACTAGCTGCCAGGCTGAATGTGGAGAGGTTGGAATGTTGCAGGCCCAGAGCCCTCTTACAATTATATGAGGCTATCTCTAAACTCTCCCCCATTCTGAGACAGGGTCCCTATGTAGCTCTGGCTGTTTTGGAACTTACTGTGTAAACCAAGCTGGACTCAGACCTAGAGACATCTATCTGCCTGTCCCTACCTCCCAGGGCTAGGATTAAAGGTGTGTGTCACCACGCCCTGCTCTAGCCCAGTTAACAGCTGTACCTTGCCCACCTCTGGCTAATCTAGCATCCTTGTGACTAGCAGGTGAAACCTTTAGGAATGTATTGACTCAACAGACCAGGAGCTCCCAACAACCAAAATGCTAAAAATGTCCTCAGATAGTATCTGAGGCCTTAGCAGAGACGGCCCCTTGCAGAGGTCTCCAACAGTGTACTGGAAAGTGCCTTGTGACTCTTTGTTCTGTTGCTATAAAACTTCATGGACCTGTTTGCATGCTGAAACATGGAGTTTGGGGTAACCTGAATTGGTGTTCTCAGGACATGATCGATATTGGCTCTAAAATAAACTATTTTACATTCCCTTTGAGGTGAGACTTGTGTTTTTTGTCTCAATAAGAATAAATTCTGGCCGGGCAGTCATGGCGCACGCCTTTAATCCTAGCACTACAGAGTGAGTTCCAGGACAGCCAGGGCTATACAGAGAAATCCTGACTCAAAAAAACCAAAAAAAAAAAAAAAAAGAATAAATTCTGTGAAAGCCAAGTCTGAAACCTTCATGTTACATAAACACAGAGGCTCTGCATAGGACTGGGGGGAGGAGAAAGAAGGGACAGAAGAAGGAAGATAGACTGGAGGGTCCTCTACTTTGTTCTTCAACAAATAACTTTTGATTTATGTAAGGGGGGTTAGCTCATGTTTTTGTTCCCTGTCTTAATTGAAAACTAAAATGCATTTTGTAGGGCTGTACAGGACCCACCTGTAATCCCAAGACTGAGGTCAGGAGGTAGAAGGATGGTCCCACGCTGGAAGCCAGCCTGGTCTATGCAGCCAGCCTGGTCTATGCAGGGAATATTTTTTTCACTAGTGGACATTGTGTGTAGAACTTTTTCTAACCTTTTCACTACAGTTAAGACCATTTTACAATTTCCCTTAGGTATCTTTGCTCTATTATGTATAAATGTAGCTCCTTGAATTATTCAAATATGATGCTAATTATTGCACATTTTCATCAATTGACTCATTTGTTCAAAAATACTTCTGCACCCCTACTATGTGTTAGGAACCATACTAGGTTCACTGATGCAGGTAAGTCTTAGGACTTCCAAACATTCAAAGGCTATTTTGGGAGACAGACAGGTGGATATGAACAGACCCTCGACATTTGTTAATCACTCTTCATTGTCTCAGTTATTCACAAACAGCCTCAAAGATCCATGTCATGAATTTAATTGCAACGAAAACAATTTCAATGATACTGTAGGCTGCTTGGAGGGTTAATTGAGATAGTGCATTTTTAAGCACCTAGCATGAATTTGAAACAAGAACTATTTAAGAAGGGAGGAACCACTGACTTGGAGAAACAGACATGGGGAGTTATGAGAAAAATACTCCGCCCTCCAAATCTCAGAGAGAGGAGAGAGCTTCTTGTACCCAGTACAGATGTGGAAATAGTTCTTAAATATGTGAAATTACCTGCATGAACTCTAAAACAGAAGTCACTGTACAAATCCTTTGATGGAACGGTTTTTTAAATTACTTTGTGTGTGTGTGTGTGTGTGTGTGTGTGTGTGTGTGTGTGTGTGTGTGTGTGTGTGCGCTGCTGGTGAATGAGCCCGTAGCTCTGTGCATGCCAGGCAGATCCCATCCCACTCAGCTACATCCCTGGCTCCTGAAGCTCATGCTTAAGTAATTATTTAATTAATTTAGTCACGTCTTGGCTTTTTGACTAAGATCAAGAGTTTTTTGTATTTTTTATTGGTTGAGATGAGGTCTTGTATATTCCTGGTGGATTGTCAGTGTGCTATGTAGTCCACAAGGACCTTGAACTTCGGCTCATCTTGTCTCAATTTCCAGAGTGCTGGGGTCACAGGCACGTGCCTCACAGTTTAAGGCAGTACTGGAGGGAACACGGGGCTCTGTGCTTGCTGAGGTGAACACAGCCCAAGCTGCACTGCAGCTCCAGCCCCCTATGCCCTTGTTTTAAACCTCATCAAATGCAATCAAGATCGAAAAGCAAACACTGGAATGCTGGTGCGAGTGGGAACACATCTCCTTCAGGCTCCATCCACAGGACACGCTGCTTTCCTGTCTTCACAAACATAGCTTCTCATACCAGCACGTGCACAGCTTTATATCACTTAGAACACAAGCGTATGACACATCTTTAAGTATCTGTTGGCACAAAACACAGCTCTCACCTCAAAAGAAAATAGGAGATAGTTTATCTGGAAACTAGTGTGAGTTAGTATGACCTGGGGAACATAGATTCAGGTTGCCTCAAATAACATGTTCCAACATGGAAAGACTTGTATGTGTTTATACTTAAAGAATAAGAGACATACATTTTATGTCAAGGCATTTTTAAAACACAATAGTGGAGGGCTGATGAGATGGCTCAGTGGGCAAAGGCACTTGCTGCCAACCCTGACAACCTGAGTTTGATCTCCAGGTCCTGTGACCTCTATATATATGGCCACATACATAAACATGTATGCAGACAAAATAATACAATAGTACAATATAATAAAAACACATTGGTGAAAAGATCAGGTTGTCAGGTAACAGCCAGGTGAGGGAATCTCTGCAGGAGGATTTAGATGCTGTCTGATGACATTCTTTGCTCTTCCATTGGTGGAAGCTGGTGGTCTGTAACCATTTTGGACATTCAGTCACTTAGCCTCTTGATCTCCTGGCTTGCTCCTGACCTCTTGCAGCCCCTTCTCTTATTCTCTTCTCTTCCCCTCACGGTCTCATTCAGTCTGCTGGCATGTTCAGTCTGGACCCTTCCAGATGCCTCTGGCTGAATTCTCCCTCATATCTACAATAACCCTTCTCCACCATACTGAGAATCATGGTAACCACATCAAGCACACTGAGGATCACAAAGTTCCAGTCAGTCTAGTAAAATCTTTAACCTAGTTGTTGCTTTCTTCTGAGAACCTGACTTCACATATTTCCTATTATTATTTAGTTTTTATTGCTATATACTACTCATACAGACATGGACCACCACACCTGGCTAGCTGCCCGTCTTCCTTGACTCTGATGCCATTCTTTGAAAAATATTTTTCATTTGTTGTTTTTCTTCCCTGGCCTCCTCTCAATGGCTGTTCTCTGGCAGCTTCTGTCTGTCTGTCTGTCTGTCTGTCTGTCTGTCTGTCTGTCTCTCTGAGCCCTCATTCTTTTCCCACATTTACCTTTCCCTTGCCTGCTCAGAATTCCTTAGTGAAGTTAGTCAAGTGGAATTGGTGTCTCTGTGATAAGAAAACGCCTATGTCACAGAAGGCATTGAAAGTTCAGGACCGCGGACAGCAACGCACCCGCCCTCCTCTTTCAACGCTCTCTTGGTGTTAGCCACGCCCATGCTGCAAATAGTGCACTGGAATTATAAACGTGGGTGAGAGACCTGGCACAAACTCGTGTGATACGCGTTATCCTGGCAGAATAAACAAACTACTGTGGGAGAACCAAAGAACTCCAGAGACACTGGGTCCTCCTTACATGTCTGGGGGAAGTTGCATCCTGAAGATGACATCACCCAGGAGATAACCAGAACTCTCCAGGTATTTGCAACAAAAATCCCAAGTCTTATTCTATATCACTAACTTTTTTCTTAATAACAAACAACATTTCTCTTAGTGTATCATATTTGGATTAGTTGCAAAAAAATAAATAAATAACAAAAATAAAGTTGAATATTGTTATTTAACATTAAAAAAAAAAAGTCTAGAGGTGGCTTCGAGTGTGGTCCAGTGATAGAGCATTTGCCTAGCACATAGAAAGCCTTGGTTTGATTCCTAGAACCCCAGGAAAAGGGGGAGAGTGGCTGGGAGGTGGTGGCACACGCCTTTAATCCCAGCACTCAGGAGGCAGAGGCAGGAGAATCTCTGTAAGTTAGAGGCCAGCCTGGTCTACAGAGTGAGTTCCAGGACAGCCAGGGCTACACAGAGAAACCCTGTCTCAGAAAAAAAAGGGGAGGGGAAGGGATCAGATATGGTAAACCAAGAGCTGATGTAATGTTGTGGGGACACTAGAGTTACTAGAAACCCAAGACCTTTTGGTCATTAGTGGCCTTCATTTTGAAAGGAATTTCATTGTTTAAACAGATAACCAAAACCTCAGCCATTGTGGCCAGGGAGGTAGAAGGCTTTGTGGTCATAGAGCTTGCTGCATAAGCATGAGATCCTAAGCTCTAATCCTCTGCATCTACATTTAAACAGCCAGACAGGGAGCTGGAGAAATGGTTCATGGCTAAGCGTGCACTTCTTTTTCAGAGGACCCAGGTTCAGTTCCCAGAACCCACATTCAATGGTTCACAACTGCCTGTAACTCCAGCTCCAGGGGATCTGATATCCTCTTGTAACCTCTGAGAGGGCCTGTACACATGTGTCAGTCAATCACACAGACACACACAGACACACACACAGACACACACACACACTCACAAAGAGAGAGATGAGAAGAGAGAGATCAAATGTTCAGCCATTGCTTTTCTGAGTAGTGATATTAGCACACTGCTCTTTGAGAACTGGGACCTGTCTCTCTTTCTGTGTCCCAAAGTCTAGCATAGGGAATTAGTAATAACTGGATGCACAGTTCCTGCCTGACCTGTTAGGAAAGCTATAAGGTCTCTGATGCTTTGTGAAAGATTTTCTTCATGTGCTAGTTCCCAAAATTACCACACAACTGCCATTGTCCCATCTGGAGTCATCTTGAGCAATTTAGGATTTTTAATCTCCAACCCAGGCTTGAATCTGCCTTTTCCTCAAAATTCCAACTGTGTAGAAACTGTGTAGAGACTCCTCTCACACTCTGTTCTTGGTCATAGATGTTTGCTTCTTCAGGAAAATGGCCTCTATCTTTTCAACCATTCCTTAGAAGAGATGACTCATGAGCTTCTCCATTTATTGTTTTGTTCAGTTATTTATTAAGTCATAGTCTGACTATCATAGCCCAGGTTGGCCTCACACTCACAAACTCATAGCAGTCCTCTTGCTTTGGCATCCACATTTCTGGAATTATAAGTATATGCACCAAAAGGCCTGGTGTTCTGACTTTCTTTCTTTCTTTCTTTCTTTCTTTCTTTCTTTCTTTCTTTCTTTCTTTCTTTCTTTCTTTCTTCCTGAGACAGGGTCTTATGTAGACCAGATTGTCCTCAAATTTACTATGTACTCAAGCATGACCTTGAACTTTGATCCTCCTGCCACCACCTCTAAGTGCTGTGAGTATGTGTTTGCTCTAGGCTTAAATGTTTGGTGCTGGAGGATCAAACCCAGGGCTGGGCACAGGTTAAATAATCACTGTGTCAGCAGGGCTATATCCCAGTCTGGTCCAGTCTGTTATTCAGTCTTAAGAAAGTTGTTGTGGGGGCTGGAGAAACAGTTGAGTGGTTAAGAATACTTGACGCTCAGACAGAAGACTTGCGTTCAGTTCCTGGCACTTACATCAGATGTTTTACAAACTACTCCAGCTCCTGGGGATCTTCTGGACTCCAGGACGCTGCACTCTTGTGTGCACAAATCCACATGCAGACACACAGATAAATAAAAATAAAATGTAAAAGCAAATCTTTCAGAAAAATTGCTTTGGTCTAGTATGAACGTTCTATGACAGCAAGACTTAACCATAGATGCTCTTTGGGCTCTAAACTGATTAAAACAGGACTCTGCACGGTGTTTTATTCAGTTGCTCTGCTTTCTTTCTTTCTTTCTTTCTTTCTTTCTTTTTTTTTTTTTTTTTTTTTTTGGTTTTTTGAGACAGGGTTTCTCTGTGTAGCCCTGGCTGTCCTGGGACTCACTCTGTAGACCAGGCTGGCCTCGAACTCAGAAATCCACCTGCCTCTGCCTCCTAAGTGCTGGGATTAAAGGCGTGCGCCACCACTGCCCGGCTGCTCTGCTTATTTTTGAGATAGGGTCTTGCTATGTTGCACTGGCTGATCTAGAACTTCCTATCTTCCTGCTTTGATTTCATGAGATTCCCAGCATGCATCACTGCTCATGATTTCCTGCATTTAAACTTTATATTGAGGCTGGGTAGATGGCTTAGTGGATAAAGTGCTTACTGCACATGGGTGAGGACAAGAGTTCAGACCCCCAGAATCCACATCAAATTGAGCAGGGCTGGGGACTACCTCCAATGACAACACTTGGGCGGTAGAGACAGGTGATTCCTAGCACCAGCCGGCTGGCTTGCTTACTTTCCCATTGCTGCACTAAACCAACATATTCAAGGCAATTTATACAAGAAAGGATTTATTTGACTTAGGGTTCCAAAAGAATAAGAACCCAGGATGGCAGAGCAGAGGCAGCAAACTGGAGCGGCAACTGAGAGTTCAAGTCTCAGAATGCAGGCAAGAAGCAGAGAAAGCCCACTGGAAACAAGGCACGGCTTTTGAAATCTCTGTAGCTTGCTTCCACTGGCAGGGCCAAGCCTCTTAAATCTACCCAAACAGCCCCACTCACTAGGGACCAAGTATTCTGATGCATGAGAATATGGGAGCATCTCATTCAACCCATCAGATTGGCTCTACAGACTAGCTGGAATAAGCTCGCACCCTCTGCTCTGCAGGCCAGTATGAGCTTCATAAAAGTGTGGTTCAAGACCTCAAATCTCAACTAAATACCTTACCCATCTTCATTGTGTATAAACTGCCAGCATGAGGCTACCTTTAGATATGTTATAAAATATATATTGTTCTATGTAACCACAGGTAAGACATAGACTTTTTTTTTTTTTTTTTTTTTTTTTTGGACAGGGTCACCATAGCTCAGGTTGGCCTGAAACTTATAGCCAAGGAGGAGACTTGAACTTGAATTCTTTTCTTGCCATCATTCTTTCTTCTTCCTCTTCCTCTTCCTCTTCCTCTTCCTCTTCCTCTTCTTCTTCTCCTCCTCCTCCTCCTCCTTCTCCTCCTCCTTCTTCTCCTCCTCCTCCATCTTCTTCTTTCTCCTCCTCCTCCCCTTCTTCTCTTCTTCTTGTTTCTTTCTTTTCTTTTCTTTTCTTTTCTTTTCTTTTCTTTTCTTTTCTTTTCTTTTCTTTTCTTTTCTTTTCTTTTTCAGTCAGGATCTCTATATATAGCCCTGGCTGTCCTGGAACTCACTACGTAAACCAGGCTGACCTCAGATTCACAAAGACCCTCCTGCTCTGGCTCCCAAGTGCTGAGATTAAAGGTGGGCACCATCATGACAGGCCAAACTTCTGATCCTCCAGAGTCCACTTCCAGACTGCTAGAATTATACCTCATACCACCATGCCCATTTTGTGTGGTACAGAGGATCTTTTCTTTTTTTTTTTTTAATTTTTATTTTTTGGTTTTTTCGAGACGGGGTTTCTCTGTGTAGCCCTGGCTGTCCTGGAACTCACTCTATAGACCAGGCTGGCCTCGAACTCAGAAATCCACCTGCCTCTGCCTCCAAAGTGCTGGGATTAAAGGCGTGCGCCACCACCGCCCGGCGTCAGAGGATCTTTAAATCCAGATCTTTATACATAGTAGCCAGGTGCTCTACCATCTAAGCTGTATCCTCAACCTAACATACAGAATATTTATAGCTTTCTAAAGGGATCTTTCTCCCTCCAGCCAATACCCTTCAGGACAGCCACTATTTGGGTCAGTTTTGACTGTGCTTGAACCTTGGATAAGTGGAATTATCCAGAGTGTATTCTTTTGTGTCTGGCTTCTTTCCTTCATACCATCTGAGAGACCCCTCTATGTTGTGTGTAGAAGTCATTCTTTGTCATTGCTCTGTCTCTTGTCACAGGTGATTGAATATCATTTCAGTGTCAGACCAATATGGGGCTAATGTGGAGAACCCTGGCTCTAGGGTTAGACACAAAAGGGCTGGCTCCCATCTTCAAAACCCCTTGACCAGGATCGCCACTGAATGTCCACTCTCAACTTGTCTTTAATTCAACCCCACTCAAATATCCTCAGCCTTGGTTGGCATCATATTAATTCAGAAGGGTCTAAGATGAGAAGCATTTTACCAAGGAGCCATCACCTGGAGGTTGGGATTTGGGACACTCTTGTAGTAACCCAGTGCTTAGGCTTTTTGAAGCTCCCAATCCACCATAAATGGACAAGGAGGTGTGATCAATAGGTGTGGCAGTAATCTTAATTTGGAGATTCACTGTCACAAACAGGAATTAAAATTTTGTGTATTGCCGGGCAGTGGTGGCGCACGCCTTTAATCCCAGCACTTGGGAGGCAGAGGCAGGTGGATTTCTGAGTTGGAAGCCAGCCTGGTCTACGGAGTGAGTTCCAGGACAGCCAGGGCTACACAGAGAAACCCTGTCTTAAAAAAACAAAAACAAACAAACAAATGAAAAATTGTGTCTTGTGGCCATACCTTTCAGGAGGTGCATAGCAGATCAACCGTGTTCTGTGAATCACTTTAGAGCTAGGAATGGGGCTGGATGGCGGAGCACTCTGCGTTAGTCAGGGTTCTCTAAAGGAACAGAGCTGGGAGAATGACTGTATACAAAAGGGGATTTACTAGAGTGGCCACAGGCTCTGGTCCAGCTAGTCCAAAATGGCTTTCTCTTTCTGAAAAAAAGCCAAGCATCTAGTAGTTGTTCACTCCACAAGGCCAAATGTCTCGGCCGGTCTTCAATCTACACTGGAATCGAAAAGACGCTAAGTTCTAATTCCAGCTGCAGGAAATATGAACACACCAGGAAGACTGACAGAAAGCTCAAAAGAAAAGTGAAAGTGTTCTTGTTTCATGTCCTCTAACAAGCTGCCACCGGAAGCTGCAACCCAGTTAGAGAGTGGGTCTTCCCACTCAAATGACCCAATCAAGAAAACTCCTCACATGCCTACCCAGATGCTTGAGTTTTAGATGACTCCAGACAACCAAGATTAGCCTTCACAGTTGCTTAGTAACCTCAAAGCCCTAGGTTCAAGATCCAGTACCATAATCCAAAAAAGGAACAAATAAGAGTCTTTCCAGGGGCTGAAGAGATGGCTCAGCATGGTTAAGAGCACTGACTGCTCTTCCAGAGGTCCTGAGTTCAATTCCTAGCAACCACACAGTGGTTCACAACCTTCTGTAATGGGATCTGATGCCCCCTTCTGGTGTGTCTGAAGACAGCTACAGTGTACTCATATATATAAAATAAACTAAAAAATCTTTAAAAAAAAAAAAAAAGTCTTTCCAGTTAGGGAAGCCTAAAGCCACGCTCCCTTTGAATGCCTATACACCCTGTCCCAGGGCACCTGAGAAGTCAGAAGTTATTTTTTAGTATGAGTAACACCATTATAGCAATCTGAAGTGAAAACCCCACAGGCTCCTGGTTTGAATACTTATTCTTCAGCTGGTGGGACTGTGTTAGGAGGCGGGGCTCTGCTGGCAGAAGTAGGTCATTAGGGCAACCTGAGGCTCAAGTCTTAGGATCTACTTCCAGGTCCTCTGTGACGTGAGCAGCATCAGCCACAGACACCTGAGCTGTTCCACCATGGTTTCCAGGTCATGGTGGACTGAAGCACTCTGAACTTGTGAGTCAAAATAAGTCTCTCTTCTCCTAATTGATTCTGTGGGGTACTGTGATTTCAGTGAGACAAAAAGTTATCGAGCCTCTGTCTGAGTCTGTACTTGGCTTCGCTAGGCTGTTAGGATAGAGCTAGGATGTTAACCCAGGCTTGTCCTAAGACAAGAAGAGAGGGCAGGACTGGCTAGATGGCTCAGTGGTTGGAGGTAACCGCTGTTGTGCCTGAGGGTTTAGGTTTGATCAAGGTGGAAAGAGAGAACCAACTCCCAAAACTTGTCCTCTGACTTCCACATGCATGTCTTAACACTCAAGTGCCCCCCCCAGATAAATGTAATTAAAAACAGGAAAGAGAGAGAGAGAGAGAGAGAGAGAGAGAGAGAGAGAGAGAGAGAAAGGGGAAACTCATGCTCTCAGTGGATGCACCAATATTTCTAGACTAATTAAACAAGATTACTTCCTTGAGCCCAAAGTAGAATTTGGTATCTAAAGACAAGGACATAAAGATGCAAAACAAATGTTAATATGCAAATTAGTGACAACAAAGTGGAAAGGCTATATTCAAATTAAAACCAAACTAAACAAACAAACTGTGATGTGTCTTACCTTTGGCAAGTGCTTTTTTTTTTTTTTTTTTTTTTTGGTTTTTTCTTTTTCTTCTTTTTTCTTTTTTTTCTGAGACAGGGTTTCTCTGTGTAGCCCTGGCTGTCCTGGAACTCACTCTGTAGACCAGGCTGGCCTGGAACTCAGAAATCTGCCTGCCTCTGCCTCCCAAGTGCTGGAAAGGCGTGTGCCACCACTGCCCAGTGCTTTTTTTTTTTTTTTTTTAAGACAGAGTCTTATTATGTAGCATTGACTAGCTGATCTGGAACTTCCTACATAGCCTAGGCTGACCCTGAACTCACAGAAATCCACCTGCCTCTGCCTCTGCCTCTACCTCAGGAGTACTGGCACTAAGCCTGGCACCTCTGACAGAGTCTAACCTCTCTAAATCCCTGCCAGCTGTTCTGTAAATTTGGAATAGTAAAAACATCTCATTAGGATTGTTATAAAAACTAAATAATACACTCTCCATAAAAGACCCAACCATAAAGTGCACTGCATTGCTATCACGACAGACCCGGAGGAGGTCTAGAGACAGAAGGGGGTTAGTAAAGGCCACAGCGGGTGGCAGAACTGTCCTGGTCTCCTGGTGTAAATCCCAGGGTCCTTTCCATGGTCATATGACCTCATCCTCCATATTGTTTCACCCAGTTAATGTTTAGGAATTTGGAAATTTCAGTCTTACACTAACCAGGACTTTTGTTCCAGAGAGGGGGAGGTAAGGGGGAAAGAGAGACAAAGAGAGAGAGAGAGATTGAGAGAGAGAGAGAGAGATCTGTGAAAGCTGTTTGTCGCTGAGCTCCCTCAGCCAGCCTTCAAAGGACAAAGTACTTACCTGGTCACTCCTCCCAGGGTTAAAGAGGAACCCACGTTTTATCTCAATGACCTGCCCAAAGTGAAGATGACATTCTCAGCTTGCTGCTGATTAGGCCAGAGAGCAAACAACCCAAAGCATTCTTCCTCTTCGAAGGCTCAGATTTCCTTACCCTGAGAAGCCACTGTAGGGGGAGGGCATAATGCTGATGGTGGGGGTGGGCTGGGGGTATGGGGGTGTAAACACTACCATGATCAGAATTTAATGAAGGAACAAATCTCACTAGGAGTCAAATACCATTGTTTAAAAAACAAACAAACAAACAAAAAACCACAACATCCGGGCTGTGGTGACACACGCCTTTAATCCCAGCACTTGGGAGGCAGAGGCAGGTGGATTTCTGAGTTCGAGGCCAGCCTGGTTTACAGAGTGAGTTCCAGGACAGCCAGGGCTACACAGAGAAACCCTGTCTCGAAACAAAACAAAACAAAACAAAACAAAACAAAACAAACAAACAAAAAAAGAAAGAAAGAAAGAAAAGGAAAAGAAAGAAAGAAAGAAACACCGTTAAAATAAACCTGCCATCTTGTGAGGGCCGGGAGGAAGGTTACTCTCCATCTTCCACCATCTGCAGGATGAGCTTAGCTCGAGGCTTTCTTAAGATGCACACCCCCACTTCCACCTCCAGCATGTTTCTTATTGCATATCAGAGTGGGGTTGATCCTCGTTTCTTTCTCTAACTTAGGAAGATTCGGTCACAATGAATGTCTGAAGTGCATCAAGGGGACACTTTTGAGATGGTTTCATGGTGCATTTTATTGCAATTTTACATTTCCTAATAGTTTTGGACATTGTGCTTGAGTCCTTTTGTGTCTTCTGTAAGGAGTTCAGATTAGGTCAACTTAAATCACCGTCTAAGAGAGGGGGGTTCAGTCTTGGGGGAGTCGATGGCTGGAATTGGGGGTGGGGTCACGCAGTAGCTGTGATTAGGACTCAGAGTGTGGTGGGCTAAGAAGACAGTGATTCACATCAGGGCTTAGTCTCTGCTGGAAACAGGTCTCAGCCTGGATTTATTTGTGATGCATGCTGGGATTTGATCAGGGGTTGGGGTCAGGGAAGGATAGGGTTCTGTCCCGGGAAGGAAAGTGCAGAGTGGTTAGGCTTCAGATGCAGTGTGTGTGTGTGCGCGTGTGCGTGTGCGTGTGCGTGTGCGTGTGCGTGTGCGTGTGCGTGTGCGTGTGTGATGGGGGTGTGGTGCTTTCAGAACGGAGGACTGAGCAGATGGGGACCATGGAACCAAGGGGTCACAGCAGAGTTGGTGAGCTCCACAATAGCTGAAATGAAAGGGACTGATGGTGCGGAGGGTTTTCGGCTAGGAAACAAGTGGACCTATCTTACCAGTGGACAGTTGCCTGGCAGAGTCCTTATAGTTAAATATCTGTATACCCTGTGACTCAGCACTTCCAGTCTGGTAAAGACCAAACAATGCTACACACCACAACGTGGGTAGGTTATGGGAACAGACAGTGGAGGGACACTGTGTGTCTCACTTGTATGTTACCCCAAAGCGGTGACCATCCATCTCTAGAGATAGGAATTAGTTAAGAGCTACCTTCAGAGAGTAGTGAGGGCTGGAGAGGCAAGGGAAGAACTGTATCCAGAGAGATGGCACAGCTATATTTTGATCTGGGTGTCTGTTACACAAGTAGGACATATATAAAAATTCACTGGCGTGGGAATTGGCCGTGGTGGCTCACACCTATAATCTTAGCACTTGAATGGCTGAGACAGGAGGATTGCTTTAAGTTTGAGGCCAGCCTGAGATACATATGGGTTCCAGGCAAGTCTGGCTGTACAGAGTGACACCTTGCCTCAAAACAACAACAACAACAACAACGGATGCTGAGATGGTTGGATGCCAAAGCTCACAACCTGACAACCTGAGTTCAGTTCCTGGGGCCCACACAGCAGAGAGATAACCAACCCCCAAAAGTTGTCCCCTGACCTCTGTACAAGTGCTGTGACACATGCTTGTATGTAAACACACACACACACACACACACCCCAAGCAAATAAATGTAAAAATAAAAACAATAATAACACAATTCATTGAGCCAAATTTCATTTTTTTTTTTTTACAAGTAAGTTATATTCAAGGAAAAAAACAGCAGAGTATGGTAAAACAATACAGAATGTGTGCTAAATAGATATAGTGATAAAACGTTATCATAAAAAATACAGTTTTGACTTTTCTTTTTTTTTGGTTCAGTCTTGTTGACCCTGAACCTGGGTCTGGGGGACAGTGGGTTTATGAAGGTGTGTCCCTTGAAGTAACACACTGGAGACCCAATGTAAAAAGCCACAGACTCAGAGAAGTCCTGAGCCTGAATAGAAGCACTCCGAGTTAGTAGCCAACCCAGTAGGAATAACTGGTGTGCAATATCAATCAGAAGGTGGGGTACAAATTATTCACTGGTAATTATAAACCACTGAAGCTTTTAATAATATTCTTTCAGCTTATTTGAATTTATAATGCATGCATTTGGTTGAAAACACATTAAATCTTATAAAAGAGGATTCAGAGAGAAGTCCATTTTTTCCCATCCTTCCCTGCAAACAACAGCCCTCCAGACTTCCTCTCTAGAGGCAAGCACTGCCATCAGCTTCTTAAATATCTTTCCAGAGGTAGTCTATACATATTCATGAAGGATTTCCTTGAAGAAAATCAGAGCAGACTCAAGGTCTGCCTATAATGTTGCTTGAATACCAAATGCTTTCATGATAAAAATAATACACATGCTTTGAAAAAGAAATGGTATAAAAGGGCTTGTCGGCCGCCATCCACCCTCAGTTTCTGAGTTTACCGCTGTTAACAGTTCCATACGCAGCCTTTCCTGACAACCGCATGCACACGTAAATATACATGTGCTAAATAAACATAGTAATACAGGATTACTATGAATAGTAAACTTGCAATTGGAATTTATCAGAGCTCTTTCCCCCATCAATTATACATAACTCCTCTTACCCTCCTTAACAGCTACAGAGCATTAACCGCTTTCCAGTAGGAGGGCTGCAGGGTTACACTCTGGAGTGTTCACCCAAAACCATCGTCTGTCATGTGTCCCAGAGGAAAAGTTGGGAACCGCTGATGGAACCCACCTGGGTCTCAGTTTCTTGTCTGCAAAATGGAGACAATGACAGCCCTCCCTGTCTCGTGAGATTGTCATGAAGATGACATAGAGACAGGGGACAGAACGAGCAAGAGCTTGGAATCCTGGCAAGTGCTATGCCCCTGTGAGCAATTGCTGCTGGGGGGGGGGGGAGGGGGAGGGGCGGGAGTCCCAGGGTTTGCAGTCTAAGGCTGCACTGGTGAAGGCTTCCCCTGCCCTCCTTTACCCAGAGAGCCATTTGCTTTTGCATAATGATTGCAACCCTTTACTGAGTTCTTTGTCAGGCATTTGCATTTCATTTCTGTTAAACTTTGGTTTTACTACTCAGACAGCCCAGGTGGGCCTGGAACTCTTGATTCTCCTGTCTCTGCTTCCTGAGTGTTTGTGATCCAATTTCTTTGTTTAATATGTCTGTCTGTCTGTCTGTCTCCTCCTCCTCCCTCTCCATGTACTCCCTCTCCGTGCACACACTCTCCCTCTCCCTCCCTCTCTCTCTCTCTCTCTCCTTCTGACAACTCACTACCAAAAAGACAGTCATGGCAACCTTATTCAATTGATGAGGTTGACACAGTTGTTAAGTGACACACTCACTTTTGGGTGACCCCAAAAATCTGTGCTTGGGGGTTTCTGTTTGTTTCTTTGCCCTGATTCATTATGTGGCTGTGCTCTGACTTAGAGGGACAGCTGAGGAGTACACCTGGAGACAGAGCGCTCACTCCACCAGCAGTAAGCCCTACAAAGCATCTGATGACAAACTGAGTTGTATTGGCTGACAGGCTGCTGTCTGTGCTCTCCTATACTAAATGAGGCCAAAGGTAGGTGTGATGGTGCATGCCTGTAATGCTGGCACTTGGGAGGAAGAGGCATGAAAACCACAAACTCAGGGCTAGCCTGGGCTATATGAGATATGTTTCAATATGTAAGTAAGTAAATAAATAAACAATCATCAAAATCCTCATCATTGCTGGGCAGTGGTAGCGCACGCCTTTAATCCCAGCACTCGGGAGGCAGAGGCAGGCAGATTTCTGAGTTCCATCCAGGCCAGTCTGGTGTACAGAGTGAGTTCCAGGACAGCCAGGGCTACACAGAGAAATCCTGTCTCAAATAACCAAAAAAAAAAAAAAAAAAAAATCCTCATCCTTGTGCTCACCCAGGAGCTCCTTTTCTTTTATTTCTTTTTCTTTTTTTGTCTTGTTTTTCCTTTTCAATGTATTTGATGCTTTTATACACGAATATAATGAATCCAGGTCATATACACTCCTTGTTCTCCCAAACTATTCCTTCTTAGACATGAACAAGTTCCTCCCCACTTTGCTCCTCCTCCTCCTGCTGTCTTGGTTCTTCTTCCTCCTTCTGCCTCCTCTTCTCAGTCTGCTCAATCATGAAGTGGAGCATGGGAAACCCACCACTGGCTACACCAACAAAAACAAAACAAGCAAACAGTAAAATAAAAACAAAACAAACAAACAAACAAACAATAAAACAATAAAACAAAAAGAACAATAAACAAAAAAAACAAAAAGTCCAAAAAAATCAAAATTGATTCCAGGAGCTCCTTTTCTGTGTAATTTATTTTTATTTTAGCTTCATTGGTGTTCTGCCTGCGTATATGCCTGTGTAAGGTTGTCAGAAGCTACCATGTGGTTGCTGGGAATTGAACTTCAGTCTTCTGGAAGGCCATCTCTCCATTTCCTCATGTAAACGCTTCTTATGGGTTATAGAATACCACACTTCAAAGCCCAGCATCTCAGGATGTGACCTTGTTTAGAACCACAGTCACTGAAGTTATAATTAGCTGCGGTGAAATCAGAGGTGGGTATATAGCTCAGTTGGTACAGTTGCTGGCTCGCTGTGGCTAGGGACCTTGGATTCAATTCACAATACAAATATAAGAAAAGAAAGAAAAAAAAAAAGAAGAAGAAGAAATGGGGGGGGTGGAGAAAAAATTGATACTAATAGGCTGAGCTTGGTAGGACTGCCTATAATCCCAGCAATCAGGAGGTGGGGACAGGAAGATCAAGAAGGAGTTCAAGAACATCCTCGGCTGCAAGGTGAGTTTGAAGCCACCCTGTCTCAAAAATATCCTCCCAAAAGAAAATAAACATCCAGGACAGCCAGGGCTACACAGAGAAACCCTGTCTCAAAAAACCAAAAAAAAGAAGAAAAAAAAAAAAAAAAGAAAGAAAGAAAATAAACAAACTGCCATCTTCCTGGAGCAAGGTAGGCTGGACCTGAGTAGTGTCCATAGCAGAAAGCCACGTGGAATCAAATGGAGAATGCCACAGATTTCCAAAGCAGTAACTACAGTTACATAGCCATAAGCAAAGGAATGCGGAGGGCTGCCAGCACACCACAAGAATTGGTAAAAAGCAAAGGAGAATCCCACTATAGGTTTCAGAGATTTTGGACTTCTGGACCTTGGAACTTAGGCAATACATTTCTGTTGGTTTAAGCACCCAGTTTGTGATATTTGATATGACCGCCCTAGAAAAGAACACTAAGGCTCAACCATTAAACCCAGGCCTACAGATCTCAGCCCAAGATCTGTAGTCCATGCCTTCTTTCTCTGTCCCATTTCTTCCTTCCTTCCTTCCTTCCTTCCTTCCTTCCTTCCTTCCTTCCTTCCTTCCTTCCTTCCTTTCTTTCTTTCTTTCTTTCTTTCTTTCTTTCTTTTCTTTTTTGTTTTTTTTTCCGATAGGGTTTCTCCGTGTAGCCCTGGCTGTCCTGGAACTCACTCTGTAGACCAGGCTGGCCTCGAACTCAGAAATCCACTTGCCTCTGCCTCCCAAGTGCTGGGATTAAAGGCGTGCACTACCACTGCCTGGCCCATTTCTATTTCTTTAATAGGTTGCTGGTATCCTTGGCCATTTGCTTGTTCAACACACAGACAGTCACACCCATGACATTTCCCCCACCCCACCCCCTCATGGCAGGCAGCACACAGTCTGTTTATTTCCCAACATGCTCTGCTCAGGGCCAGTCAGGTCCCCTGCCCCTGCCTCTTCCTGGCTCTGGGCCAGCCCAGCTCCTCTGGGGAGACAGTAGATTGAAGCCCCCTTCTGGGTTGCCAAGGCGACAGTGCCGACTGAGTGCCCTCGAGCCAAGCAGCTGTGGCTGCAGGGAAGCAAGGGGCCAGGGGAAGCTAAGTTCAGAGAGGAGGATGGGGGAGGACCCTAGAAGAGCCCCCCCCCCCAAAGTGGCGCTGATAGAAGCCCAAAAGGAGCCGG
>CM052702.1:46248881-46381381 GCA_028551405.1 Uromys caudimaculatus | reverse complement strand
AAAATTTTTTTTCTGAGACATGGTCTCAGAAGATCTACTATGAAGACCAGACTGGCCTGGGACTCCCAGTGAACTGCCTGCCTCTGCCTCCTGAGTGCTGGGATGTGCCACCACACCTAGGCTGAAACGGCCAGCTTGAGCCCACCCAAGATTTCAGATGGATCCAGCCCCAGCTACTCTTCAGAGTTTGGTCTACAGCAAGAGTCTTGAGAATGAAACTTTGTTTAAGCCTCTAAATTTGAGAGGGGTTTGCTGTGCAACTGATAACCCATCTTTTCTGGATAAAAGAAGACAGAAGAAAAGGAAGTGCCCTCTCCTGCCAAAGACTATGAAAAGATCATGGAAGCTGAGACTCAAGAAAAGGCCATTGTACTTAGCAACTGAGAAGTCACCACTGTCTTTCACTAGGGCAGAGAGGAAATTGGGATGTTTGTAGAGAAAGTGGACGGTGGGAAATTCATACAACAGGAGACTTGTCATTTTTTTCTTTATTTTAAAATAGATGAACATTTCCAGATGATCCTTCCCCGAGTCGATTATCTTGCTGGAGATTGCAAAATGGCGACTTTTCTAATTCTATCAATCCTACTACACAAGTTAGCTGACGTTATTTTGTAAAGAAGGGTTTCCCCTCATCGACAGGGAAGAATCTAATTTATTCCTCAATGGTAGGTTAAATGTTTAGTTCTGACGGGGCAGTGGTGGCGCACGCCTTTAATCCCAGCACTTGGGAGGCAGAGGCAGGCAGATTTCTGAGTTCGAGGCCAGCCTGGTCTACAGAGTGAATTCCAGGACAGCCAGGGCTACACAGAGAAACCCTGTCTCAAAAAACCAAAGAAAAAAGAAAGAAAGAGAGAAAGCATGTGGGGGCTATCCAGTGGATCACTGCAGAAGGGTGCTTGATACAAGCCAGATGACCTGAGTTCATCTTTGGGGGACTGATATGGTGGAAGGAGACAGCTGACTCTCACAAAGTGTACTCTGACCTTCAGGCACATACTATATAGCATATGCAGGCACATGCTTGCGCACGCACGCACACATACACACACACACACACACACACACACACACACACACACACGCAAAATAAATACAGGGGTGGGAAGTGGGAGGAGGTATGGGATAGGGAGCAGTGGGGGATGCAGGCTGGGAGGGGATGAAGTCAAACTATAAAAAAGGATTAAAGAATAAAAATAAATAAATTTAAAATAAATAAATACATAGATAGATGGCATACTTTAGTGAGGAAGAAGAGATAAAGAAGAGAACTGTACAATTCTGTTGAGGTTTGGCCTCTTGCTATGTATTGTAACGCCCACAAGGCCTGGTTGCCCCCAGCAACAAAGGAATCCACACATAAAATGTGACCTTGCTCCTTAATTTAAAACATTAAATAAAGATGCTAATAGCCAACAGCTGGCCAGAAGAGACATAGGTGGGTTCCCGACTTGGAGTCTGAGAACCAGGAGAAGGGGAGAGAGAAAAGGTGGAGAGAACAGGAGATGCCATGGGTAAGAATTTTTAGAGCAAGGCCATGAGAGCTGGCCAACTGGAGTTAAGAGCAGCCCAGGTGGGACATAGCAAGTTATAACTCAGGGTTATTGATAGGAAAGTAGACGTAATAGCATAGAGGATAGGTAGCTGCCCAACTCTAGTGCCAAGGTTTATTTTAATAATTAAAGTTGTGTGTCTTTATCCGGGATTGAATGATCAAAGGTGGGGTAGAATCCCTGGACTGAGATTAAATAATTTCTACAGCATAATTCCATTAATCTAAGTAGAAGATACATGTATTTACAATAATAATATATATTAAAGAAACATCTACAAGCATGACGTACACTGAAATGATGGCCTTCAAGGAAGAAAAGGAGTAAGATTGGAGAAGGCCTGTGTGTATGTGTGTGTGTGTGTAAGTGAGTGTATGTATGTGTGTATGTATGTGTGTGTGTGTATGTGTATGTGAGTGTATGTGTGTGTATATGTGTGTATGTGTGTGTGTGTATGTGTGTGTATGTGTGTATATGTGTGTATGTGTGTGTATGTGTGTGTATGTGTATGTGTGTGTGTATGTGTGTGTGTATGCGTGTGTATGTGTGTGTGTGTATGCGTGTGTGTATGCGTGTGTATGCGTGTGTATGTGTGTGTGTGTGTGTGTGTGTGTGTGTGTGTGTGTGGTGGTGGTGGTGGTGAGATTGGAGAAGCCAGTTGTGGTGTGCATGACAGTAATCGTAGCACTTGGGAGGTGGAGACAGGAAGACTATGGTTATCTTTAGCAAAATAATAAGTTTGAGTTTGAGGCCAGTCTGGACTACAGGAGACTGGAGAGAGAGAGAGAGAGAGAGAGAGAGAGAGAGAGAGAGAGAGAGATGGTGAGTAATGAGAAAAAAGAGAACAGTAATAAACAAACAAAACAAGAGTGGCTTTCAGGTGAGCAGTAAGAAAAGTCAATTTCCTGTATTTAAGTAAAATAAGCAAATGACTAGATAAATAAATGGCCATAGTCTTTCTGGAAAGTAAAACTATTTAACAAACAAACAAACAAACAAACAAAAAACCAAAAAACCTGAGGCAAGCCAGGTGTGATAGTGCCCATCATTAATCTCATCACTTGGGAAATGGAGGCAGGGGACCAGAAGTTTGACAGCCGGCCTGGACTACTTGAGGCCTTGTTGTAAAAAAAAAATCAAAACAACAACAACAACAATTTGGGGTAGTAGTCATAGTTCAGGAGAAAGTCTAGTCTAAAGAATCGGATTTAAGCCGAGCAGTGGTGGCACACGCTTTTAATCCTAGCACTTGGGAGGCAGAGGCAGGCAGATTTCTGAGTTCGAGGCCAGCCTGGTCTACAGAGTGAGTTCCAGGACAGCCAGGGCTACACAGAGAAACCCTGTCTCGAAAAACCAAAAAAAAAAAAAAAAAAAAAAAAAGGAAAAGGAAAAAGAAAGGAGGGATTCAAACACAGTACTCAAAAGGTGGAAGCACCCTAACGTCCACAGACAGATGATTCCTATGTGTGCTACCTCTCAGATGAGTCCTGAAAACATGCAATTAAATAAAATGATTTAGACAGACAAAAAAAAAAAGACAAATACTTGGGATTCAGCTTGCATGAGGAGCCCAGAATACCTAAATTCACAGAGACAGGAAGCATTGCCTAGCGCAAGCCAGATCCTAGGTTCTGTTTCTAAGACCACATTAAAAGGAAAAGAAAAGCATTGTGATCTCACAGAGACAGAGACAGATAAGCCCAGGGTGGAAGAAGTACTTAACTGGGTTCTTAGTGAATGCGTAGACAGTTTTTATTTGAGATAAAGGAAATGGGGATGGATCATGGTACAGGTTACATACATCGATCAGCTAATTGATGGCACTTGAAATTACAACTGCATACTTGAAAAGGGTTAAAATGATAAAATGTATGCTACAGAATTTACCATACTGAAAAGAAGAGGGAAATGTGAAATGGGTTGTTCTGCTTTTGTTTTTTTTTTTTTGTTTGTTTTTTGTTTTTCTCTTCTTTATAAAGCATTGGTTCTCAACCTAAGAACACTAGCAGCTTTATAGCAGTGACTCTAAGCCCACCACTCCAGTTCTTGTGCCTTGGGGGTATTAAATAAATGAACTGACTTAAACCGGAGTCACCATTCGCTGTTCCTCCTGCTCTTTGCACTGCACTCCTGACTAGTGAGATCACTTTGTTGCTCAAGTCAAAAGTATTCATTACTCTCAGCCAAGTGGTGGTGGTGCACGGTTTAATCCCAGAGCTGGGGAGGCAAAGGCAGGTCGATCCCTGTCAGTTTGAGGGCAGCCTGGTCTGCAGAATGAGTTCTGGAACAGCTGGAGCTTCATAGTGAGACCCTGTCTCAAACGCCAACCAACAAAAACTATTCACTATTCTTGACTTTCTTCTACTTCAACACTATGCCCTGTTTTTTGTTTTTTTGTTTTTTGTTTGTTTGTTTGTTTGTTTGTTTGTTTTTGGTTTTTCGAGACAGGGTTTCTCTGTGTAGCCCTGGCTGTTCTGGAACTCACTCTGTAGACCAGGTTGGCCTCAAACTCAGAAATCCATCTGTCTCTGCCTCCCAAGTGCTGGGATTAAAGGTGTGGACCACCACTGCCCGGCTTTTTTTTTTTTTTTTTTTTTTTTTTTAATGCCCTGTTTTGTTTTGTATTTTTAAAATATTTTTATTTTAATTTATCCATATGGGTTGTTGCTTGCATGTATGTCTGTGTAACACATGTGTGCCTGGTGCCAGTGCAGGTGACTGGGACTGAAGTTGAGGTTGGCCGTGAGCTGTTATGTAAGTGTTAGAAATTGAACCCAGGTCTTCTGAGAGAGCGGACAGTGCCAAGTGAGATGGCTTAGCAGATAAAGATACCTACCACCAACCATAACCACTTGAGACTCCACATGATGGGAGAAAACTGACCCCAGTGAGTTATCCCCTGGCCTAAACACACACACATACACATACACACACACACACACACACACACACACACACACACACACACACACGTTTGCGTACACACACAGAAGGAAAGAGAGAGAGAGAGAGAGAGAGAGAGAGAGAGAGCGAGAGCACAGACAGTGCTCGTAACCACTGACCCATCTCACTGGCCCCAACTGCCATTGACTGTACCCCTTCAGGCTCTCCATTCCTACCACTGTGCCTTAGTTTGGATCTTTCTCACATTTTGCCTAAGAGCTTTGCAGCCTGTTTTCTCGAGTCATGCTTTCTTCTGACCCACTGTCTATGTAGCAGCCAGAGTGTTTTAAAGTATGTCCTAAAGCATGGTGTTTCCTCAGCGACTCCAACAAACTCCTTCACTTACTTCATAAGTAGCTCTAATGCCCCCTCAACATGGCATTCAAGACTGTATAATCCAGCCTTATCTCTTAAACATATATTAGTCGGGTTCAGTATGATACGGACACATATGAATACAAGTTAGCACCAGTAAAGCCCAGCCACCCATTTCCTGCCCTTCTCAATGCCCTGTAACCACTATTCTATTTGCCTGTTGATTTTTAACATAAGTTTTCACTTACATATTTACAAATTTAAATTTATTTGTGCATCAAATACAGATTCACATCTGCACTCCCCTGCCTCTGCTTTGTAGTGCTAGTATTATAGGAATGTGTGACCATGTGTATCTCTCATTTTTTATTAAAAGAACTATTACATTTATGTATTTGTGGGGTTGGGGGATTTGGGGGGTGCTTGCACACCATGAAGGCTGTGTGGAAGTCAGAGGACAACTTGCAGGAGCCGATTCTCTTCTCCCACATGAGTCCTTGGGATGGAACTTTGGTTGTGGGGCTTGGCTGTGAGCGCCTTTACCTGCTGAGCCATCTCCATAGACTATCCGGTCTATGTAGTAAAACCTTTTGCATGTGAGAGGAACATACAGTACTTGTCTCAACACGATGTCCTTCAGATCCACTTGTTTAGCCGAAAATGATGAGCTTCCATTGTTCTTTACAGATGAATAATACTTCATTGCGTGCACACACGGTATTATGGTATTTCAACGTCCCAGTCTGATCTTCACCATCTCTTCTTCCTTCTGACCTCTGCACCACTTCCGGAATGATCCAGCCTATTACAGCTGTGGGTTCCCTACACCCACTGTCTTAGTCTCTCTCACGAATCACCAAGGGAGACTGGAAAGACGTGAGCGGTAAGGGCCACAGCAGACAGGACAGGCCCCTGCTTCCATTATGTCTAAGGGGGCGTGGTAATGACTCGGAGCTTTGCTGGCCCTCTCCCTTACTCCTTCCTGGTCCCAAGGCATCCTTTGATAGGTTCTTTGAGCTGACTAGACTAAACTGCTAGTCTGTGCTTTCTCTTCAGGGTTGTCACTTAAGGCATTTGCTCTAACTTGGAGTTGTAAGAGATGACTCTGGGGTGTTGACTGTGGGGATAAAAAGAGACTAAACTGGCTGGGTGATGGTAACACAAGCTTTTAAGTCAGAGCACTCAGGATACAGAGGCAGGCAGATCTCTGAGTTCAAGGCCAGGTTGGTCTATAGCCTGAGTTCCAGGACAGCCAGGGCTACACAGAGAAAACCTGTCTTGAAAAACAAACAGACAAACAAACAAAACAACAACAAAAAAGACTAAACTATGCTCAAGACTGCTGATATTCATGAAAGGGAAGATGCCTCTGAACAGTGGTTTACAGATGTTCTTCAGTGGGCCTTAGGATAGAGGCCCCAGCCTGAAAATATATTATCTGACTCTCCTGTGACAAGAAACTCAGGGATGAAATGGAGGAAAATGTAGGTCCTTTGGTCAAAGGCAATGTCACTGTGTTGAGTACAGCTTCCCTGAGCTGTTCTCCTTGGTGAAATACTCATCCTTAAGATCTTTAAGAGTCTAGGTCAGTGAGGCAGGAGTGGGTAGGTGGGTGGGGGAGCACCCTCATAGAAGCAGGATAAGGGGGGATGGATAGGGGGTTTGCAGAGGGGAAACTGGGAAAGGGGATAACATTTAAAATGTAAATAAATAAATAAAAAGATCTTTAAGAGTTTTGCTTTCTTTTTTTGAAACAGGTTCTGTGTAGCTCACAAATTTGGCTGCAAATATATATATATATATATATATATATATTTTTTTTTTTCTTTTTTTCTTTTTTTCTTTTTTCGAGACAGGGTTTCTCTGTGTAGCCCTGGCTGTCCTGGAACTCACTCTGTAGACCAGGCTGGCCTCGAACTCAGAAATCCGCCTGCCTCTGCCTCCCGGGCTGCAAATATCTTAAGTGAACAAAAATGACCTCTTCTGATGCAGCTATCATCCATAACTTCTAAGACTCTGACCTCCAAGGAGATTGCAAGCTCTTGAAGGCCTGGACAATATCTTTATTATCGTATCTCCATTTCTGAGCACTGCTAATGACCGGATAAATGAAAGACAATGCATCATCCAGTGTCAACTGTGGATTTGGAAATGTCTGTTGCCAAAGATCGCCTGCTTTGCCCTCCCATCCTTTCTTTGCATAATGCAGGGAAAGGCTGAGGCTAATTTTTGTTAAAACAATCTAGCCAGCAGCTTAGCTGCACCCTTACCCACATGCCTGTACTTAGAGACACTCAGCACATGGTTGAGTTTATTTTGCTCTTCCACGGATAACGAAAGCCAGAGAAAGATGGGAAGATAATGGATTCAGCCGCCAACATCACATTTGAGAAAAAGAGGGCAGGCGGGGGAAGGGGGGGGGAAGTCTTGAATCCTCAGAATCTTCTTCAAATAATAGGAAAGCCTTCAGTACAGCCCCAAGTGTTTCCTCACTTCACAGCCTCTTCCTCTTCTGAGATTAGGCCCAGTTGCCTGGACGGCTTCCTGTCAGTGCTTTATCAACAAGGGTATTTAAAGTGAGAAAGAGGAAGAGAAAGTCAGAGATGGGGGCGAGGACCAGGGCTGAGTCGGACTGGCTTCTGCTGGGAATTCAAGATGGGTCTCCAGGAGCCAGGGAAGGGCGCTCATCTCCAACTCTTCCGTCTCCGCCTCTGCGGTTCCCTAGGGCTCCGCGGAGACTCATCTATCACCAACCAGCCTGAGAAGCGAAGGGAGAGTTTCTTTCCTAAGTGTCTCAAAGGCACAAACTTTGAGGAGACAGCAGGGAGGGAGGACCAACATGCAGGGGACAGCAGCAGGAAGCAGGCAGGCGTAGCGAAGGCAGTGGAACGCCTGGCCCGCTGAGGCTAACACGGGCGGACCCGGGCACACTCCCCAGCGCAGACACCGCCCGAGGCGGCGGAGCGGCAGGGCCTGCGCAGCGGTCCGCCTGGCCCTGGAGGCCCGCGGCCGCGCCCCGGAGGCGGGCCGGGGGCGGGGCAGTACGGGGTTGGGGGCGCGGATGCCGAGAACTTTGGCCCGGGCCTCCCCGCCTGGGCGGGCCGCGGCTGCGAGGATCCCCCTAGACGCCGCCCGGGAGCCACGGCCCGGAGCCCGGCGCTCATTGGCGGCGCGGCGCGGCGTCCCCGCCCCCCGGCGTCCCCGCCCCCTCCGCAGCCGCCGCCGCCGCGGCTCTGCTCCGCCTCCTGGCCCGCCGGGAGCCGCCTCCGTCGCCACCACAGCCTCCTTCGCCGCCGGTCCGGGCCCAGCCAGCGCCCGCCGCGCCGGAGTCGAGTCGCAGTCCGAGCCGCTGCTCGCGGCCCCGCCATGAGCGGAAGCGCCGCCGCCGCGGTCGCGGTCGCCGCCGCCGCCTCAGCTGCCGCCGCGGCCGCGCACTTCCAGCCTCCGCCGTCGTCTCCCAGGCCGGGGCCCGCCGAGCTCGGGCCCCCGCGCCGCCCGCGCCCCCCGCCACCACCGCCGCCGCCCCGGCCCGAGCTTATCACCGCCGGCCGCCTTAGCCCTCCGGGCCACGGGCCTCTTCGGACCGGGGCGCAGGGTGTCGGTGGCTGCGGCAGAGCGCCCGGAGCAGGTACGGGGTCTGCCGGCGAGGCGGGGCGGGGCGGGCTGTGCGGGGAGGGGTGAGGGTCAGTCCGGGGCAAGGGGTCCCGCGGAGAGGGAGGAGCCTTGGCCGCCACAGCTTTGTCCTGCCCGGGAGACCCCGGGAGCCCTGCCTCTCCGCCGGGCAGAGCGCCTCACAAAGCGTTTTCGCACCCGCTGGGCAGTCCCTTCCTGCGGGGTGGGCAGGGCAGGACCTCGTGAGGAATCGGCTCTGCTGGGGAGGAAACTGAGGCTTACCGGGGGAAGTGACTTGCCCAAGGTCACAAAGCCAGCTAGAGTCGTGACTTGGCTGAGAACCAGGGCCACCCTGGAGCTGGCGCGGGCCGCCGGCCGAGGGGGCTGGGAGGAGGCAGAGTCCCCAGCCCCTGAGTCTGGAGTGGTAGGAAGAAGGGGGCTGGGGCCAGTGCCCTGGCACACCCATCAGGGTAGCTAACCTATTCTGGGCTGACCAGGACTGGTAGGAAGGAGTAACAAGAGCTGCCTGGAGAGCTTAGTGCCCTGGGGAACCGATTTGGGGAGATGAATCGAGCAGGACTCCTGCCGGGGGCGGGGAAGGGGATGTGCTCCGAGAGGGTTTCATTGAGGTAGTGGAGTAGAGCTTTGGAAACTTGACTCAGGGACCGTCTGGTCTTCGCCAGGTCATCTTTATCATTACTGCATAGGCTAAGCCATCCCAGCGAGAATGAAAGGGAAGGAGGCCTGTTCATACCGTGTCTTTTCCAGGAAATTGCCCGAGTTTTGTTTATGCCCGGAACAGAAATATATAACTGGTCCTGGTAAAAGCATGCATGCTACAGAAGGCCATCCGAGCTTTTTCTAGATGATGTGGACTTACCACACTTGGGGAATTCTCGGAGGAAGAGCAGCTGTCCTAGAAGGGGGAAGGAAGTTGGGAGGGTTAGGACCAGTCACCCTCCTGCCTGCTTTAAATCCAGGAGAAATCGTTCTTACTTGGGGTGATTAGGTGAGTTGCTTCTACTCTGTGTGCATCTTAGAAAAGGAGAGAGGATATTAATTATTTCCAGAGGAGATGGAGAAAGCGATGGGTGGATAGCAGGCAGTGAAGAAAGATCTGTAGAAGCTGTGGAATGGGGAAAAAGAGAGGGTATGTAGTTATTGTGGGGGAAGGGAGATAAGGGGATTGCTGAAGGGGAGGGGGAGGGCAGCTAGTTTAGAGAAAAAGACTGGGATGCTTCACAAAGGGAACCAAATAGGATAAGTTTGAAGTGAGCCTCTTCAAGCTGAATACTGTCTACAATGTAGAGTTTTCTTATGGGTCTGACATAATTTTGTGGTTTTTTTTTTTTTTGTTTGTTTGTTTTTTTTTTGAGTCAGGACAGTTGTAATATAATAGACTCATGCTGGCCTTAATGTCACGTACTTCCTTCATTCTCACCCCTAAGGGTACAGGCCCCAGAGTGCCTAAAGTATTGTCTTGGAAGTAAGACTTGACCAAAGATGGAAGAGAAAGACTAATTAGCAAATGAATTAAGGCCTTTTGTCCCCATTGAGTCCTTAAAGTCAGCTGTTTCTTTCCTGTCCTGCCCTGTACCTGAGCTTCCCATCTTGGATGCTGTGGGAAGGATGCTTTGGGGTTGTGATCCCAGCACTAGGAAGACAGGCAGGTAGAGGGACCAAGAAGTTCCAGGCCAGCTGTTAACCACAGCAAGTGGGAAGCCTGGTCAACCTAGGGAAGTCTTGGCATTTTGTTTTTAAATTTTTTGTTTGTTTGTTTGTTTTCCTGAGACAGGGTTTCTCTGTGTAGCCCTGGCTGTCCTGGAACTCACTCTGTAGACCAGGGTGGTATTGAACTCACAGATCCACCTGCCTCTACCTCCCAAGTGCTGGGGCTAAAAAAAAGGCTTGTGCTACCACACCTCATTTAAAGATCTACTTTACATGTGTGAGCATTTTGTCTGCAGGTGTTTATGTGTGTGCATCACATGGAGGCCAGAACAGTGTCAGATCCTCTGGAATTCCAGTCACAGGCTGTTGTGAGCCTTCATGTGGGTGCTAGAGTCTGAGCCTGGGCCCTCTGCAAGTGTAGCCAATGAGCTTAACTGCTGAGCCATCTCTCCGACCTCACAATCCTGTTTTGAAACTTAATAAAAGGGAGAGTGCTTGTCTAGCATATTTCAGGCCCTGGGTTTTATTCCTTATAGTACAAACAAACCATGACTGTAAGAAACATATCTAGCAAATAAGTCCACATATATTCACATATGTATAAGAAAATTTGTTAAATACTTGTCATCAGACAAATGCAAATTAAAGAGCAGTATATGCTATTTCATACCTGTCAGCCAGACAGAACTTAAATGTTCTGGTGAGCATTAGTAAGATTGTAGAGAAATAATAAACTTCTGTTGCTTTGATGTTGTGCTGAGGGTAGGACCCAGCCTCCTCTGTGCTAAGCTAGTATTCTGTCACAGAACTCTATCTCTAGCCCTGTGGGGGAAGGTAAATATTTTTAAAAACAGGGCCTCACTGTGTAGTTTTGGCTGACCTGGAACTTGCTATGTAGATCAAGCTTTGAACTCAGAGATGCTCCTTCCCTGATTCCTGACTGCTAGGATTAATAAACTGTACTTTTATATACTGTCAGTGGGAAAGGAAATGTGTGCAACCACCTAGGAGAGTAGATACCTATCGTCTAAAATGTGTAAAGACAATGAATACAAGAGAAGCACAAGAATCCTATTGTCGGAGCTGGAGAGAAGGCTCCGTGGCCAAGAACACTGTCTGCTCTTCCAGAGACCCTGGGTTTGATTTTCAGCACCCACATGGCAGCTCACAACTGTCTGTAACTCCAGGATCTGACACCCTCACACAGACATATTACAGACAAAACACCAATGCACATAAAATTTAAAAAAAATAAATTATATATCTCGCCTACTCCAGCTCATGCCTGGCATCAGTAGGGCTGTATAAACTTTAGAAAGACCCTGGCTCACTAGGTAAAGTGCTTTCTGTGAAAGCATGAAGACCCAAGGGTGGATTGTAAAAGCCAGCTGTGGCAGCCACTGCCTTCACCCCTCATCCTGCAGGGTGGGTAGTGTGGAGGCGGCTGTACCCTGTAGGTTAAATAGCTACAGTCAATGAATAAGGCGAACAGTGCTAGAGAAGATGCCCAAACTTCCTCTAGCACCCACATGAGACATATATGCAGGAGTACCTGTAAACAGTGTGCATTCATGTGGACACTGAACACACTCCCAGGGCCCCACACAGCTCAATATTACGACTCTTCAAGAAAATAAGTAAAAGCAGCAACGGTGTCACATACCTATAATGCTGATACTTTGGAGGTGGAATAAGTTAAAGGCCAGCATGAGCTACTAAAAATCTTGTCTCAACCCTCCACCCCAGTAAATTATAGCTAATGCATTAAAAATGGGTGCGTATGAGAAACCTGATATAGTTTTGGGGAGCAAATCTCAGAAGAATTTATACAGAGATTTTCTACTTGTGTATATATATATTAAAGGCGTGTGCCACCTCTGCCCAGCTATAATTTTTTAAATTAAAAATAATAACAAACTTTTTTTTTCTTTACTCACAGAAAAACTAGGTTACAGGTCAAAAAAGGTAAAAAAGGAGCACTGGGCCAGGCACCTGACAGACTGCTGAACTAGATGCTGTAGTTACAGATCAGTATTATAGGACAAAACTTTATGTTCTATAAACAAGAAAATGAGAGACATCTGAGAAATATTTAGAATATACTTAATCTCTATACCTCAGATCCAACACTAACAAATCTTAATTTGCAATTTCCTGCTCTGAATTTAAGTAATCTTAAATACAATTAGAGCTCTTTGCATACCAGTCTTATCCCAAGCTCCACCTCCTCACCCAGAGATAAGTAATACTTGTGAATTTTTGTAGTTATCACACATGTATTTACATTACTATCTATATATATAACCATAAATAGTTTTGAGTTTTCAAAATATACAAGTAGCCGGGCAGTGGTGGCGCACGCCTTTAACCCCAGCACTTTGGAGGCAGAGGCAGGTGGATTTCTGAGTTGGAGGCCAGCCTGGTCTACAGAGTGAGTTTCAGGACAGCCAGGGCTACACAGAGAAGACCTGTCTCGAAAAAAAAAAAAAACCAAAAAACAAAAAAATTTATAAGTATATGTGTTTTGCCGACAGTATGAATGTGTTGCATAGCATATCTGGTGCCTGAGGCCAGAAGAGGGCCTTGTAGTTACAATTGGAAGCGACTTTGAGTTCTGGGAAGCGCAGCTAGTGTTCAACCGGCTAGTGTTCAACCGCTGAGCCAGGTTTTTAGCCATGGGTAATTTTAATTTGGAATTGATGAAGAACACGAAGGATTTTCTAAATTTTCTAGTGGACCTAGATCAGCAGTTCCAGCTTTGTCAAAGATGAAACTGCTCCTCTACGTTCTGATTTACCAGGTAGAAGATGTGCCCAGCCACCCGAGTCTAGGGCTCACTCAGTAGAGTTTGAGGACTTGCCTCAGATTTGCCAGAGCCCAGCCTCCAGGCTCTTCCCCAGGCTGTGCTTTGTTCTTGCTCCATGACTGGTATGATTCGAACCATGTGATATTTGTCACTTTGAGACCAGGTCCTTTCAGCTCAGGCCAGCCACCTTCTCCATGTTCATGCCGAAAGCTTCTGAGTGCAGGCCTAGGCCATCAAAATACTTACATCCTTTGTGGAGCATAAAGGAATGACAAGGGAGCAGCTCAGGAAATGGCCTACAATCCAGTGCTTGGCAGTCAGAGATAGAGGACGCCCCAAAGAAGCTGTCTAGCCAGACGAGCTAAGCTGTCAAACTTTAGGTTTGACATGTGAGCGACCCAAGGGGGAGAGTGATCTAAGCAGACACACAATGCCAACTTCTCCTGCCACAGGAATGCATTCGAACTTGGACACACCTGCATTCCCGCCCTGGGAACATGTATATTTGGGCCTGCATAGCACAGACAACACTCTCTCTCTCTCTCTCTCTCTCTCATTTCAGTGGTGACACACACCTTTAATCCCAGCACTTGGGAAGCAGAGGCAGGCGGATCTTTGTGAGCTTGAAGCCAGCCTGGTCTACAAAGTGAGTTCCAGGTCAGCCAGAGATACACAGAGAAATTCTATTTCGGGGGGTGGGGTGGGGTGGGAAGAAAAGAAGAAACATGCTAAGGGTAGGATTGTATGCCTTTAACTATAGCCTTTTTTTGTTTGTTTGTTTGTTTTGTTTTGTTGGTTTTTCGAGACAGGGTTTCTCTGTGTAGCCATGGCTGTCTTAGTACTCACTCTGTAGACCAGGCTGGCCTGGAACTCAGAAATCCGCCTGCCTCTGCCTCCCAAGTGCTGGAATTTTTTTTTTTAAAGATTTATTTATTATTATATGTAAGTACACTGTAGCTGTCTTCAGACACACCAGAAGAGACACACCAGAAGAGGGCGTCAGATCTCATTATGGATGGTTGTGAGCCACCGTGTGGTTGCTGGGATTTGAACTCAGGACCTTCAGAAGAGCAGTCTATGCTCTTAACCGCTGAGCCATCTCTCCAGCCCCCCAAGTGCTGGGATTAAAGGCGTGCGCCACCACTGCCTGGCTTCGTAGCCTGTTTTTTAATCCACTTCCTTCAGGCTAGCACCAAACTTGTTTTGCAGCTGAGGATGACCTTGAACTTCTAGTCTTTTTGCTTACACCTGAATGGTGGGAATGCTGGGATTATAGGCCTGCACCAAACTCATTTTATGCTGTGCTGGTGTTTGGTACATGCTAGGCAGATACTTTACCAAGTAAGCTACGTCCCCAGGAATCGTGCTAGTTTGTTGTGATAGGGTCTCATGTAGCTCGGGTTGGTCTCCAGTTTTCTATGTAGCTGAGGCTGGTTATGAACTACAGATTTTATTGCTTCAATTCTCCAGTGCTAGGATTTTAGGTATGCATACCTGATTGGCCAAGCGCATCTTAATCCAGGTTGCCAGTTTCTCTTCCTTCAGAGCAGGTGGATAAGCAGGTCACCAGAGAACTTTTTATCAGAGTTTACAGGCGTCTATCTTATCATCAACTCTGAGTTTTTATAGTTGGGAGAAGAGTAACGAGGTCTCACAGAAAGCAAACCCAAATGGTAAATGTGCATGGGTTAGGAGGGTGTCTTAATCACGGTTTCTATTCTTGTGCAAGCATCATGACCAAGAATCAAGTTGGGGAGGAAAGGGTTTATTCGGCTTACACTTCCATGCTACTGTTCATCACCAAAGGAAGTCAGGACTGGAACTCAAGCAGGTCAAGGAGCAGGAGCTGATGCAGAGGCCATGGAGGAATACTGCTTACTGGCTTGCTCGCTTCCCCTGACTTAATCAGCCTGCTTTCTTATAGAACCCAAGACTACCAGCCCACAGATGGTACCACTCACAAGGGCCCTCCCCCCTTGATCACTAATTGAGAAAATGCCTTACCACTGGATCTCATGGAGGCATTTTCTCAACTGAAGCTCCTTTCTCTGTGATAACTCCAGCTTGTGTCAAGTTGACACACAAAACTAGCCAGTACAGAGGGTCTGGGGGTTGCTCTCAGCCTTGCCCATGCTAATAAACATGCACTCTGCCATTGGCTGCGCTCCAGCCCTCAGTCCCCCCCCCCCTTTTTTTTTTTTGGTTTTTTAAGACGGGGTTTCTCTGTGTAGCCCTGGCTGTCCTGGAACTCACTCTGTAGACCAGGATGGCCTCGAACTCAGAAATCCACCTGCCTCTGCCTCCCAAGTGCTGGGATTAAAGGCGTGTGCCACCACTGCCCGGCTCCCCTTTTTTATTTATTTGTGTGTGGTGGATGCAGTTGCAGAGGACGGATGACATTTAGGGTCCATTTCCTATGATGCAGGTCCCGGGGGCCCCACTGAGGTCTTCAGGCTTGGCCACAAGTACTTTTACCCGGCGGGCGTCTCTCAGGTTTCCCTCTGCCGTTAATGGAGATTCTTGTAGTGTCTTGGCTTATTACCTACGTTTGAGCTTCAGCCTTTGAGACCTGAGAGGAGTTTTAGGAATTAGGGAATGATTGCTTACCCCTTGACTTGGAACTGTTCTCTCCCAAGTTTACCAGTTTTCCTTAGATGTTAGACTTTTAGTCTTGGTTCATTTAAGAATTTTATAGTAAAGGTGAGAGTTACTGATGATGAAATTTGTGAAATGCCTGTTTTTGTTGAGGTGCTTTCTGATGGGTTCATTTTAGAAGTATAGCATGGCTCCAGGTGTTCTAATTATTTTAATTAATTAATTTTAAGCAAGACTGCTATGTAGGATTATATATATGACCTCCAGAACAGACCACTATTTCAGTAGTAACTGAGGGTGAAGCCTTTTGTCAGGATGAGCAACTAAGGGCTGGCAGAATGGTTTAGTGGATGACATTATTTGCCATCATGTCTGATGGCTTGAGTTTGATCCCTGAGACCCATATGGTAGGAGGAGAACTAACGCCTGCAAGTTCTTCTCTGACTAAAACAACAAAAACAAACAAACAAACAAACAAACAAAAAAGGCACTGGATTTCCTAGAAGGGGCCATGTTTCTCAGTCTTACACTGACGTATTAACCGGCACGGCCTGCCAGCTCTGGGCCTCTGAGTCGGGCAGTGACTGTGTCCTTAACACTTAACTATGATTCTGGATTGAAGGCTGGCTTGGTGCTGGGCTTGAGGCTCTAAAAGAATTTGTTAGCCCGGCAGTGGTGGCCCACACCTTTAATCCCAGCACTTGGGAGGCAGAGACAGGCAGATTTCTGAGTTTAAGGCCAGCCTGGTGTACAGAGTGAGTTCCAGGATAGCCAGGGCTACATAGAGAAACCCTGTCTCGAAAAACAAAAACAAAAACAAAACAAACAAACAAACAAACAAACAAAAACTGGGGGGGGTGGGAAATTTCTAGAGCCATTGAGGTTGGGAGTAAATGACCCTGAGCAGAATCACACTTTCCGTCTTGGCCCCTCCCTCACTGCCTGTCTTCCTCTCCCTTCCTTGTTGAGGCTCTCTTGAACCCAGTCTCCGAGATAGGATGTGAGTAAGTTACACAGGCTGGCTGTTAGGGTTTGTATATGCTCAGCCCAGGGAGTGGCACTATTAGCAGGTGTGGCCCTTTTGGAGTAGGTTTGTCACAGTGGGTGTGGGCTTTAAAACCCTCATCCTAGCTGCCTGGAAGCCAGTATCTGCTAGCCACTTTAAGATGAAGATCTAGAATAGAACTCTCAGCTCCTCCTGTGCCATGCCTGCCTAGATGCTGCCATGTTCCTGCCTTGATGATAAATAACGTGAACCTCTGGACCTGTAAGCCAGCCCCAATTAAATGTTGTCCTTTATAAGATTTGCTATGGTCATGGTGTCTGTTCCCAGCAGTAAAACCCTAACTAAGACTCTGACCTGGGTTTATTCTGTAGCCCAACCAAGCTGCTTTGAATTCACAGTCTCAGCTTCAGCCTCTCTAGTGCAGCTTGTCCATCAGGGCTAGCTTTCCCTTATTTTAAAATTGGAGCCTATACCCACACTTGAGTACTGTCTTACTTTCTGTGACCCTTTGAGAAGCCTGCAGCCATATTTGCTAGTGTTCCTTACTTACTTAAGGCATCTTTAATAAATCAACAAATCTGCTTCATTAAAAAAATGAAAAAGTGAAAACTGGGTGTGGTATGGTCAGGAGTTCAAGACTGGCTTAAGCTATATGTGAGTTAGAGGCCAATGGAGGCTACTTGAGACCTTATCTCAAACATGTAAAGAAGTAACAGGTGTAATTCAGTGGTAGAGCTCTCACCTAGCAGGTACAAGGCCTTGGACCACAAAACAAAAATAGATGTAAATGAGAATGACAACTACAGTTATTTGATTTTTTTTTTTAAAGATTTATTTATTATATGTAAATACACTGTAGCTGTCTTCAGATACTTTTTCTACTCTCAGGCCCCACTTGCTCCAGCCCCACTTACTGTAGCTGTCTTTAGACACATCAGAAGAGAGCATCAGATCTCATTACCGATGGTTGTGAGCCATCATGTGGTTGCTGGGATTTGAACTCACAACCTTCAGAAGAGTAGCGCTCTTAAATGCTGAGCCATCTCTCCAGCCCCTCCTACAGTTATTTGTATTTTATCATGGGATATTATATCTATAGCTCTCCACCTTGAAAAGGGTCAGTAACACTCTATCAAATGGTCAAGAGCAAAGATGAGTTCATTTTGGGGAGAGGGTTCAGACCAGGTCTTATACTATAGTCCCAGCTGGATTGTTCTCACTGTGTAGCCTAGGCTAGACTAGAACTCATGTCAGTTTTCTGCCTTTGAAATTTCAGGGCTGGGATTACAGGTGTGAGCCATTGTCCCTGGCTCAGTAACTTCTGCACAAGAGCCAAGGTTATGTAGGGTGAGACTCTCCATCCATCCATCCATCCATCCATCCATCCATCCATCCATCCATCCATTCATCCATCCATCCATCTGAATGAATGACAGGGTCCTATGTATCCCATGCTGCCTTGAGCTCCATAAGTAGCTGAAGATGACCCTGAGATTCTGACACTATTGTCTTCACCTTCCAAGCACTGACATTGCGTGTTACACCACATTAGTGGTTTTTTTGGTGCTGGGAAACACTTTCCTTTTCCTTACTTACTTGTCTTTGCTTTTCTTTTTTCTTTCTCTTTTCTTTTCTTTCTTTCTTTTTTTTTTTTTTTTGTTTTTTTTGTTTTTTTGGAACAGGGTTTCTCTGTGTAGCCCTGGCTGTCCTGGAACTCACTCTGTAGACCAGGCTGGCCTGGAACTCAGAAATCCGCCTGAGAACTCTGCCTCCTGAGTGCTGGGATTAAAGGCGTGCACCACCACCGCCCAGCTTGTCCTTGCTTCTCATCCCCACTCTTCAGTCAATCCAGAGCCTGTGTGCCAAGCAAGCAGTCCATTCCACCACGGAGACTCTCCCAGCCCTGTGGACTGGTTTATTATTATTGTCTGTATTTACTTGTCTGCATGGTGTGAACATGTGTACAAACAGGCCATACAACATGTGGAGCTCAGAGGACAACTAGCAGGATTTCTGTCCTCCATCATCTGGATCGTGGGTATTGAACTTGGGTTGTCGTTGGCTTGTGGCCAAGGCTTTACCCAGATTGTGCTCTGCTTCCACACGTGTGTTGCAGCATTTACACCCCCCCCCCCCAACAAAGCAAAGTACTCAGGCTCACTTGAGCTTGCATAAGTCCACGTATGATGTCTATCTGCTCCTTCTAAGTGCTGGGATTACAGATGTGTTTCCACCATGCCTGCTTTATACAGGCAGGGATTTTGGTAACTAAGCTATATTCTCAAACCATTGTAAGAAATAGTTAACATTTTCATTTTCAGCTTACGAGTCTTTTGTCTAGTGCCTTGATTTCCTTCTATTTTTTTAATGTGCCATAGTGTATCAGTGAAGTTTTGTAGTTTTGATTCACACTTGTTAATTTTATAATAGGTTGATTTTTTGAGACAGAGTTTCTCTGTATAATGCTCACTGTCCTGAAACAAACTCTGTAGACCAGGTTGGCATCAAACTGGGAGACCTGCCTCTTCCTCCTGTGTGCTAGGATTAAAGGGACCGCTACCACCACCTACCTGTTAATCGTATAATATTTTTTATTATTGCTTTTGACAGGAATTTTTCATCATGTCTTTTGACTTATGCTGCTAGAAAAAGATGTTGATTTTTATAATTGAACTAATTAAAAAAAATGGATCTGTGTAGTTCAGGCTCGCCTCAGATTTATGATCCTCTTGCTCTACCTGAGGGTCCAGTGCTAGGATTATAGATGTGGACTGTACTCCTGGCTCTAAATTGACTTGGTAACCTGAATTTCTTGGGATGTTTTGTTTAATTTTTTTTTTTGATAGAGTTTTCTTAGGTTTTCCAGTTAGACAACTTTCTTAGTGAATTTAGATGCCTTTTAATATTTTCCTCTGTTTCATAGTTTTCTTTCCTATTGCAGTTAAACTATACCTTTCGTCTTTTGACGTGTTAGTTGTTGGATTGACTGTGGCTGGAGCCTGATGGGTGAAAGACAATTTTTTATCCATACAGAGCTTTTCTCTCAGATCTGTGCCACAGGCTTTCAACTTATCCACCCGCGCTGCTCTGTGTCCTGAGCTATTCACATGTTGAATTTTACCCTCAGCATGGTACTGCCTCTGAATTTCCAGACTAAGTCTCACCATTCTGGATTTACTTATTGGTGTTTGGGGCTCTGATATGTATTCATGAGAGAGAATGTCTTTTATATTTTTTTCCATGCCATTACTGATAATTAGGATTTGGTAGCAAATATTTGGTAGGAAAATATTTGGTGGTGAGAGGTAATACCCATCTCTATTTTGTTTTCATTTATTTAAGTAAATTTCTGTCATTACTTCTCTTGGTGTCTACTTTAAGATGTGTTTGTGAGCATCTCAAGAGTCTCATGGTGGGGAGGGTCTGACAGTGTAGAACAGTTCACATCTTACAGTCAGGTAGCAGTGCAGAATCCTATTATTTTTGTTTAAATAACTACTTTTACTTAATTTTTCTTAAAAATTATTTTAGGAGGCTGGAGAGATGGCTCAGCAGTTCAGCACTGAATGCTTTTCCAGAGGACCTGGGCTCAATTCCCAGCAACCACATGAGAGCTCAGAATTATCTGTAACTCTAAGATCTGACGCCCTCACACACACATTGGAAGTCAGAGGCGACCTTTAGGAGTGGGGTCTCTTCTTTTGTCATTTGTCCCTTAAAGATCAAGCTTAGGTCATCAGGCTTGGTGGGAAGTCCCTGTATCCAGTGAGCCGTCTTCATTCTTGCCTGGATGTGGTGGTGCACACCTTTAATCCCAACACTTTGGAGGCAGAGGCAGGCGGATCTCTGTGAGTTTGAGGGTAGGGCCGGTTTACAGAGTTAGTTTTAGGATAGTTAGGGCTATGCAGAGAAATTCTGTCTCAAAACAGACAAGCAGACAGGCAAAAGGTATATATTCATTGTCTCTGGTTACAAAAATAAATATCATGAAAAATTTAGACATTTGTAACTGGAAGCAAAAGGCACTGTATTTGAGTTCTGTAGAGGACAGTGAGAACGGTCACCTGAGTCTTTATGTAGTACTGTTTTCATAAATGCCATACAAGTGCAAGTTCATGAAAAGTGGGATGGCATTGTATTTGGTTGTGCTGAGGATTTGCTCAGAACTTTCTGTATGCTAAATACATACCATGCCACTGAGCCAAGCCCTACATGTTGTGCTCCTCTTCGTGTGTGTGTGTGTGTGTGTGTGTGTGTGTGTGTGTGTGTGTGTGTGTGTATATATATAATTATCTTTTCTCAAGTTAATCTAGTTATCTATCTGGTTCTTAAATGTTGCATTTGGTTGTATGGATAATACACACTTAGAAACATTGACCTTTTGCAAGTTTGCAGCTCAGTAAGTCACCACAGTGAGTAACCAAGGGTAAACAAATGGAGGATTAAAAGTACCTTAGAAGCTGCCGTGGTGCCGACTGTCTGCCTCACTCCCTTAAAATATCTAATGCTTTGGCTGGATCTTGGGTTCTGGGTATGCTGAGCAAGGCCCTGTCTCAAAAAACAAGACAAAATGCCAAATCTGCAAACAGTACACTTTACATTGAGCTCTAGATTCCCACACGACACAGTTATCTTACATAAAGGCACAGTTTCTGTACCTCTCCTATCTAAAGTAGAACACATTCACTGCCCAAAGACACCCCTTACTCAGCAGCAGTCACTTATATGTAGTCCTAGGCTGTCCTTAGATTTGCCTGTTCTAGACTTTTTATGTAAATGGAATTAGAAAAATATGCACCTTTATGAACAATATTAGTGCTTTATTCCTTTTTTTATGACCAAACAATATTCATTGTATGTATGGATCACATTTTATCCAGCCAGTGTTAAGTAATGGATGTAAATGTCTCAGCCACTGGACTCTCGTGAGTGATGCAAGGTTTACCTGAGTTTATGTCTCATTTTCCACTGTGCCTATAAACCTGCCTTGGAGCAAAATTACTGGGTCAAAGATAATGCTTAACCCCAAGGAGCTCCCATACTCTTGCAACAGATCTGTGCCATTGTCACTTCCTGTGGCAACACGTGAATCTTCTATTTTCTCATCTTCGCCAATATTTGTTGCTATATTTTAGTGGGTCCAAAGTGGCGTGTCTTGTTTTCTTTTGTATTTACTGACTAATGATGTTGAGGGTCTTGCTTGCATTATTGGTTCACGTAGATGAAGGCTTTCTCATTGTTAGGAGCAGAGTTAAAAGTAGTATCTTTATTTCTCATAACTTCAAGACAAGTGTTTTAGTGCCTTTATTTCTCTACTGTCTTTATTTTTGTAAATATCATTTGGAATTTTTGTTTATTTTGTTTTTTATGTTACATGTTTTTTTGAAGATGATTTTGTTTTGTTTTGTTTTTTTGTTTTTTCGAGACAGGGTTTCTCTGTGTAGCCCTGGCTGTTTGAAGATGATTTTTTAAATGCCTCATGCCATTATGTAGTCAGATTTACAAATACTTAGATTCAAATGTATTTTAACTCGCTTGATATTTTCTGTCTTTGTCTCTCTTCGTTTCCCCACCAGCCCACTTGTTTTTGGAGACATGGTATCTCTGTGTAGCCCTGGCTGTCCTGGAACTGGTTAGACTAGGCTGGCCTTAGAGTCAGAGATCCACCTGCCTCTGCCTCCTAGAGTGCTGAAATTAAAGGTGCAACTACCTTGCCCCTTTCTTAAGATACAGTCAATGCAAACGTACCATTTGGTAAGTATTGCATGTCCTGGATCTGGTTTCCACAGAGTCTGTACTGTAGGTTACTGGAAGAGAGAATCTGCACGGCAAATAATCCAGTGCAAACAAGATCTCTAAGATGTGACTAAGATTGGTATTTCAGGTATGCTGGTACCTTACTTTAATCCTAGCACTCAGGAGGCAGAGGCTGGTGGATCTCTGAGTTTGAGGCCAGCCTAGTCTTGATATTGAGTTCCAGAACAGCTATGGGTGCATACATAGCAAGACCCTATCTAAAGAAACAAAAAGATTTTTGTTTCAGTGACATAATCAAAAGCATTCTTTTGTCATAACTTGTCTGGTATTAAAAGATAACATTTGTTGTATGGTTACCTTTTGAAGAACAGACCGAGAAAGGCCTTTTGCAGAGCATGAGTCTTCATGTGTTTCTCGGTTGTGATTCGGAAGAACTCCCCAGTCCCAGAGCATTAGCAGTGTGCCTTTGTTCTGACATAACCCAGCGATAGGGACGGCATGCTGCTGGGGAGGGTGTAGCCTAGCTAAGGATGTGGATTGGAGTGTAGGACTGGAAGCAGGATCCAGGTGGAATTTTACCTGCTTCCTGGCTAACCCTGGGGAAAAACTTGGCTGAGTCAGAAACAGGTTGCTGGTGAAGTTACCGCCTTCAGATCCTTTCTCTCCTGAAGCTGTTCTGTCATCAGTGAGCGACTTACCAACTGAGAGGCACCAGGCCACTTCTCACTGGGTCTCTTAACAGAGCTTTACCTTCTCAGGATTCCAGTCTCTTAGCTTCTGTAAGGCAATCTTTTCCCTTTGTTCTTGCTCTGTAACCTAGGCTGGAATTGAACTCCAGATCCTCTTGCCTCGGTCTCTCAAGTGCTAGAACTATGTTTGTTGTACCATCGGCATCCAGTTTTGAGGCAGGCTCTCCTGTACCCAAGCTGATCTTAAACTTACCTCGTATCCGGAGAGGCGAGGGTACAGGCCCAGGACTTTTTAAAAAGTTTTTATTTCTTTGTTTTTTTCGGGACAGGGTTTCTCTCTGTAGCCCTGGCTGTCCTGGAACTCACTCTGTAGACCAGGCTGGCCTCGAACTCAGAAATCCACCTGCCTCTGCCTCCCAAGTGCTGGGATTAAAGGCGTGCACCACCACTGCCTGGCTCAGGTCCAAGTCTTAAGGATGAGGAAGTGATGGCGAAAAGAGACTCACCTTTAAGTTCTTTTGTTTTTCTTTTTTATATTTATTTGTTAGTTTATTTATTAGTGTATATGTATGTATCTATCTAATGCTATCATTTATCTGGTTTTGTTTTTTTGGGTTTTTTTTTTGTTTTTTGTTTTTTGTTTTTTTTTTGGAGACGGGGTTTCTCTGTGTAGGCCTGAGTGACTTAGCACTCTATAGACCAGGCTGTCCTTCAACTCACAGAGATCCAATTACTTCTGCCATCCATGCTGGGACTAAAGCTGTGTGCCACCACTGCCCGGCTCCTGTAAACTTTTTGTGTCTCTTTCCCTGTCACCTCCTCATCCTTAGGACTTGGACCTGTGCCCTCATCTCTTCTTTTCTATGTTCTTTTTCTAGATGACAGCATTTATTGCTAGGGATATAAATACCACTTACATGATGAGAAGTTCATACTTTACATGTCCCAAACTATCATTATCCAGGCAGACTGCCTACTTCCTAGTGTTCATCAGAAAATGGCATCCATTGCTTAAGCTGGGGAGTCCGGGAAGCGTTCACCAACTGCAGTTTTCCAGCGTAGCTCTCTCCGCCACACATCGGTCTCCAAGTCCTTTCAGCTTTTCTCTTTCTCTCTTTTCCTCCCCTCTCTCTCTCTCTCTCTCTCTGTGTGTGTGTGTGTGTGTGTGTGTGTGGAGGTAGGTAGCCCTGGCTGTCCTGGAACTAACTAGCTCTGTAGACCTGGTTGGCTTCGAACTCAGAGTTCCTCCTGCTTTTGTCTCCAGAGTTCTGGGATTAAAGGCACAGCCACCACCCTCTGGCTTCCAAGTCCTTTTCATTCTACCTCCAAAATGGGCCTCGTAGGCCAGCAAGTGGGTAATTGGTGTTGTCCCTGAGCCTGATGGCTGTTATGTGGAACCCACATGGTAAAAGGAGAGAACTGACGGCCAACAAGTTGTCTTCAGACCTGCACATGTGGCCCATGAAGACTATATATAACACCACAGCTCCGAGAACGCTGAGGGAGGAGGATGACAGGACCCAGGTCAGCCAGGACTCTAGAGACACAAAGCTGGCTTGCATTTTTCTATATCTTCCTGTTGAAGCCACCCCCACCCATCACATTTGAATTTATCCTAGTTTTTTCAGTTTCATACTTTCTCTGACTTGAGACTGCTCATCTTTGAGCTCTTACCCACCTCCGGGCCTCTTTTCTTTTTTTTCTTTTTTTGGTTTTTCGAGACAGGGTTTCTCTGTGTAGCCCCGGCTGTCCTGGAACTTACTCTGTAGACCAGGCTGGCCTTGAACTCAGAAATCCGCCTGCCTCTGCCTCCCTAGTGGCCTCTTTTCTTACTGCCCTCTTCCCTTCCCCATTTTCCCATTCCTCCCTCCTTTCATGGTTCTGAGGGTTGAATCCAGTGCCTTCACTTACTAGGCTGGTCACTGGTCTATACCCCTAGTCCTCATGTTCCCCCTGTTCTCCTTTTGGAGGAGCAGTCCCTGGGAAAGCAATATTTCCTCTTAAACCCAGAGCCATTTCTCCAGCCCCTGATTTTATTCACATTTGTAGCTGTTGTATGACAATAACAGGCTTTGTTCATCAGCATATATACAAATCCTAGTTTCCTTTCCTGTTTCTGTGATTTAAAAAACAAAGAGGGCTGGAGAGATGGCGGTTAAGAGCACTGACTGCTCTTCCAGAGGTCCTGAGTTCAAATCCCAGCAACCACATGGTGGCTCACAACCATCTGTCCTGGGATCCGATGCCCTCTTCTTGTGTGTCTGAAGACAGCAACAGAGTACTCATAAATAAAATAAATCTTTAAAAACAACCAACCAACCAACCTTGATAAAGCAACTTAAGTTTGTCAGGCTCACAATTCCAGGTTATGTAGCCCATCACTGTGTAGAAGTTGAGATGGCAGGAAGTTAAGAAACTGGCCATCACATCCACTGTCAAAAGCCGAGCAGAATGCATCAGTGCTAGGCCCAGAGAGGTGGTGTGGGTTGTTGGCTGGTTGCTGTTTGTCACAGTGCGTTGCAGTTTGTTAAGTAGTCATATGCTAAGAAGAAACAAGAAGAAATTAGACATCCTAATGGTGAAAGCTCAGACTTGCTCCAAGGAACTCGACGCCCCTAATCAGCAGGCAGTAGTCTGATGGTACTGTGCCCCTTCTCCCTCTGCCCGTAATTCCTCTTCTCGGTATGGACACAAGAAAATTGAAAGTACAATTTTACGTAAAAACAAATGTTTGCAGAATCGTTCATTATTCATAATAGCCTAGATGTGGGGACATCCCAACTGTCTATTAGCTAGTGACCGGGCACACAAGATGTAATGTGTCTATTCCATGGAATCTTATTTTAGAAAATGAAGTTTTTGATACATGCCACAGCATGAATTTTGAAACTTGGAAGGAAACGAGATAGATACAAAACCCCCTCTTTCTTATATGCTTTCCTTAATATAAAATGTCTTATATAGGCAAATGCACTGTGGTAGAAATTATCTGCTGCTTCATCCAGAGCTGCTGCAGAAGCTGAAGAGGTTGGGTGACCGCTAATGGGGTGTGGAATTCTTCTTAGGTAAATACTCTTAAAAATCAGCTGCAAGCAGTGTATAGCTATGAATGTACTTAACAGGGTGAATTTTATGATGTGCCAATTACACGTCAATAAGATTTTAAATGTTAATAATGTTTAGGGTCAGGCATGGTAACTCACACCTGTAATCTCAGCACTTGTTAAATTGAGGCAGAAGGATTATGGAGAATTCCATGCCAGCTTGCAGTCCAGTGTGGGCCCTGTCTTGCTGTAGGATTGCTGGGATTACAGACATGCACTGCTGTCATGGCTGTACGTTGGTTCTGGAGTTTCAGATTCAGGTCTTCATGCTTGAGCAGTGAGCACTTTTCCCGCCGAAGCATCTTCTCAACCCAGTGTTTAGGCTTATAAGTTTATAGGTATGTTTTATCTTTATAGTACTGGGTACTGAGTCCAAGGCCTTGAACACGTTAGGCAGGAACTGTACCACTGAGCTGCCTCTAGACTTAGCTTTTTATTAAACAAGTGTTTTCATACATTCACGACTGTGCTTTGAGCCTGTTTACCCTCTGTTCACCTCCTCCTTCCAGTCCCCAGGAGTTCCCTTTCTACCTTCAAGTCCTTTAAACACACACACACAGACACACACACACACACACACACACAGACACACACACAGACACACACACACACTCTGTTTCACGTATGAGAGAGAATGTTTCTCTGGGGTTGTCTTATTTTGCTTAATATAATCATCAGTTCCATCCATTCCCAAATTATATGATTTTTGATTAGGACTCTGTGTGTGTGTGTGTGTGTGTGTGTGTGTGTTTGTGTTTGGCTGGCAAGCTAACATTGGACTGCAGGATGGCATGGAATTCTCCATAATCTTCTGCCACAATTTACCAAGTGCTGAGATTACAGGTGTGAGTTACCATGCCTGACCCTAAGCGTGATCTGCTTGTCTTTCCTCCCCAGTATTAATTAGAATCACAAGTGCTAGCCATCATACCTCAGTTTTTACATGGGGGGAGGTCAAACTTGGTCTTTATACTTTTGCAGCAAGCACTTTACAAACTGGCTATCTCTTCACCCATATGGCTTTTTGGGATGGTCTTAATTCTATAGTCCGTGATGGCCTTGAACTTGAAGCAGTCTTTAGCTTAGTCTTCCAGTTGCAAAGATTGCAGGCATAGGTGAACACAACTCTCTTTATAACCCAGGCTGGTCTTGAACTCATAGAATCATTATGCACCAGCCTTCCAAATGCTGGGTTTATAGGCAGGTGCCACCATGTTTGGCTTGTCTTTTGTATTCTTTAGACTAGCTATTGTGATTAGAGTGAGTTGGAATCTAAGTGTCATTTTTTTTTCCCCATTTGTTTGTTTCCTGAATACAGGGTCTAGTGATAGCCCAGGTTGGCTTTGAACTTTTAATCCTCCAGTTTCCCCAGGGCTGGAATTCTAGATTAGTGCCACCATGTCCTGTTCTCAATGAAGGTTTTGAGATAGGATCTCATCTATCTATGTCTGTCCTTGAACTCTGATCCTCCTGCCTCTATTTCATAGTGCTGCTATTACAAGCATTTACCACTGTGCCCCAATTTATATGCTGGGCTTCAAACACAGGGCTTTGTACAACTAGGTTAGCACACTACTGATTTAGCTACATCTCCAACTTTCAGCATAGTTTTAGTTTACAATTTTCCCCATGACTAAAGATGTTGAACATTTTTTCTTGCCTTTATGAACTAATTGTCTGCCTGCCTGCCTGTCTGCCTGTCTATGTCGAGAGACAGGGTTTTCCTCTGTGTAGCCTTGGATGTCCTGAAACTCACTTTGTAGATCAGGCTAGTCTAGAACTCATAGAAATCTGCCTGCCTCTATCTCCTGAGTGCTGGGATTAAAGCTGTGCCCAGCTAAGGATTATTTATGTTTCTTTTGAGAAGTTTCTGTTTATTACTTACATCATTTGTTCTTTCGAACCAGAGTTTCTTGAGTTCTTCATGTATTTTGTATATTAATTCCCCGCTGGATGAACGGCTGGTAAATTTCTCTCTCGGTCTGCAGTCTATCTGATGACTCTTGGTTGTTCCCTTTGCTGTGTTGGGCTGTTTAATTTGTTGCAGTCTCCATTTGTCAATTCCTGTTATTTCCTGAGCCATTGGAGTTGTATTCAGAAAATCATTGTCTGTACCTCCATTCTGAAATGTTTTCCTGTCTTTGATTATTTCAATTGGTTTTTATTCAGAGTGAGAGATAAGAATCTAATTTCAGTTTTTTTCTTCATATCTAGTTTTCCCAGCACTGTTTGTTGAAAAGACTGTCTTTTCTGCAGCGTGTGTTTTGTCCCTTTTGCTGAGAATCCAGATAGCTTTAGTCGTGTGGTTCATTTCTGTTCCTTAATCTGTGTCACTCTCTGTGCCTGTGCCATGCCTGCTGTGCCTGCTGCTGTAGTTCTGGGGCAGAACTCTAAGTGAGGTGTTGTGTTTCCTCCAGCGTCGCTCTCTCTGCTCACAGTGGTTTGGCTATTTGGAATCATGTGTGCTAATATATGAATTTAAAACCAAAGATCTTTGTCATGAAATGGATCTAGGTAAATAATTTTCTTTCTAAAAAATACTTTGGAATTAGACATATTTGTTATTCCAGCTTTTAGGAGGCTGATTCAGGAGGATTTTGAATTTGAGGCTACATAGCAATAACCTGTCTCAGACAAAACAAAACAAACAAAATGTAGGAATGCTGGTGAGCACCTATAACCTCAGCATTTGGGGAAAAGAAGCAGGTAGTTCAGGTTCAAGACCAGCCACCCAGCACCCCTACCCCAAACAAAACAAAGCCAAACAAACAAACAAAAAGCAAAGATAGAAGGCCTCAGTGGTAGATGACTTGCTAAGCAAACACAGGCCCTGGAATCAATCCCCAGGTAACTGCCTCCCCCCCCCCCCAAAATTGGGGATGTTTTGATAATGGTTTAAAACTTTTAATTTTGAAACTTTATAAGGTCGCCGGGCAGTGGTGGCGCACGCCTTTAATCCCAGCACTTGGGAGGCAGAGGCAGGTGGATTTCTGAGTTCGAGGCCAGCCTGGTCTACAGAGTGAGTTCCAGAACAGCCGGGGCTACACAGAGTAACCCTGTCTCGAAAAACCAAAAAAAAAAAGAAAGAAAAAAGAAACTTTATAAGGTCAAGAGATGATTATTAAGTCAGTGACACAGTCACTAGTTTAGAGTCATTTTATTTGTCTTGTTTTTGTTTTTTGTTTTGACAGGATTTCTTTGTTTAGTCCTGGCTGTTCTAGAACTCTCTTTGTAGACTAGACTCAGAAATAAGCCTGCCTCTGTCTCCCGAGTGCTCGAACTAAAGGTGTGTGCTACCTCCAGCAGCCTTCTTTTTCTCTACTTTAAACATCTCCCCCAACTTTGTCTGTAGAGTTTAGTTGTTAGTCTTTAAATGCCTGTTTTCTGTGGCACTCCCTGGGACTGAACCACATACTAAATAGTAACTCTACTCCTGATCCAGACTTCAGCTTGTCAGTATGTTCCCTTAATTTGAGGGAATTAAGTTTCATTATTGGGGTTGGAAAGAGGACCCAGGTTCAATTCCCAGCACCCACTGGCAGCTCACGGCTCTCTGTAACTCCAGTTACAGGGGATCAGACAACTCACACAGACACGCATGCAGGCAAAACATCAATGTATGTAAAAAATAAATAAGTATAAAAATAGTGAATTAAAAAAAAATTTCACTATATAGATGGTGTTATTATTCTAGTTTTTAGCAATGGTAAAAGTTAGTTTTTTGCCTCCCTTCCATACCAGCCATGGACAGTCATGACATTCTCTTGCCACCTGGTGGCAGCATAACGTAACTGGAAAGTTAAGCCTTGAAGCTGTATGGTTTTTTAAAAAGGACATGGTAAGTTATTGACTGATACAGTTTTTTGTTTTTGTTTTTGATTTGGGATAATGAAAATGCTTTGAAAATAGCAGCTGTTCACACATGAATATAGTTAGTACCCCTGTGGTATGCGTTTTCAGTAGTTAAATGATAAAGTTGATGGTATTGGGTATCAGTATAAAAACAGGGACATGACAGTGGATGATAGCCTACGAGTCAGTGAGCGGATTGGATAGTGTGAACAGTTCTTAGTACTAGTGATGGTCCTTAGAGTCAGCCTGTCCATCACTACCTGCTGTGTAGGGAAGAAAACAGGTCAGGCTTCAAGTCAGTGACCTTTCATAGTTACATCGAACAGAAGAACTGTGACACAATGAGAAGTCTGGAGAACTCCACTAACCGAGTGACCTGGCATCCTCTGTAAATGGTCTCTAAAGTTTTAAGCCATGTGTAGTTTCAGCAGCTACAGCAGCCATTCCTCTGTTTTGCCTTTCCTCCTCTTCCACATTACTTAAAAATAAATATATACCACTTCATTATTTTATGTGTATAGGTATTTTACCTGCATGTATGCATTCATCAAAGAAAATTTCCAATAACATAAAGTACTCATTCAAACTACCCTCACACAAAGGGAATGTTGCACTATTGAGTGTTTGGTAGTGTGCCTGACCAGGAGCATGTATCATGACAACCACAGATGTTCCTAGGACGTAGCCCAGTGTAGGCTAATGGGCTATGTCATAAACCACATCTATCTAAACAAATGCTTAAAGATAGTTTTCGAGGGCTGGAATCAGCTCAGGCTCACCGGGTCAGGGCATCTGCCACTAACCTGAAGACTGACTTTAATTCCCAGGACCACATGATGGGTAAAGAGAACCGACTCCCTGTTATCCTCTGACCAACACGTGCAATGCAGTGTGTGTGTGTGTGTGTGTGTGTGTACACATTTGTGCAAATGTACACGTGCACATACACATAATTTCCAGTGCTTCATTTATATTTCTATTTGCAAATTAGTACACAAATTATATAAATTTTTCTCCACTAAAAATTAATGGCATAAAAGCCAAATTTCTGGAAGCTTTTTACACATTAATCTTAATTTGTTTTCTCTGTGTTCAGTGAAATATCCTTGTCTGATAAGGTATTCCTAATCTGTACCAGTTTCTGCTCATGACAAGTTTGCTTATTAATGGTGCTATGGAAAAAAACCACATTTTTGCCCTCAGTATCCATTATTAACTAGTTACAAGTATTTATAGAATTAATTCAGTTATTGAGGTTTTTTTGTTTTTGGTTTTTTTGAGACAGGGTTTCTCTGTGTAGCTTTGGCTGATCTAGAGCTCATTCTATAGACCAGGCTGGCCCTGAACTCAGAAATCTTCCTGTCTCTGCTGGGATTAAAGGCTGTACCATCACATTTAGCCCTGAGTTCAGGGTCACCCTGTTCCATAAGAGAGCTTCAGGACAGCCAGGGCTGATGTCTCAAAAACAAACAAACAAAAAGAGTTAACCAATAGGTTTGTGGGTTTTTTTTTTTTTTTTTTAATTTGGATTTAGTTTTTATTTATGATACCCATTTTCAAGATAAAATCTAATGATTTTCTCAGTTTTGTTGGTATCTTTGTAGTGGCTCTACTTTTATCTTTAATTTTATTAATCTATGCCTTTTGATTAGACTGGCTAAGGTTTGTCATTCATACTTTTCAAAGAACCAACTTTTTGCTTCATTGATTCTTTGTGTTACTATCTTTGTTCCCATTTAATTAATTTCTGCCCTGATCTTGATTTCTTTTTATCTACTGATTTGGGATTTGGCTTAATTTTCCGTTTTGAGGACTCTAAGATAGTAGTCATTATTTGTTTGAGTTTTCTTTGGCTTTTTCTTTTTATTTATTTGTTGTTTTTTTGTTTTTGTTTTTTGCTTGTTTTTGTTGTTATTGTTGTTTTGAGACAGGGTTTCTCTATGTAGCCCTGGCTGTCCTGGAACTCACTTTGTAGACCTGGCTGGCCTTGAATAAACTCTCTGTTGGGATTAAAGGCAGGTGCTACTTCTCTGGCTTCTTAAAGTAGGCATTTAGAACTAGCTCTGTAAATGGACCTCTAGGACTATTTTTTTATTATATCCTATAGGTTTTGGTATTCTGTGTTTTTATTTCTATTTGAAAGAAATTTTTTTCTTTTTTAAGTTTCCCTTTTGATTTATTCAAGGGACCATTTGCTATTCAGAAATGTGTTTAATCTTCATGAGGGTGTGTGTTTTCTAGGGGGTCTCTTGTTGATTTGTTCTCTTATTCCATTGTGATCAGGTAGGCTACAAGGAATTGTGCAATTGTTCCTTGTATTTGTTGAGGCTTGCTTTGTCTCAGAATGTGGTCTCTTTTGGGGAAAACTCTGTGGGCTGCTGGGAATAACTTGTATTCTGCAGAGTTTGGATGGAATGGTCCAGAGATGTCTGTTAAATCTAGAGAGTCGGTTTTTGTTTTGTTTTGTTTTGTTTTGTTTTGTTTTGTTTTGTTTTGTTTTGTTTTGTTTTGTTTTGTTTTGTTTTGAGACAGGGTTTCTCTGTGTAGCCCTGGCTGTCCTGGAACTCACTCTGTAGACCAGGCTGGCCTCTGCCTCCCCAGTGCTGGGATTAAAGGCGTGTGCCACCACTGCCCAGCTTTTTTTTTTTTTTTTTTTTTTTTTTTTTATATAATAGTGTCATTTTATTTGGATATTTCTTTTTATTTTTTGTTAGAGAGATGTGTCAATTAGTTGGATATTAAAGTCAGCCACTACTGTTGTGCTAGAGTTAGTCTGGCTTTACATCTAATCTTATTTGTTATGAAATCGGGTGTACCCGTGCTGGGGCGCACATGCTAGAGTCATAATGCCCTCTGTGTTCCCTTCCTCAGTGTGATGCGCCCATCTGTATGCTTTCTTACTAGTTCTGATGTTGTCAGATACTGGAACAGTAACACCTGATTGTTTCCTAGGTCCATTCACTTGGAACGTTTTCCCTTTTTGCACCCTAAGGTGACATCTGCATTTTGTAGTGACATCTGTTTCTTGGAGGCAGCAAATAAATGGTTACAATTTTTTGATCTAATCTACTAGTCTTTGTCCTTTTTCCCCCCAAAGATTTACTTTTATCTTTAATTGTATCTGTCTGCCCACACCCATGTGTGGGTTTGTGCCTGTGATTGCAGGGCCTGGAGCAGCCTGGGGGCTGGGTCCCTGTCCTTCGTTGGGGAATTGAGACCATTAATCCCCAGTTATTGTGGAAAAGTGAGCATTATTTTTGCCATTTGTTGATTTTGTAGTGTTTTTTTTCTCTCTTGCTTAACTGTTATCCTAGTGTGGTTTATTCTTTCTTATGGACTTGTGGATGGATTTGTTTTTGTGTTCAGTCCAAAAAGATTGTTTTAAGTATTTTCTGTGGAGCTGGCTGAGTGACCATGCATTCCTTTAAACTATTTTTATCATGGAAAGTTTTTATTTTTCTTTTAGTTACAGTAGACAGCTTGGCTGGATATAATGGTCTGGGTTGGCAGTCCAGTCAGAACTTGAAATACCTCAGTCCAGGCCCCCCATGGCCTGTAATGTTTCAGTTGAATAATCTGCTGTTGTCATGCCGGGTCTGCCTTATAAGGTGTAAGTGTTTCTTGCTGCTGTCTGGACAGTCTTTGTTCTCTGTGTTTAGTGTTCTAATGGTAATGAGTGAGGGATGGTGCTTTTATGTTTCTTGGTGTCCTAAAAGCACATCACATCTGAATTGGCACCTCTTTTTTCAGTGTTGAGAATTTTTCTGTTATTTTTTTTAAAGATTTATTTATTTCTTTATTTTATATGAGTACACTGTAGCTGTCTTCAGACACACCAGAAGAGGGCACTGGATCCCATTACAGATGGTTGTGAGCCACCATGTGGTTTCTGGGAATTGAACTCAGGACCTCTGGAAGAGCAAGCAGTCAGTGCTCTTAACTGCTCCAGCCTTTGTTTTGTTTTTTGAGACTTGGTATCTCTGTGTAGTCCTGGCTGTCCAACTCTGTAGACTAGGCTGGACTCAGACTCAGAGATTCACCTGTCTCTGCCTTCCAAATGCTGGGACTAAAGGAGTGTGCCATAATTGACTAGCAGTTAACGCTTTTTTTTTAAAAACTTACATGTTTAATACTTGATTCTTCACACCTTTAATCTTAGCATCCGGAGGCAGAGGTAAACAGGTCTCTGTGAGTTCAAGGCCAGCCAGGTCTATAAATCAAGCCCCAGAACAGCAAGGGCTACACAGAGAAACCTTGGTCACCCCCCCTCCCCCCAAAGAACTTGATTCTTCTCCTTCTATGCTGTCTACTCTCGGAGTGGAGTGTGTCCTAAGTCCCACTGACACCTTCTTTGTCTTGTTTTGATTGTTTTAGCTACTTAACTATATTCAGCTTCTCAACCATGTTTACATTTTCCCACAAAGCATTTTATAATTAACTTTACTCTGTATGTCTTTTTCTCCCTTTCCTTTGCTTCTGATTCATGCTATTTATTGCTGACTTAAGTTTGCATCTTCTGACATTTTAGAATGGAAGCATCATGATGTAACATACTTTTTACTAATAGTGAACCGGTCCATTCTGGTGCCAGGAGCCATACCCAGGCCTTTGTGCATGCTAGGCAAAGACTCTACCACTAGACCCCTAGCCTCAGCCTGTGGGTTGTGAACCCTAGTGAGGTTCTGTGTGTTCTACCTGGGAGAGTGTCTCATTAGGTTCTTTCCTTTTTCTTCTGTATAGTGCTGGGAATTGAACCCAGGACCTCATGTATGATGCACATATACTTTATAACTGGGCTGTATTCCCACCCTAGCCTAAGAAATCTTAAGCCTCTATATTTATATAGGAATTTTTTGGGGTCTGGGATGATAATGGCCGAATCAGTGACCTCCAGAAATGGCTATGAAGAGAAAGAAAAATGGTTCTTTTAAAGACATTTTTATTTTTCTTTCTGAGTCTATGTATGTCTGTATGAGTGTATGCCATGTGTGTACAGATACCCACAGAGACCAGAGAACATAAGATTTCCTGGAGCCTATGCGGCTGTGGCCTGGGATCTGAACTTGCATCTTTTGGAAGAGCAGCAAGTATTCTTACCACCTCACCCATCTCTCCAGTCCTCGCTATTTAAATTTCATTTTGCACTCATTGTTTTGGTGGGGACACCACAGGCTTGTCTAGAGGTGAGAGGACAACTTGTAGTCTGTTTTCCTTCTACTGTGGGTTCTGGGACTGGAACTTGGGTTGTCAGGCTTGGTGGCAAGTATCTTAATCCAGCCACACGTAGTTTTGATGCTAAGTTTCAGACTTGGAAAAAGTACCAACAGCATTTTGGGGAAGAGGATGGAATTTCTTTGAAAATTCAGATTTTACTCTTGAGCTTTGAAACTTTTCTTTTTTATCCTGAAAATCTAAAAAAGTAGGTATAGTATTTCTAAAGCCAGGGTGAACTAGATGTTTTAAAATGGGATACATAGATAACTGTAGCTTTAGTAAGAATTTCTGAACTAGAGTTTTGTAAGTTTCCAGCAGCTGTTTGCTGAAGGATTCTTTTTTTTTCCGAAGCAGGGTTTCTCTGTGTAGCCCTGGCTGTCCTGGAATTCACTCTGTAGACCAGGCTGGCCTCGAACTCAGAATGAGGATTATATTATTAAGTAGCCAGTTTGCAGTCTCTGGTCAGCCCTTTCTTGCTTACTGAAGAGCTAGTGAAATCAGCTGTCTCGTGAGCTTCCTGATGTTGCTCTCCTCCTCAGTTCCCAGGCTGTCATCCAGACCATGGCGTTGTTCTCTTTATTGTCTCTGCTGCTTCACTGTTTTCTTTATTTCTGTGTTGAGCGAGCCAGCATGGCACACTGACAGTCTTGTTTGCAGACGTTTTATTTGGCCATCAAATATTTAGAAAGTGTTATTGTAGTTGCTAAAAATAAAAAATATAATAACTTATATTTATTCATTTTATGTATATGAGCACACTCTAGCTGTCTTCAGACATAGCCAAAGAGGACATCAGATCTCATTACAGATGGTTGTGAGCCACCATGTGGTTGCTGGGATTTGAACTCAGGACCTCTGGAAGAGCAGTCAGTGTCCTTAACCGCTGAGCCATCCCTCCAGCCCCTGTTTGCCTCTTTGTTGTGGAGATGGTCTGATGCGGAGGATGACCCTGAATGCTGCAGTATGCTCCCCTGTGCTTGGCTTCCAGGATGCCACTGTGGACTGGTTGCTTTGTAGGTGCGTTTCCTCAGCTAAGTGATTGACTTTCAGGGTTGAGTTCATTTTGTGCTTTAGTCATTCTTCTTGACACTCTTTGCTTTGTCTGGCAAATAGTTTTGTAGCAGTGTGTGCTAATTAAAACTGTTTGCTTGGGGATGGGTGGGTGGGTGGGTGGGTGGGCGGGTGGGTGGGAGGTGGAGTTCCCTCAGAGAGGCGGGATGGGGAGGGGATAGGGGGTTTCCAAAGAGGAGACCCAGAAAAGGGGAAACATTGGAAATGTAAATAAAGTATCAAAAATAAAAAAAACAAAACCAAGAAAACCAAAGCTATTTGCTTATAGTGATTCCCAATTGTTATTTGAGTCTTAATGTGCCTTCAGAACTAAGTAGTTGTTGTATTTTGTATATAAATGATAGAGACAGATTGCTTTGTTCCCTTTCCACTGTGAACGTGTAGTGGCATTGGTATTTCCTCATATTTGGACTCCTAGCATTGCTGTCACATCTCCCTGGAGGTTTGTCCCATGTCAGCCCTCACTTGTTACCGTCATTCACCAAAACTGTTAGCAGGAATATTTCTCTTGCCCTTCTCCGTTCGGGTCATGAAGAGCTTTACCATCAGGCTCATCCTTCCAATCTCCCACCTCACAACCGTGCCTTGCTGTTCACTCTCTTGCCTGTAGGCAATCCATTAATAGTCTCCCCTCTAGCATTTTAAAATCCACTCAGATTTAACAAACATTCTAAGTAAACCAGCTAAAACCTAAATAAAAACATTACAAGGCCTACTTAGAAGCCCTCATTTGAAAATGGCTAAGTAAGAGACGTTGCATAGGGGTGTAGAGGTGTCTTTCTCCTAGCCCCGTGTTTCCTTAGCCTTTCTTTGACTGGGATGGGAGTGACTAATGTAGGGAATTGGGCTTAAGAACTAAACAGGGCCTACCTCAGTCTCTTTACTTGGGAGTCAGCTGCTTGTAGTCTATTCTTCAACTGTCAGTGTTTTTCTAGAAACAGCTTTCTGTGTAAATATCTTGTTTTCTTAGCTGTGACTGACTTTAGGTGGTGAATTGGTTCAATTCTGCAATGCAATTTTAGATCATCATTCTAAAAGTTCACTTAAATTACATTTCAAAAATATGGTATTTAAAGTTGGCAGTTAACCATCTACATGGTAGGTTTTTAGGGTCACAGTCCCCTTTTGTTGTTGTTTCGGTTTTGGTTTTTTTTTCTTCTTTTTTTTTAGATAGGATCTTGCCATGTAGCTGGCTGGTTAGAACCTGATGTGTAAAGCAGGCCAGCCTCAAACTCTTACCTCTAGGCAGATCTCTGAGTTCTGGTCTAAATAGCAAGCTGCAGCCCAGCTAGGGTTACATAATGATACATTGTCTCAAAACAGTATTTTAAATGGAAAGATGGCTCAATAGTTAGGAATGCTTGCTGTTCTTCCAGAGGACCAGAGTTCTATTCCCAGCACCGACATCAGTTCTCATAGCTACTTGTATCTCCAGCTTCAGGGGATCTAACACCTTCTTCTGGACTTAAGAGGGCGCCCACACATATGGCATACATACATATAGACAAACATGTGCTTCCTGAGTGCTGTGATCACAGCCTGTGTCACCACATCTGGCCTTTGGCCAAGTTTCTAGTTCTAGAAATATGTGGTTGTGTGAGTGAGGAGGTATCTGGTGACGTAACATGAGATGAGACAGATAGCTTGGCAGTTAATTCCAGGTGAGGTAATCAATACTGAGAAAATAGTACTTGCACAGGTAAAGTGCTGTGAGATGAAATCATTTACATTTTATGTATCAGCCGATTTTCACAGCAAGCTTGGCTGTGCTGACTTAGATAGTTGTAGTCACAATAGATATCTGTCGATCATTTTATAACCACAGTGGTGTCTGACAACATAGACAAGGGCATGCTTTTCCCACCCAGCCTTCTCCATGTCCCTGGGCAGTCAGGGCCCTGGGCACATAGGCGAGTATTTGTCATAGCACTGTGCCTCTCTCTCTCTCTCTCTCTTTTTTTTTTTTTTTTTGGTTTTTCGAAACAGGGTTTCTCTGTATAGCCCTGGCTGTCCTGGAACTCACTCTGTAGACCAGGCTGGCCTGGAACTCAGAAATCCACCTGCCTCTGCCTCCCAAGTGCTGGGATTAAAGGCGTGCGCCACCACTGTCCAGCTGTGCCTCTCTTATATAGTTACTATGCCTTGGCTGCCAGAATCTAAGTGACCTGCTCTGGGCTTTGCAAGGCAGTCAGACCATGAGGTATTTAAGGGGAAAGTTAAATAGGAAGAAGGTTAAATCAGTATCTAAGGTTGCATAAGTGTAATTATGTAATTAGCATTAAGGTTATATAATTTCACTTTAATTATATAAGTAATAATCTTTGTTATCTCTCTCTGTCTCTCTGTTTCTGTTCCTCTGGCTTTGGTTGTGGCTGTGCCATGGCATGGGTGTGGAGGACAATGTTGAGCATGTGCTGTGTCCTCACCTTCCACCTCGTGTGAGGCAGCATCTTTCAGTTGGTTTACGGCTCTGCTGCATGCGCCAGGCCGGCTGGCCTCAGGCTTCTGGACAATTCCTGTCTTCGGGCTTGCCCTGCGAGTGCTCTTACTTCCTGAGAGAGCTCCGCCATCCTTCTTTGGTAATTACAGGAGTTGAGCTTATCCTTACAGAAAAGGAAAATAATACAAAGGCATGTCACTGTCCCATCATCCTTTTCAAGTATCTGTGAATAGCTTGTGTCTATTTTTAATTTTTATGATTTTTTTTTGATGAGACAGGGTCTCTCTATGTAGTCTTGGCTATCCTGGACCTTGCTGTTAAGACCAGGATGATTTCAAACTCATAGAGATCCTCCTGCCTCTGCCTCCCAGGTAGTAAGATTAAAAGCATACCCAGTTTGATTGTTTTCATAAATAAGAACTTAGTATATTTATTGTTTTTAAGTTTTTAAAGTTATTAGTATATTTTGGTGGTTTTTCCACATCAGTTTTCAGGAGAGGTGTAGAGAGTCCATAGGAAGAAATAGGATTCTATTGAAGCGTTTCTTCTGTTGATGATACCAGTAAGCTTTTCCCTGCAATAACTATGACGATTTTGGAAAGTGTAGAGAAAGCAGGTTGGTACCGTTAACTTTTTGGCTGGGAGATGGCTCGTGAGTAGGAACACTTTGCTCTGTAAACATGAAGGTCTGATTTCAGATCCTCAGGGGGGAAAATCCCCAATAGAAAGTCTGGTGTGTACCTGTTACTCCAGTGCCCAGGGGTGTAGACAGGGGGCTTGCTGGCCACCAGACTAGCTCCAAGTTTAATGGAAGTCCTCATCGAATTGGGAAAAGGTGGAGCATGATAAGTAGGCCGTGTACATGGTTTGCATGTGTGCATGGGTGAGAACACTGGTACCGCGGCCCCCAGAGTAACAATTTGACCGTTTCTGTGCTAGCCAGTGCTAAAGTCTTACCTCCTGCAGACTCTGTAGCGACCTGTGTTACAGGTAACATACCTTTTGTAGGTATGTTGTATTGCTTATGTGCCCTGCATGTTTTGCTAGCTTTTTCATTTGCTTAATCTTAACTCTCAGAAGTGCCTTTGACTTCCATATAAGCTGTTCACATTACTCTAGTTTTCCATGGAGAGAGGCATAGGATTTGTAGAGTGACTTTCCTGTGATTACATAGTCAGCAAATCTCTAACCTGCAATTCCATAGGACTCCAAAGCAGGCTTTACTCCAAGGACAACTGAAAGTACCCCTCTGTATTTTTTGCTGGGATTGTAAAATGATACAGTGACTTTGAAAACAGTTTGATAGGTTGGATAGAGGTGCCATATGACCTTCTTGAGGAGGAGAGCTATATCAACTAGACAGTACCAGTAGGTCAAGAAAGATGAGTGGTCAGAACTGACCATTAGATTTTGCACCCAGCAGTCTCTATGAACATGACGGATAAGGTCTTCTGATTGCCAAATGCGATTTTGTATATCTGTTCCTTTGTCTCCTTCTATAATTATGTGAAACATGTAGACTCCTCTCTAGGAGAATATTCTTTTTAAAATTAGTATTTAGGGACTGGGAAGATTGCTTAGGGGGTGAAAAATGCTTGCCCTATGTTTGAATCCTTAGCACCTATATAAAGAGTCAGGCATGGCTTCATGGGTCTGTAACCCCAGCACTGTGAGGCAGAGGTAGGATTTTGTGGCAGCCAGAGTAGCAGAAACTGAGACTTGTGGTTCAGCAACAGACCCAGGCAATAATGTGCATGTGTGTATGTGTGTGGTATGTGTGTGTGTGTGTGTGTGTGGGTGTGGGTGTGGGTGGGTGGGGGGTGATAGAGGAAGGTGCCTGGAATCCTGCTGTGGCCTCACATGCATTTACCAAATAGTGAGTGAGTGAGGAGAGAGAGAGAGACAGACAGAGAGAGAGACAGAGAGAGATTGAGATTGAGATTCATTGCCCACACCAGTGTTTGGGGGCCAGAGACGGATGTTGGGTATCTTCTTCATTGTTCTCTACCTACCTCATTTGATTGTCCTGGAGCTCAGCATTTCTTCCACACAGACTTCTCCAGTCCACCAGTTTTTGTTCCCCCCAGTGCTAGGGTTACAGATGTGTGCTACCTTGCATGGCTTTTATGTGGTGCTGGGGATCTGAACCTGGATCTTCATGTTTGTGAACCAAGATCTCCCAGCCCTCACAGAATGTTCGTTCATCACAATGGATTAATATTTTTGTGACATGTATAATAAGGCTTATGTCCAGATTTGTTCTTACTTATTTTTGCATGTAAATGTCTGTTTGCTTGCTTGTTTTTTTCAGTGCTGTGGATCCAAACCATGGCCTCACACACATTAGGCAAATACTTTAGTACTTAGTTACAGCCTTTGCCCCAATTTCATTTCATAGGGACAGGGTCTTCCTAACTTGGCCAGGGTGCCCACAAACTTCTAGGCTTGAGTGATCCTCTTACTCAACATTGGAGTAGTTAGGACCACAGGCATGTATGCATTCCCACATCTGACTTGTTTGTTTGTTCATTCATGTTTGTTTTAATATTGTAAGCTATGTAGCCCAGGCTGGCCTTTGACTTTGTGTCAGTGTGTATATTTGTGATTTTAGGCATGGATGTCTATGGAATTCAGAGTGCAATCTCAGGTTCAGTTCTTGCTTCTCCCTTGAGATAGGGTCTCTCTTTTTTTTCCTTTTGATACATTAGATGAGCTGGCCTATGAGCCTCTGGGAGTGCTGGGACTACAGATGCTCGTGTTCTATGTCTGGTTTTATGTGGGTGCTGGGGATTTTTAATTTAACTCCACTAAACCATCTCCCTAGCCCCGACCTTTAACCTTCATACTCCTCCTGTCTTACCCTCCTGACTACTACAATTCAATGCTACCCGTGGCCTAGTTTCATGTTTTAATATTCTCTTGTAGAGGAGATTTTCTAAATCACTTTTGTGGGGTTTTTATTTTGTGGAGCCGGGGTTGTGTTATGGCCCCAACCACAGTCAATACACAGTGCTTCCTTGTGGAGCTTCCAGCCACGTTGGATCTTTCTATCAGGTGACGATGGGAACAAATGGGTTAAGTACAGGAGTGCTATGTGAGAAGGGACTGTTATGTGACTGGGTTTCTTGACTCGGAGTGTACTCCTGTCTGTTCTTACAGTTCTTTTTGCCAGTCCAACAGTCTCCAATATGCTGTACTAATAGGAAACTAGTTATAGGAATATGACTTAATAGCATATGTTTATTTACGTTTATTTATTTGGTGTGGGGGTATGTGAGGGTGTTGGTACATGTGGGGTCAGAGGAGAGCTTGCAGGAGTCCTTTCTCTCCTTCCATTGTGTGGGTGCCTGACTCAAGATTTTCAGGCAGCAAATAGCTTTACAACTGCTACCTCTAGCCCAATTTTACTTATTCTTACAAGTGAGATTGTTTTCTTATTTTATTTTACTTTTGAGACAGGGTCTCACTGTGTAATCTGGCTGGCCTGGAGCTCAATGTATTTAGACCATGCTGGTCTTGAATCACAGAGGCTTGCCTGGTTCTGCCTCAGAAGTGTTGGGACTAAAGATGTAAGCCACCATACCAAACTGTTTTATTACAATGCTGTCTTCTAAATCTATAATCAATGCCATATAAAATAAATGGGGTAATTATTGCACTGTGTACATTAGGAAGCTCTTGTGCATCTGAAAAGTTAACGAGTAAATCTGTTAAGGTATTTTTGCTTTATCCTTTGTAGTTTAAAGTATTTTTTAAAATAATCTCCTCTCTTGTGTTAATTTGTGTGGATGGGCGTGATGTTGGGTGTATGCGTGGTAGTGAGAGAATAACCTCTGGTGTCTGTCTTTACCCAGGCCAGCTGACCTGCAAGCTTCTGGAGAGTCCTCTCTCTGCCCCTCTCCCCAAAGTGGCACGTGGAATTACAGATGCCTGTGTTGCTCTGTCTAGCTTCTATGTGTGTTCTGGGAATTCAGGCTTGTACAACAAGCACGCAACCTACTGAGCAATCTTGCCTGCTATCTTCATTTAACGTATCTCTCACAGTTTGAATTTGTAGAAATTATTTTTTAATAAATGAGCAAGAAGATTATATAGTGAAATGTAGGGGTAGTCTAGCTAGGATGCAGCTCAGTGGCAGAAGGCTTGCCTGTATGCATTAGGCCCTTGGTTCAATCCCCAGCACTCGGAGAAATACCAAAACAGAATCCTCCACCAGGAGGATTAGGGGACACAAGCCTAATTATATATAAGCCAGCACTCTCAGGGAAGCTCAGAGCTGTGGCTGCCTAGTATTTACTGTATTTCTCATCATCTTAATACAATTTATGACTTGGGTAAATTTCTGTCAGAAACATAGTTGGCATGCTTTCTTGATCTGCTAGATGGCTTTTCCAAAAGTCATATTCTTATACGTAAGGAGAATCACTTTTGTTATTCTTTCATCAACTAAAGAATGTGTGCCAACTTTTCCTTTTGAGGCAGGGTCCTCATATAGCTTAGTCTGGCCTTGAACTCCTAATCTTGCCCCTACCTCCCAAGTGCTAAGGTTACAGGCATGCATCACCATATCTACTTTATATGTGCTAACTTTTGATGTATGGCTTTATGTTTCTACCAACTTTTCAGAAGATTGGGACAGAGTATTCTTGATACAGCTCAGTAGTGGAGCGCTTGCCTAGAATGCATGAGACTCTGGGCTCCATCCCTAGCAATAAAAGCATGCCCCTCCCCCATGCAGACAGACAGACACACACACACATACACACACACATCATCATCATCCCTCTTGCCCCCTGCTGGCCTGGAATTCCATGTTTAGACAAGATTAGCCTCATACTTGTGGTGATTTTCCTGTTTCTACATTGTTTTTTCTTCTTTGAGATTATATAGTAAAGACAGCAACAAAAACTCTACAGTTTTTCCCTAAAAATTTTCTTTTTTTTTCTTTCTCTTTTCCTCTTTGCTTTTCTTCTCCTTCTCCTTCCTTCCCCTTCCCTTCTTCCCCTTCCCCCTCCCTCCCTCTTTCTTTCTTTCTTTCTTTCTTTCTTTCTTTCTTTCTTTCTTTCTCTCTCTCTCTCTCTCTCTCTCTCTTTCTCTCTCTCTTTCTTTCTCTTTCTCTCTCTCTCTCTTTCTTTCTTTCTTTCTTTCTTTCTTTCTTTCTTTCTTTCTCTCTCTTTCTTTTTCTCTCTCTCTTTCTCTCTCTCTTTCTCTCTTTCTTTCTCTCTTTCTCTCTCTCTTTCTTTCTCTTTCTCTCTTTCTCTCTCTCTCTTTCTCTCTTTCTTTCTCTCTTTCCCTTTCTTTCTTTCTTTCTTTCTTTCTTTCTTTCTTTCTTTCTTTCTTTCTTTCTTTCTGGCTTTATTTTTATTTTAATTATATGGAACTTTTAATTACCATTCTGTGTATGGTGTGTAATAGGAACCAAAAACTTTAGGAAAAAACTCAGGTGATTAGACTTGCCCAGTGGTGCATGCCCATAGTCAGCTCACTTTGGAGGCAGAGAAAGAATGAGCACAAATTTAGGGTGAGCTTCGGAATCACACATAGAAAGACGGTCACACATAAACCCCACGATGATTTGTTCCACTTCCGGCTGCCTCTGCCTCCCAGTTGCTGGGATTAAAGGTTTGTGCTACCATGCCTAATAATACTGGAAATCTTATTTGATGTAGATTTTTTGTTTTTGTTTTTGGTTTTTTAGAGACAGGGTTTCTCTGTGTAGCCCTGGCTGTCCTGGAACTCACTCTGTAGACCAGGCTGGCCTTGAACTCAGAAATCCACCTGACTCTGCCTCCCAAGTGCTGGGATTAAAGGCGTGCGCCACCACTGCCCGGCCTGATGTAGATTTTTAAAAGAAACTTTTACTGTCTCAGACTATCCTTTGTCCTTTGTCTTTGAACTCTTGACCTTTCTGCTTCAGCCTCCAAAATGCATGTGCCATCAGGCCGGGGTGAATTGTATTTTATTTGTTGAATTTATAGGGTCAGCCTCAAAGTATGTGTGCACTGAACAGGAATGTAATTATATTCTTTGCTGGTGAGACTTCGCCTCCCCGGAGGCTGTGTTTACTTAGGGGTCTTTCTTTAAAAGTAGGCTATTTGCTGTGCCTCAGAGTGGTGAGGGAGTCAGGTTTGAATAAGCAGCCTTTAGTTTCAAATGGGCCCTTTCCCTGTTTGCTACTGGCTGTGAATCTGTGTATGTTTTTCTTGTTTGGAGAAACTCCGAATAGGGCCCGCAGATTGCCTGACAGCCTGAGCTGTCCCTAGGTGCCACCTATTAGAAGGAGAACCAGTTCCCGGAGATTGCTGTCTGACCTCCACGCACTCATGTGTGTGCACATGTAACAAGTAATGCTGCCACGGCTTTACAAGCTTGTCTGGGGATTAGGTGGGAGATCGGAGGTTACAGGAGTCTCTTTAATTGTGAAGCGGTTTGCTGCAAGGGATTACTGCTGCTTAACTCTCCTTCCTTTTTCTCGTAGGTAGTGTTGGTGCTTCTTTTCAGTGCCAGTCCATCCATCACGACCACATTTGTCATGATGACAGTGACAAGGTGAGGTCCTTGTTGATGTCTGCCACCGTGAAAACGCATGCCACCCTTACTGAACTGCTGGGATCACCTGTGTTAACTCTGGACCAAGCCACTGGGTGACGTGAGGGTATAATGTTGATATGCACAGTACAGGGCAGGGTGTCTTAACTGGTTTTTGTAACAGATTATTGGACTGCTCCATAAAACCTGCAGCTCAGGTCACAGAAGAGGTGACCTAGGCTCCTGCCTAGTCCTCCAAGTCCCCGGTTGTATCTTTGTCCTTCCTCTTTCTCTGCAGTCTGTATGTACATAGGCTTACTTTAACATATGAAAATGTGCTCTTTCAGCAGTCAAGCAATTCATGTGTTTCTAATTGGGAATAACCCAGACATTCCATATTTGTTTCACTCTTATAGTTTTGATTACTGTACTGTCATTTCCTTTTTATAAATGTGATGTTGTGTGTGGGTGGGGGGGGGTGTTTGTGTTGCATGCCACTGTGAGTGTGTGAAGGCATTGGTATTGGTCTTTATTCACTATCCACCGTATTTGAAGCAGGATCTCTTTTTTTGTTTGTTTTTTTTTTTTTTTTTTTTTTGTTTTTTCGAGACAGGGTTTCTCTGTATAGCCCTGGCTGTCCTGGAACTCACTCTGTAGACCAGGCTGGCCTCGAACTCAGAAATCCGCCTGCCTCCCGAGTGCTGGGATTAAAGGCGTGCGCCACCACTGCCCGGCCGAAGCAGGATCTCTTGTTTGCCACTGTCCATGCCTCCATGAACTTCCATCTTGCTGTAGGAAAAGCTTAGATTGGAGATGCATATCTCTGTCAAAGCTTTCTGTAGGTTCTGCAGACCCAGGCCCTGGCCCTTACTCTGAGGCATAGCAAGTGCATTAGCTACAGAGCCATCTCTTCCACCCTCGAGTTTGTTTCTCCGATTTACAGTCCAACCTGGAATGTACAGCAGGCGCCTCATCTTCTCGAGTGAGTGGGTCGCATGCCTGTCACCTGCTTCCTTCTTACACTCTACCCTTGGTTTACTTTGTTCCCAAAGCCTGAAATAAACCTTAGTTATTGAGAATGCAACCTATCTGATTCTTCAGGATGGTATGTGTGTGTGTGTGTGTGTGTGTGTGTGTGTGTGTGTGTGTGTGTGTGTGTGTGTGTGTGTACACACACCATTTTGGGCCTTAGTTGTTTCCTTCTTTGAAATTTTTTTTTTAAGATTTATTTATTTATTTTATATATGTGAGTACACTGTCACTCTCTTCAGATGCACCAGAAGAGGGCATCTTGATCCCATTACAGATGGTTGTGAGCCACCATGTGATTGCTGGGAATTGAACTCAGGACCTCTGGAAGAACAGTATGTGCTCTTAACCGCCGAGCCATCTCTCCAGCCCGAGTTTTTTATTATTAAGTCATGTCCAAATTAATGGCAGATTTGTTTCATTGTGGGTTGGTTTTTGTTTTTGTTTCAGGTGTGGTCTCCCTATGCAGCCTGAGACTAGCCTTAGCCTGGGACTGGCTATGTATGACCAGGGGTGGCCTTGAACTCAGACATCTGGTTGCCTCTACTTCCCAAATTCTGGGATTAAAAGAGTGAGCCCGCGTGACTGGCCATTGTGTTGTTTTTGCTTGTGTTCTTTTCATCTCTAAGGAAACCTGCTTTTAGCTTGGCATGGTGGTGGTTCTCTATAATCTTAGCATTTAGGAGGTTGCAACAGAAGGATTCAAGGGCTTCTCTACTTCATAGCAAGTTTCAATCAACCTGGGCTGTGGAATACCTTTTTAATATCAAAAATAAAGGGGGGAAACCTGAGAACCTTGCCCTGGGGGGGTCTTTACAGTGCTCCCTTCTAGTAGATTCCTGAGGTCTGGATTGTTTTGGATATGTGGCTCTGATCTGGATGAAATTAAATTTAGTTTTTCACTCCCTTCGTGAATGGTAGCTATCAGTACAGACCAACCCAAGCCATCTTTTTCCTTATTTTGATCAAGAACCTGCTCTTGCAAATGTCGTGCTATAATTGTTCTGTTTGTTGGCCTTACTGTCTTTGTCAGCTCTGCTCATAGCTTTCCAGAGTCTTTGCATGTTATAGTCACCCAGAGGCATGGGCTTCATTTTTATAGGGAGAACATGGAAAGTGACTTCCTAAAATTTAATATTCCACATTTTAGAAATGAGCATGTGAAAATGAGAAGGATGGCTGCAGAAGATGTGACATCATGCTGTCAGGAATCGCAAGAGTGGGAAACTACCTGAGGTTCAGTTTCTGCTTCTGCCTCTCTTCATTTATGGTGTAGGAACCAAAATGAGTTGCCTGGCCGTAGAGTCTGGGGATGAGATTCTGTCTCTCTCTTATTTTCCATCTCCCTCAAAGCGGTTTTTATTTTTCAATTTTTATATGACTAATTTTTTTTTTTTTTGTGCTTTTTTGCAATTAGAACACCCTACCATACGGGGAGAGGGGGAGAGATTTTAAAGGATTATGTTTCCTCAGCATACCAAAGGTTGTCTGGACTGTTGTCCCATACCCCCTGCCTGCTGTGTGTGCGCTGTTTCTCAGAGTGGAACGAGAGGATTTTCTTGACTGTGCACTTGTAACTTACTCTGTTGATTTGAGCCAGCAAGTAGGCATTTGATTGATTGGTAGCTGCGTGTCAAGTCATTTAGGGAGTATATCAGGATGCAAGATGGATAGAAATTCCTGTGTTTTCATGATTTTACAGTACAACTGGGCAAAACAGGTAATAAAAAATTGTCAATTATGTAGTATGTTAGTTACAATAAGATACAATAAAAAGTAGATAAAAGAAAAGGTAGGGCTAAATGTCATGGCACAGCCTTTAATCCCAGCACTTAGGAGGTATAGGCTGGCGGGTGGATCTGAGTTCCAGGCCAGCCTGGTTTACATAGCAAGTTTCAGGCCAGCCAGGGCTACATAGTGGGATCCTGTTTCAATTAAAAAAAAAGTTGATCATGGTAAGTGGGGTGGTGTCCATCAAGAGGTGAATGATCCAGATGGCAGCTTTTATTTTATTTTAGCATTATATTATTATCTTTCAATTCATGTTTATTGGGGGAAGTGTGTGTGTGGGTCAGAACACAGCTTTGTGGAGTTGGTGCTTTTCTACCTTTCCATGAGTCGCAGGGATCAGGCTTGTGTGGCAAGCGCCCTTACCTACTCTGCCACCTTGCTGACTCTGTCTGGTTTCATCTTATCTCACTTCATCTCATCTGCACGCTCTCCTCTTACATGTTTGAGACAGGGACTCAGACCCCAGTGTTATGTGACAGAACTTTTCCTGGGGAGATGACACATATGTCTGTCTACTCATCCCAGATAGGGAACCCATGGCAGACAAAAGCAATAGCAATAGTTTGTAATATTTGGAGAGTCTCTGGGACAACCTTGCCTAAAACTCAAAGAGGGCTTCTCATGCCCGGTGTTGGGGTTTTGTTAAATGGTCTTTGGCTCTTGGCGGGAACATTGTCAGCCCAGATGAGAACATTTCATTTAAACTATATATGTATATTTATACAGGCTGTATATTATAGTTTTTAAGGGCAGATTGTTAATAGTATGACTTTTTAAAACATCCTTACTGTTATTCACTTCCCTCACCACCACCCCCTATTTATCTTGCTTTGTCCTCCCCCCTTAGGCACCCCTCCATTTTTCTCATTTCTCTGATCAGATAGATTACTTGTACCTTGCTATTCCCCTGTCTGTTGTTCCACTAACCACCTCCCCGGGCAGTGGTCCCTTCTTACTTTCCTGGTTTCTGCAGTGGTTCCTGGATATACACTCACAGCTGATGATGTGGAGCTCGGAGTCGCAGATGAAAGAACATTCGGTGTTCGTCGTTCTGGGTCTGGATTGCCTCCCTCAATGTGACCTTTTCCAGTTCTGTCCATTTTCCTGCAGAGTTCATGGTTTTGCTTTACAGCAGAGTAATGGCCCCTGGTGTATGTGTACACGTTTTTATTACCTACTTATTGGTTGAAGAACTGTGGTTTGTTTCTATTTCCTAGCTATTGTGACCAGATCAACAATGAACATGGCTGAGTGATATCTGTAGCATTGAGTGGTGAGTCCTTTTGGACATTGCCAAGGAGTGGTTTATCTGGTATAGTCACGCACATTGATTTTTACTTTTATGAGAGCTCTCCACTCTAACTTCCAGAACGGCTGACCAGTTTATGCATGAGATCCCTTCCCACTCTCCCTCTCATTGACAGTTGTCCTGTTGTCTTTGCCATTCAGATTCTGGTGAGATGAAATCTCAGAGTTTCTCTTTCCACTTGCATTTTCCTAATTGCAAATTAGGAAATTTTTGAGATTTTTTTTAACTATTTTTTCTTCTTTTGAGAACACCTACTTAAATGTAGTTATTCTTGTGTTTATTTAAAACAGTATGATGCATGAACTTGTTAAATGAACTGGTTCATATATTCCAACTTAGCTACCAATAGCTTACATTTTTCTCATTTTCTTCTTCTCTCCCCTTGTCACCCTCCCCAGCTTGATTTTCCCATTGTTGTGTGTTGAGGTTCTTTACTGTGCTTTGTCGGCTTATGCCACTTCCAGTTGTCAAAAAGCTGTTACTTGTTTAACATACTAGAAAACAGAATCTGTGGAGCCGTGTGTGTGTGTGTGTGTGTGTGTGTGTGTGTGTGTGTGTGTGTGTGTGTATAGTAGGTAGGAAAGCAGGTAGGTAATAAGGGCTACTTGAGTTAGGATAGTAATAGATTTGTTGCCTGTATGGTTTAGTATTTCCCTCTTAGTCATCAGGATGCGTATGTACTGTCCTTTTTGGGAGCCAAGGGCTTGTGTCCTGCTGTGCTGTCACCCCTCCTCCGCAGGTCCCTGCAATCTGCCTGTGAGGCAGCAACATAGAACTGCTTTATAGATTGTCCCACCGTTTACACCTGGAGCTTTGGATTGCTCCCCACTCTCCTTCACTCCGATCTGTCGTACTTACCTGCTTCTCCAAGGAGATGCCTTGGTCTGCATCCCACACACTCCCCACTCACTGAGTCCTGACTGGGGTGACCAAAGAATGAGTAAGGGATACACACACACAGACAGATCTGGTGGGCACTGTGTGAACATGTACGACACCAATTAATTATGCAACAACCAGGCACTTTGGCACTTTTATTAAGTACAACACAGGGGCAGGGTTAGATAATCTCAGTAGGAGGTCACTGCAGGGGAGCAGTCTTAGGTTGCAGTCACCAGGAGGAGGAAGCTGCAGCTGCTGTTTACACACACTGGTAGGTCATTCCTAAGTACACACACTCGGACCAGAGGAAGGCTTTGCCAACCCTGAGCCTCCACTGGAGAAGACTGCCATTCCCTGGTTCTGAGGCTTTGGAGCCCATGATGTGGCTGTGCCCATGCCAGGCTTACACACTCACTCACAATTCTGTGTTCACTCAGAATGCTGTCATCCCTCCTTACACACTCACCCAGGAATCCCTCCACTCTACATCATCTTGGCAGATAGCATGTTTTGTTGCTAATTAATACACCCTCAGGAATGTCTTTATTAACATGGCTTTAAGGTAGTTATAGGTTGATAGTGGGAAAACCTATCTGTGTTGGATAGTATCTGAAGTTCTGTCTGGATGTAGCAGTTCTAAATGGAAGGCGGGAACTGATGCTACCTAGCCTGTCAGCTGACGTAGATGGGAGTAACTAGCACTCTCTCATTAAGGAACCAATTTTAACACCCCCCAAAATCATATTAAGGCAGCCTCTTAGGGATGTGTATGTTGGCCATGTATCTTGAAATCCCTTAACTTCTCCTTAGTAGAGAAAGTTTATTAGCTTAGAAAAATCAATTTGAAAAATTTGAGCAGTGTTTATCCTTTTAAAAAAGCAGTTAGAGACTAGAGAGATGGCTCAGTGGTTAAGAGCACCGACTATTCTTCCAGAGGTCGTGAGTTCAATTCCCAGCAACCACATCTGTAATGGGATCCATTGCCCTCTTCTGGTGTGTCTGAAGACAGCAACAGTGCACTCATAAATAAAATAAATAAATAAATAAATAAATAAATAAATATTTTTTTTTTTTTTAAAGGCAGTTAGTAGTAGGGTAGATACCTTGTCTGAACCTTGTCTGAAATGATTAGGACCGAAAATTATTCAGATTTTAGACTATTTCACAGATTTCCTTCTGGGACATAGTTAATCCAAAATTAGAACACTCTAAATGTTGTTTATCTTTTATTTAGAGTGTATGCGCTTGAGCCAGGTATCTTTACCAGTAGCAGTTTTGTTGCTAGCCCCTCTAAAATTTTTGAGTACCTCAATGGCTCAATGGGTGAAAGAAAGTACTTGCTACAAAAGCCTGAGGAACTGAGTTGGAATTCCAGGAACCCATGTTAAGTGGCAGGTATCATGGTGCATATCTGTAATCCCTTACACAGGAGAATCCCAGCATTCCCATGGGAGAAATGGCAGAAAAGAGAGACCCTGCCTCAAAGCAAAGTGGAGTATGAGAATGGAATCCCAGAAGCTGTTCTCAGGCTTCTACACGTGAACCCCACCCCCAGTCACTCACACCCACACCAGTGACTCACACACTCATACACACACTTAATTGCACACACACATCCAAGTCACTCACATATGTACCCAATTACTTACACACACACACACACACACACACACACACACACACACACACACACACAAAATCACTCATACACAGATCTCAATCACTCACACTGACCCAGGTATAAACCTATCCCCCAAAGATTTTTAATGGTGCTTTATTTAGACTTTTAGTTCAGAGCTGCTAAATACAAATTGTAGAAATAAAATGTGTAATTTTAAGTCAAAAGAGGAAAGCAGAAGGGGCCGGAAAGCCTTGCTTGTCCGTGAGACTTTGAGTAAGGTTTAAAGCGTGGGATATGAATAAAGGTAAACAAATAAAATAACACACTGGCTGGTTATAGAAAATGTACATGTCAGAGTTGTTTAAGTAATAAACTTTGATAGAGAACAAATTTTTAGCCCTAAGTTTTATATAAGAAATAGACATACAACAAAATGGCACAAAACTGATAATTACAGATAAGTAAGGCAGGAGGACTGGGAGCTGAGAAGACAGCCCATGTTATGAGAGCCTGTGGCTCAGGAAGATGAGCAAAGCCGGTGTGACATGGGTGTGAGCGCAAAGAACTGAAAGGCCTTTATTTAGACAGGATCTCAGGTGACCTAGGTGGTCACCTCCTGAGCACTCTCCTCCAGCCTCTCAAGTGCAAGAATTAAAGGGTATCTTGTGCTACCCAGATAGAGGCCACATTTTTAGTAGAATTAATATCATAAATTATTAATCTGTACAAAAGCGTCAAAGGGAATAATGTATAGTTAATATAGGACAATGAGCCAAAATATATTTGATATTATGGTATATACTTTCTGTTAATGGTTAGTAGTCCTAACTAACTCCCCAAGGCATGTCATAGAAAATTCTAATTTTGTTTCTGCCTTCGAGCTGGCCATAAAGGAAAATTTTGACCTACTTTATGTGATACAAGTGGCAAGGGCCTTCACTCTCCAAATCCACAAGGAAGGGCATACTTCAGAATTTGGAGGTTTTCAACTAGCAGTTCTTCTTCTTCAGATATACCTCACTGGCTACGGCATTGCTGCTGTGCACATTAAGGATACCAGAGATCTGAGTACCCAGGCTCAGACCTAGTAACGTTAGGGCATGGTTGCCCATGCTTCAGTGACATCTCTGAGAGGATCTGGTGGCCAGGCTTGGAGTCCTTCCAAATAGAACATTTGTAGAGAGTTCACCCAGAGAGGGTAGGGAAGCTCTGCGTCCCTGTCCTCGGCCCCAGCCTGTCATCTTTGTCCATATTCTTTGTAATATTCTTTATGGTTGGAAGCTAAGTATTTGTTTCCTTGAGTTCTGTAATCCAGTCAAGTAAATTTATCAAACCTGGGAGTGGATTATGGACAACCTAGTGTATAGCCAGGTTTGCAGAAGCACAGGTCACAAATTGAGGCTTGTGCCAGCATCTAATGTGTAAGATGGTGCACACCTGAGGCCAGCCTGCTCTACAGAGTAAGTGAGTTCTAAGCCAGCCAGGGCTTCATAATAAACTCTGTTTCAAAACAAGTCAAAGAACCCCTCAAGTGGCAAACAAGAAGATGTGTAAGGAAGGGCTCTAGGCTGGGGGCTGAGCCCTAAGCCTGTGGGGTCTGACACTGTGTCCAGGTAGACAGAACCCAGGCGAAGTACTCCAGCCAGGCTGCGTGTCTTATTTGTTGGTAGGAAAGATCCTTACCTTTTCTGTGATATTGAGATCAGAGAAAAAACAAGTTTCTTTTCCCCCCTTACTCAGCCCCAATATTTAAGCCCAAAACGGTTAAAACAGTAAGAAGAAAATGATAAAAGCCCAGGTGTAAAGGTGTACTGATGCTGTTGGAGGGCTACCCTACAGGCTGGTGTGCATTTTATAATATGTTTTATTATCTCTTACATTGTGGCTAGAATGGCTAGACAGTCTTCTCAGGGCCTCTGTCACAAGGTCAAACTCAGGGCTGCATTCTCATGAAGAATCTTGATCAAGGAAGATGTACTTCTCCTATGTTCTTGAGAGTTGTTGGCAAAATTTATTTCCCTCAGCTTGTGACTGAGGATCTGACCTCTTACATACATACATCCAAGCAACAATAGGTTCTAGGGGGCTGCCCCCATGCTGTCATGTGATCACAGCATGCCTCTCTGCTAACAAGTCCAGCTCTCTAGACAGCTCAGATGGAGTATTATGTAATTTAACATAATTGCAGGAATGACATCACCTCATTTTTGCCTGTTCTTCTAGCTAGAAGTCAGTCACAGGTTTCCAGTATACTCCAGTAGGAGGGGATGTCACAAGAGCTGTGACTCATTAGTGACACCTCAGGGTCTGCCCATAGTTGAAGGGGGAAAATCGAGATGGAGAATTTGAGTAAGACAATTAGCAAGCTGATATTCGAGTACCTATAATGTTGACATGTTTTAAAATGTTAGCAACAACTTTATTGAGAGGTAAATCATATGGCATAAAACACAATGCTTTTAAAATATGTGTGTTAGTGTCTTCATTTTGAATTACACTTTTTTTTCCATGTATGTGTGTACATGTTCACATGCCATGATGAAGGTCAGATGACAACTTTCAGGTGTCCTTTTACTACGTGGGCCCAAGAATCAGACTAAGGCTGTTAGACTTTTACCCTTACCTACAGACTCATCCAGCTGGCCTGCTTTTTAGGACTTTCAAAAAAGTGTACAACTAGATCTTCACCATCTAAGTTTAGAACATCCTCAAACTCTACCTCATACCCCCTACACCCCATCCATCAACAAACAAGCAGACAAACCTTAGTTAGGGTTTTACTGCTGTGAACAGATACCATGACCAAATTGGGGCTGGCTTACAGGTGCAGAGGTTCAGTCCATTATCATCAAGGTCGGAAGATGGCAGCATCCAGGCAGGTATGATGCAAGAGGAGCTGAGAGTTCTGCATCTTCATCTGATGGCTACTAGCGGAATATTGACTTCTAGGCAGCTAGGATGAGGGTCTTAAAGCCCACACCCACAGTGACACACCTACTCCAATAGGGCCACACCCTCTAATTGTGCCACTCCCAGGACCAAGCATATACAAACACAAAACCCAAATCCATGATCTATAGCAGTCACGTGTCTTTCACCTCCTCAGTTCCTGACAACTCTGCAGGGAGATATTTTGTTTTCTGGAGTCCTGTGGGTAGAACCCAGGCTTTTGTGAATACTACGCTAATACTGTACCTGATCATCTTTCATGGATTACATGGCTTTTGTATAGTATGTAACCTTTTGTGTCTGGCTTTTCTCACTTGTGTGATCCTTTCAAGGTGTATAATGTAGCATAAATGAGTACTTTATATCGTTTAATGGGCGAATAATATTTGCTTGCACAGATATAACACATTTTATTTGCTCATCAGTTGGAAGACATTAGGATTGTTTCAGTTTTGTAATTATTGTCATAATGATGTTGTGGACATTTGCATGTATCTGTTTCTTAGTCACATGGAGCTAATATTTTCCGAAGCGTTACACCCTTCATATCCCTGTCAGCAGTGTGAGGGCTCACGTGTGAGGGCTCACGCTTTCCTACCTTGTGCCACGTTTAGATTGTGGGTTTCTTTGCTTTTTTTGAGACAGAGTTTTTCTATGTAGCCTTGGCTGGCCTGAAATTCACTATTAAGACCTGGCTGATCTTAAAGAGATTGCCTGCCACTGCCTCCCAAGAGCTGGCATTAAAGGTACATGCTACCACTGCCCAACTTAGATTGTGTTTTAAGTTCTGGTCATTCTAGTGATTGAGAAGTAGCATCATTAGTTTTATTATATTGCCAGTGATGAACGACGCTGAATGTTTTTCTGCTTTTTCTTTCACTGTGGTAGAATACCTTGACAGAAACAACTTAATGGAGAAAGGATTTATTTTGTCTCACAGTTGGAGTATATCATGGCAGAGAGGTCACAGCTGCAGGAACCTATGATAGCTGGTTGCATTGATGAATGACCTGCTCAACTAAGTTTTTTACTTTTTATACAGCCAAGGGAATAGTGCCACCAACAGTGGGCTGATCTTTCACCTCTAGTAATCGAATCAAGATAATTCCCCACAGGTATGCCCCAAAACTCATCTCACAAGTGATTGTAAATCTTACCAAATTGATTATTTTTCCGATAGAGATGTGTGTGCTGTGGTGCACGTGTGGAGATCAGGGATCAGTTTTCAGGAGTTAGGGCTCTTCTTCCACCATGTGAGTCTGTAGACTCAAACCCAGCATGTCAGATTTGGCAACTTAACTTTGTTACTTTTATATAATTTTTCCTCATCTACCTGGAGCTTACATGAAATTTATTTGATATTTGACATCATGCACATGGGTGTTTTGTTTGAACATGGAGTCTCACCTTGTTTGACTGTAAAATAGCTGAGGTAATTGTAAGTGTGATATATTAATAGATATCTTAAGGTTATTGTCTGCATTTTTGTTGGCCTTTATTGTTTGTTACATGGCCATGTTTATTATTTTATTTATAAGACTCTTGGGCAAGAAGACAGAATAGCCCTTTAGGGTTTCATAAACAAAAACAATTTGGGGAGGAAAGGATTTTTTTTAAAGTTATAGAGGATGCATTTGTATATCTAATAAGCCTTGGAAACTGAGAATTGTCTCTGTTTGTTCTATAAAATTCTCTCTTTTAAAACTTACTCTTCTCTCATACACTACCTCCCAGCTGTATCCTCCTCTCTCCCTAGAAAGGGTTTACCTCACAGTTTGTAGTCTGCCATCTAAGTCAGAAAATGGAGACAGGAACTGAAGCAGAACCAGAGAGTAAATGCCTACTGGTTTGCTCCTCATGGCTTGCTCAGTCTGCTTTCTTATAGCACACAAAACCACCAGCCCAGGGGTGGTACAGTCCACAAGGAGCTGGACCCTCCTCACATAATTCAAAAAGCAAGGAAAATGTACAATAGGCTTACCTAGAGCTCATTCTGGTGGCACATTTTGTCAATTGAGGTTCCTTCTTCCAAAATGTCATAAAACTAGCCAGAACACATGACTTTTTCCATCAAAATAAAACTCAATTGTTTGGGCTGAAGAGATAGATGGCTCAGAGGTTAGGAACACTGACTATTCTTCCAGAGGCCCTGAGTTCAATTCCCAGAAACCACATGGTGGCTAACAGCCATTTGTAAAGTGATCAGATGCCCTCTTCTGGTGTGTCTGAAGACAGCTACAGTGTACTTATATACATAAAATAAATAAACAATTCTATATATTAAAAAAACACCTCAATTGTTAGGCAAAACAAAAACACTAGCCAGAACAGGGGGAGGGATTTTTAAAATATTTTTATTCATCCCATTAAAAAATTGTACTATTAAAAAAACAAACAAACAAACAAAAAAACCATTCAGCTGGGCAGTGGTGGAACACGCCTTTAATCCCAGCACTTGGGAGGCAGAGGCAGGCAGATTTCTGAGTTCGAGGCCAGCCTGGTCTACAGAGTGAGTTCCAGGACAGCCAGGGCTACACAGAGAAACCCTGTCTCGAAAAAACAAACAAAAAAAATTTTGTACTACTTTAAGCATTTTCATTTAAGGTTTTGATTGGTAGTAATTAGAATTCTGCTTAGGCAACATTTCCTGAAATGAAACCTGGAAAGGTCTGTAGAGTGTGGCATAGATGGGAAGCAGCAGGCTGTGTGACTATGTACGGAATATCACGGATGTCCATATGGTCACTCGGGTTGGCTGCATTATAAAAACGTGTCAGTGGCAGGAGCTACAGTCAGTCGATTGAGCAGGTTACATTTCATCTGTGTAGGATACTAGGATTCTCTGTCACAGTGTGTGTCAGCTGGACTAGTGATTATGCAGACACAGGAGGTGTGCTAGGATTCCCTAGGGAAAGCTCCTTTCTTCTCGGACACAGTGCAGTAACAAGGTGTTCATGTGGGTCAGTGGACCAAGAGCATGTAGTACGTCTTGCATCCAAAACCTTTTGAGGATCTCATTTCCATGTGTTCCCTGTTTCAGTGACTACCTTTTTCCATGGTCATCCCTGAAATGAAGGCGCTCCTTTCCATGCTGCTCTGCTCCCTAACTTTTCCTTAGACAGCTTTTTTTTTTTTTGAAGCATGTTTGTAAGTAAATTCATTTCATCCCTATTTTACTGACTTTGATTACATTTTTCCTTCATGTCTGACTGCTTCTGGCTAGTGTTATGAGTGTCTCCTTCTCGGGTGTTTCTGAACCTCTGTCCTGAGGACCGTCTGTCCAGCAGGTCCTGAAACCTGGGGTCTTTTGCTCACTAGCTTTTTACAGCCAAGTTGCTTTTCACATTGGTCCCAAGTCCTTTTAGCTTAAGCGTGGACCCAGTTCCTAGGTTACTTCAATTCATAGTAAAGCCGTAATGACAGAGAGAACATATAATCTGGGAATGAAATGTGGCTGTTGGAAACGTTGCTGAGTTCAGCTTCAGGGCTTTTCTCTTCCTGCTCTCAGGTTTGGCTTGCTGCAGTCCTTCCCAGGAGAGTACTCTACTCCAGAATACATGTTAAATGCTGTGCATTTACTCTTGGTTGCAGCAAAAAATTGGCAGAGTATTTTAGGAGGCAATATAGATTATATCTAGAAAACAATGTGTAGCCCGTATTCTTTGAACAAGCAACTCCACTGCTACAAATTTGCCTTTATGGATATATTTTCAAATGGATATATTTCCAAACTATACACTTTACAAGACTTTTTTTCATGCTGTCTTTCTGTTGATTTATTTTTTTTCTGCTACTTTATTGGGTTCTTATATATATTACCCTTCCAACCCTTACTCCACCATAATCCCTGACAACACCACAACACTGGTAGGAGAGAAAGAAGGTTAGAGGGGATGGGGTGTAGACTTCTCTAGACTACTTTCTGCTGATTAGGGAGGGGTGTCCAAGTTCCTTGGAGAAACCCAGTCAGAGTCTCTTTGTCACAACCACTTGATAAACTGTAGCAGCAGGAACCAGCAGTGGCCTCCCAAAGGATGCTCCCACCCCTCTTGGGGCTCTGGCATTTATGCCCTCTGAACAAGTCCCAGAATTCCACACAAACTGTCTGCAGCTGGGCAAAACCCACACCGCTCGCAGAACATGAGACAAATCCTAGACACCTGGAATTAAAACAAAAACATATTCATAGTGAGTTTTTAAGGAAATCAAGCTTCTCACTACACGTTTATGCTAAAATGAAAATGAGTACATTTTAGTATCCGCTATCATAAACAGAAAAGTTAAACAGAATAATACATCCATTGTTAGTTTCATCCTGTGTACACAGTTGTATATTTGTAACCTCTGTGCTCTAGTTCAGCTTCAGGGAAATGAAATTAGACAGAACCCCTAGAAGCTTTTGGACCAATCCTGGCATAGGCAGCAGCACAAACAAGAGACCCCGATACCCAACATGTGTGCAGTGCTCTCATATACAATTGAATGCACACAGATATACACAAAAAGATATTTTTTAAAAGTACAGGCAGATCATGCAGGGTCAGTTCCTGCCTGCACATCCTGTCCTAGAAAGGAATATGCTGCGTCATGCATGCACGTGATCGTGACTCTTTACCTCTCATATGCTGTCAGTCTCTATTTTTCTGTCCTGTTGGTCCTGGGGATGCAGATCGAGTTTTTTTTTAAAATGGGGAGGGGGCTAATGGCTTCTCAGCCTGGGTTTTCTTTCACACACCCCCCCCCATCTTTAGCGCCATAATTTTTTTTTCTTCATTATGCCACTGGTCCTAGCTCTGTAGTCTCACTTGTACAACTGAACAGCCAAAGCCTAGTAGGTCACTGGCTGCTAAGACTTTGAGTGGGCTTGGGTTTGGTGGAACTTTGCTGCCCCCTTCTGGTTTTTAGAAGCTCTAATTCAAAGTTGCTGCTAAATAGGCTTTCCTGTGGACAGCTGTTAACATTTCTGGGTGAAACTGTACTTGCGGATTGTTTTGCAGTGGATCCAGTCTTGGCCTGCTTGTAGATGCTCTCGGCTGTTCTGTTTGGCCAGTACAAGCTTTTATCTCACAGTTTCTTTCACCTGATTCTAGTGGAAAAAATACTTGTAGAGAGTGAGCAAAGCAAGCTTTATAAACAGTTTTGAAGCCGGGCGGTGGTGGCGCACGCCTTTAATCCCAGCACTCAGGAGGCAGAGGCAGGCGGATTTCCGAGTACGAGGCCAGCCTGGTCTACGGAGTGAGTTCCAGGACAGCCAGGGCTACACAGAGAAACCCTGTCTCGAAAATACCAAAAAAAAAAAAAAAAAAACCAGTTTTGAAGTATTTTGTTGTTGGTGTGTTTTTTTCTGACTTTTTTTCCCCTTTCCTTAGTGTTTATGCCCTATTTCTCTATAAGAGCTTGCCTGTTGAGAAAATGGAATTACCTCTCAGTGAGATATTTCCTTATCAACTAGAATATTGACTATGTGTGGCATGTAGTTCTTGTGATCTCTTGCAGATTCCATTAAGACTCCGAATTGGCTTTAGGACTGTGTGGGAAGATGCATAAGTGCAAGGCAGAGCGGTTAATTCATTAGAACACAATGGCAAGGCCACTAGCTCAGGATCAGAGGCTGGGCTGGTTGGATTGGGCTTACCATCAGGATATCTGCAGTGGCTGTGAAGACATCCTGACAATTCCTGACAGTTTTCTCCATATGGATAGTTCTTTAGTATTAGGACAAATGATTTTTTTTTTTTTTTTTTTTAAATTTTGAGGCAGGCCTGGTGTAGACCAGCTCGCCTTGACTTCATGGAGATCCACCTGTCTTTGCTTCCTAAGTGCTGATATTAAAGATGCATGGTGTTTTGCTTGCTTAGACAAGGAGTTCTAGGGCCTTTTAAAATCATGTTCTTAATGTCTTAAAATACGAAATGACCTTTCCCAGCTTTGCATTCTTTGCCTTCCAGCATGCCTCCCACATGGGCACCTGTGACCAACAAGTAGAAATAAGAACTGCCTTCAAGGAGCTTACAGCTCAATGAAGGAAATAAGATAGTTAATAAAATTGCATTATTTCATTATAGAAGTATTTAAACAGACAAGAAACACTGTAGCCATTATTGTGATAACCTTTACTCTAAAGCAAATTGATCTGAAAACTTTTGGGTTTTTTTGTTTTGTTTTGTTTTTCGAGACAGGATTTCTCTGTGTAGCCCTGGCTGTCCTGGAACTCACTCTGTAGACTAGGCTGGACTTGAACTCAGAAATCTGCCGGCTTCTGCCTCCCAAGTGCTGGGATTAAATGTGTGTGCCACCCCTGCCCTGCATGAAACAAATATTTATTATATTATATAAATATATATTATAAATATATATTTATAATGCTTTCCAAATTTATATGATTGGGATGTAGTTTTTCCAAAATCAGATTGTGAGTTCTTCATGTCTTTGTGTCTGTGTGTCCATCTCTCCTAATATTACAGTTGTTTTCTTCTTAGTTGGAAATAAAAGGCTAAGACTCTAAAAAATGTTAATTCCCTGTATAAGTTGGTAGTCAGTGAATTTTTCCAAATGTTTAAAGAGAGTATAACAGCAGTCCTGCAGTCCTTCATTCATTTGTAGAGCACAAGAGGGACGGGGGAGAGACTGACTCTGATATTTTCTTTTCTTTTCTTTTTTTTTTTTGGTTTTTCGAGACAGGGTTTCTCTGTGTAGCCCTGACTGCCCTGGAACTCACTCTGTAGACCAGGCTGGCCTCGAACTCAGAAATCCACCTGTCTCTGCCTCCCAAGTGCTGGGATTAAAGGTGTGAGCTACCACTGCCTGGTGACTCTGATATTTTCTAAGGCTAACAAAAATAGGTGTAATAAAACCTGATGTAGGCATTAAAAATGGAAACTTATACTTATGTACAGGACAAAAATAAACGTCCTAAAGGATTTAAGCAGACCAAGCCCATCAGTATTTAAAGGACGGTCATAAGACCAAAATGGATTTAATTGTAATATAAAGTTGGTTTACTAGCCAAAATCCAACTGATGTAGTTTGTATATTAACTAAAAAAGTATGATAGGCAAACATTTTGGCACAATTAAACCACCATTTAATGCACTTTCAGCAAGATAGAAATAGAAGACACTTCTTAAATTATTTCCCCAAAATACCCTGAAAATACCCTGAAAACTCCATACTCAAATGACCACAGTTGTCTAGTGGAGATTTGATAGGAAACACAAGGTCGCCCTGCGCTATCTCCCTCTGACTGGAGTGTACTTACCACTTACCAGCTGCTGCAGAACAACAGGGTGGTGGCAAGAATGTTGGCAAGAAAAAAAAGTAGTTTTGTTATTTTCAGCTGAATATACAGAATTTAAACAGAATTGTTTATTCTAAAAAGCCTCAAGGGTTGATATTAACTATTATAATTAATAACTGAGTTAGAAAAGCCAATTGGAACCAACCTAAGAACTGAAATGTAAGATAATTACAGAATATTGAGAAGCATAATTGAAAAAATCTTCTGAGCAAATAAAAGGCTTCATCTTGCTCAGGTGTTGGAAGACTTGGCATTATCAAACCAACATTGCCTCTGCATCTCTAGATTCAATGAAGTCCTAATTAAAATCCTATTTGCTCTTTTTCTTTAGAATTATTAAAAATTTTTTATTGAAATTCAAAAGAGAACAGTGGACAAGATTTCTGAACTCAGAGATACAACCTGTGAGGGTGGTAAAGGACTTTTTTTCTTTTTGAGACTGTCTTGTATGCAACCCAGGCTGGACCAGAATTCTTAATTTGCCTGCCCTTAGTCTCTCAAATGCTGGGATCAGAGGCATGTATGTGCTACTACACGCCTGGCTGAAGAAAACCAATTTGATGACTACCTCGCCAAATCATATTCTAGCATAAGTGCATATCTAAACATGAAAAGAAAATACATATCTCTTAGAAAAATGTCTTAATGATCTCCATAAAGGAAGAGGTGGATAGGCAGGTGGTGTACTGTTGGGGAGCAAACGCAAGGCCTTGAACACGTTAGACATATGCTCACCACTCAGCTTTACCTATAGCTATGAGAAGTTTTAAAACAACACAACAGATGAGTGCCAAGCCATTTAGCTATAGTTAAAGACTTAAAGGTGGAGAAAGTTAATGGTGTGTTAGTAATGTCCCAATAATGATAGAAAACTTGATGGTGTAAGGAGGAGAATGGTTAGAGCCAAATCCTTGAGACTATGAAGGGGACACAGAATTGGAGTGGTGTGAATTCTCTCACTTCTTTACGGTTCCTGTACGGTGTCGGATGCCTACCCGGAGGGGCTTCCTGATGACCGCTCTTACTCCTTCCTCTTGGAAGGGTAGGGGCCCTGGCTGAGCGCAGTAACCACCACCAGATACGTTTGCAGTCCACTTTAACACTTCCCCATTTCATAGGCAGTGATCTGATAAAGGACTTCAAGAAGACAGCAGTCGGAGTTTTCACCTGACAAGAAAGCCCCTTTAAAAGGGTGGCCTTGAAGTTCTCAAAAAGCTCTTGCCACAGCAACAACTTTTCCCTGAGATGCTGGACACGCGGCTTTAAGATGTCAGTTCACTAGTATGTACTGATGACGTACATTCCACGTGCTGGACCACGTGGATGCCTGATGGGCCGTGCACGCATAGAGAATTCCCATTACAGAAAGAACTTTTTGGTTTTAAACTTTCCAACAGGGCTTTCTGCCATTGTGGGAAAAGACAGCAAGCAGAGCTTTAGCTGAACTACTGTTGAACAACTACTCAGACAGAATTTTAGGCCCACCACATTAGATTGTCGGTTGTCTCATGAAAAGCATGCCCTCTTACTGTGTTTTTATCTGTATCAGACTTGGGGGTTAAAGCATTTAGAAGCTGGGTGGAATGGTGCATGTCTTTAATCCCAGTACTCTACAGGCAGAGGCAAATGGATCTCTGTGAGTTCAAGGCCAGCCTGGTCCAAGAGTGAGTTGGGGATAGGGGGCAAAGAAAAGAGAAAGCTACATAATAGGAGTATAGACCTGGGGTGAAAGAATACTTCACAGGGGTCTACTGTCTCTTTCCAACTTCCCTTTGTATTAGAATTATACAAAAATTGCTAGAACGTTGCTTCAGCAGTTGCTAAGCACCTGAAATAGTGAGTGAACCTTGGAGTTAGTCACAATGGAGCAGTGGTGCTCAGTCTGATACTGGTTGACAAATGTACATAATTACCATATGGGGTTATTCATAAACAGGATGTATATGATCCAAAAAGATCCTGAAACATTTTAGTGTTGCTTTTCTTACCAGAGACCACTGAGACTCAGAAGGGAGAAGGGAAGGGTTAAGCCCTCTAGAGAAGTAGAGTCTGCACTTGATTGCTTTCCTGTCTCTGTCCTCTCCGCCTTCCTGTTTATTTTTAGCCTCCTCCTACCCCTACCTTCTTTCTTCGACTCCAGGTTTTTAGACCGGAGTTTAATACAGTAGACCAGGCCGACCTCAAGCTCCCAGAAGTCCTTTTTCTCAGCCTTCCCAGTGTTTGAGCCCAGCATAGTCTGGGTTTTCTGCTCATTGATCCTTTAACTTTTAATAAACTTTAAAGAAACTTCTAATTTCTATCTACTTAAAAAGCCTACCCTTCCATAATTGCCAATGGTATTGAAAAATCCTTTTCCTTGTATTTATTGAGCCATTATGAAGTTTGTATTCTCTATTGGATCTTGAACGCAGTAGTGAGCGGAGGCTTCATTTAGTATTCGAACTTCCTATCAGCAAAGTCACAGAATCTTTCACAATTGTCCTGAGGGTTGGACAAGTTAGATACCAGCCTGCTTGTTTTGTTTTGAGACCGTGTGTCTACATCAGTAAAAATTCCTACTTCTTCGGTCATATAAATACATACTATATTGTGAGGTTTACTGCTCTACTGCTGAGTTTTAGAGTTGCTGGCGGGAGCGGAAGCTGCCGCAGCGTTAAGCACTCCCTGCGTTGGAAGACGCTGCCCCACCTCCCCACTTTCACTGTTGGCGCTAGCCAAGCCAGAGAGCTGGGCGGGGCTGCGCAGGGGCGCTGCGTACCGGCTCTGTTGCCGGAACTGGCCCGAGCGGCCTGGACGTGCGCGGCCCCGCCCCCGCGGGTGGAAACAAAGGGGGCTCGGCGCCGGGGAAGAGGCGGAGCTCTCCGGCGATCCTGCGCTTGGCTGGCTAGGTTTGTGCAGGCGAGGGGAGGGGTAGCCGTCCGCAACTCAGAGGTGGGAGGCTCTCGAGTTCTGTAGTCCAAAGCTAAGCGCGCGGGGTATCGCCTGCGCGCGCAGCGCAATCCATTGCGCCGGCGCGGCCCGCACGGGTGCGCGAGCGCTGAGAAGGGGTGCGGTGAAGTGGGGCGGGGCCCCTCGTGCGGATAGCGGGCGGGCCTCGGGAGGCCGGTCGGTTGGGACGGTGGGCTGAAAAGATGGGACCTCCGAGGCGCTAGCCGGCTCCTTCAGCGCAGGGCGTGGAGCCGTGGTTTTCTGGAGAGGCCCGTGTGATGGTGCCAAGAGGAAGGAAGCGCCGTGACAGCGCCTCAGTCGGAACCCGGGTTCCGAGGGCAAGGAAGACCGGGGACGGCGGCCCTGGCGAGCTGGCCGCAGGCGAGGCTAGCAGTCACAATAGGAGGCGGCGGCCCGTCCCGGAGCGGCGGGAGCAGCCCCGCAGGGCGGAGCCTCCCCTCGCAGGTACTGGCGGCGACGGCCGTTGGCTCCCGCGCGAGGGCGGTACTGGCCGCGGGAGGTTGGGAGCCGGCGGGCCGCGCTCGGCGGACGTTTCCCGGCAGCCTGGCGCTCTTTGTTCCCGCGGATGCGGGGAGCTGGCCCGCCCCTGCCTGGACGAGACGCAGGTGAAATGATGATGTCACTTGGGAGAACTCAGAACCCGGTTGGAGGGGTCCTCTCTCGCGGCCTTCTACCTCCGCGGGTTTCTGGACGGGCTCCGTTTTGTTCTCAGTGGATGGAAGTTCTTCCTTTCAGGGCTGAAGAATGAGAGAGGTTGGTTTTTGAAATGGGAGTTTTTCGGGTTACCGAAAGCCAAAGAGAACTAAGTTTTTTTTTTAATTTCTTTTTTCCCCTCTGTATCATCCAGCATGGACAACGCTTTTGTGTTGCAGGCTATTCAGTAAAAGTTGAACGTGCTAATTCTGAATACTTAAATATAGTTGTTACTAGCTAGCATCGTATGAGTTGCGATTTCTTTATTCGAGGCGGACATTGAAATGTATTCAGCGCTCATACACAATACTTGGAATTCTTAAGTCTTGCGAATACTGCCTTTTTTGCAGATACTATTGTAACATTTACTTATCGAAGTTTCTTTAAATAGCACACAGCTTTGTAACCAGAATTTAAGGAATTCCAGTCACATTTGAATCATTGTCGAAAAATAAAGTAAATTTTTGTTCATTTTGGGGAACACACGGTCTAATGGAGAAATCCAACCTACGAGAAAAATGACAAACTCAAACGTGTTGGATCTGGTGCGGAAATATGTAACACTCAAAGATGACAATTCTAAGTGGGAATTGTATCACTGAATTGTCCTCTTGAGGTAGTTCCTTTAAGTTATAAATATACTAGTATAATGTATATTGCCTTTAGAAACCCTGCTCACCCTAAGCCTGTTCATTATAAGGTTCTACTTTAAAGCCTGTAATTTTCTGTAGAAGTAAATACTACTTATTCGAAAAGAACTGGAGGACTTATAGGATAGTGGTAGGTTCTGCTCCCAAGAGGTCTTGGCCTATGAAAGAATTTTATTTAAATACTCTGATTCTTCCACCAGTAGTGTCTTACATTATCCTAAAAGTAGTTGTTTGTATTTCTACGCATGTTGAAGTTTATGCCCATCTTGATTTAAAAAAAATGTTTTTGACAATAAATATGTGTGAACAACTTGCCCTATTTGGTTGGGTGCCTCTGCCTCGTGGGTTCTGGAGGTTGATAAATCTCCAGCTTTGCCGAAAATACCTTCACCTGCTGAGCTATTTTTATCAGGCCCTATCCTTAAGTTGGTAAATATTAATCTGGGTATGTAAAAAGGCTTTTCTTTACTAGAGCACTCTGTTTTTTGACAAAGATTGAAACAAATCAGTGTCAGGGAGTCTGTAAGCATCATAACAGAAAGTATAGATCTTTTGTCCCTCTTTGCCCCAGCATTGGGTAAGTCTTTTAGTTAACTTGTTAACATTGCTAGGCACCGTGATTATATTTTTATTTAGGTTAATGTGGGTGAGAATTCTTCAAAATAAAATCTCAAAAATGGTTAGATTCTTGAGCAGTGTAGAAAGACCATTGCTCAAGATTTTTGATCTTTAGTTCTGTTCCGTATTTTGTGCTGCCATTAGTTTGGAGCGCTGTTTTGTAATCTCTCTTCCTGGGAAGGTAGTTCTTGATTAGTCTTGATTGTCACCTGGTGTCTCTGGGGCTGCTTACAAATTTTCTGCTTGTTTTTCAGTTAGGTGCATATACATACATATATAGCTTTGCTTCATTCATAGACTGCTTTCAGTTTCTTTCCAGGGAACATAAAAGCATTGCAGTGTTCACTTGTACATATAGTTCTGGTTCTATTCCATCTATCAGAAGATATTAAATACCTATTATGACATTGACTAAAGGAAGTAAGTGATTGAATTCTTTTAGTAAATGGAAGAGAAATTTAAACAAATGAAGTGCAGGGGTGCTGTACACAGTCTTGTTTCCTCCTGGTTTGTCTGTCCATACTACTTAGTCGTATGTGTCTCACTTCTCTCTTCCTTACCATTATGTTATGGAACTCCGGAATGGGAAAAGGAGAGGAGGGAGCAAGTAGTCTTTAGTTGTTTTTACCAACCTTGGTTTTGAATGCGTCCCAAAAGACAGATCTACTTAGTTTGTCTTAACTCAATAATGGGTGTCCGGTGTTGAACAATAGTGATCACCTTTCCTGAAATACCCCAATTTTTACTCTCAATTAGTGCCTAGTTGCTTCTCAAAAATGGCACACATAAACAAGTGCTGAGGTGTCCGAGGACAACCTTAGGTATTCATTCCTACCTACCATTTTGAGACCGGCTCTCTTACCTACTGTTGCATACATCAGGCTAACTGGCTGGTGAATTTCATGGAGTCTCCCGTCGCTCTTTTTACCACAGGAGCACTGGGATTACAGATGCATACTATTCTTTCTGACTTTATATGGATTCTGGGGATTGGACCTCAAGTCTTCATGGTTGTGAGCCAAGCAAATTATCCTGAGCCATCTCTCCAGCACTCCCAAGTTTTTATTAGCCTGTTTAATTGTAAGCAGATTTATAATAAACTTGTGACATAATCCAGAAAAGCTGACTGTTCTATCATTCAATTAGTTTGGGAGATTTATTCTCATATATTACACTTCTAGGTAATAGTAACATCGCTAAACACAGATTATGTTTTCTGAACCAAAATTTATGTCAGATTTATGATGGAGCACACGTTTATCTATACTTTTGCTCTGTTCTAAACGTGTGTATTGAGACAAGATCTCCTACAGACCACATTGGCCTCATTTCCTGTGTAGCTGAGGTTGACTTTGAACTTCTGGCTCTCCAGAGTTCTAGAATTACAGTTTTGTGCTACCATATGACAACTGTGTTGGAACATTTACAGGATTTTGCCTGTTTTGCTTCAGAGCACATACTTTAGATTCAGTATTTTTGTGATTTTGCTTTTTATCCCACAATTTATTACATTTATTTATTTCCAGGAAAGTTGGTGGAACTGGGGAAGCCATTGTGTTAAGCAAATTAAGTCAGACAAATATCACACGCTTTCCCTGAAGAGAGACAATTAGGAAACCGCAAGAGTGGGGGTATGTAAGATAGGAAGGCAGGCATAAAGCATAACTTATACACATATAGAAATGTCACAAGCCTAATTTGACTACATCAACAATTTATAATAAAAAGATTGTTGAAAGGATTTCAGAAAAATCTACCAAGGATAAAAAGTGATTAAGGAAAGAAATTCCTGATAAAATTTGTAAATTTAAAATTTACATGTATTTTATGTGCGTGCCTCACCTATACCAGGTGTACATGTGGATCCTAGGGATTGAAGTCGGGTTTCAAGCAACATAATTTGTGAAAAGTACATTATTAGTACTATCCTAGAAGTTGTGGTGCACATCCTTAATCCTAATACCTAGGAGTCTGAGGCAGGATGCTTGTGAGTTTAAAGCCATTCTCTGTCTTAAAAACAAACAAAAAAGCTGCCAAAGAAGACTGTTAAGTTTCTCTGCTTAATTCATTTTTATGGAAAAAAAAAAAAAAAAAAAAACAAACCTAACTCAATATGGTAGAAAGCTACCATTAGAAACAATTTTATAGGAATTTTGAATTTCCTTAAATCCTATTAGCACAATAGCACAACTGTGCTAATCTCTAAGACAAGAATTAAATTGTTATTGATGTTATTAGCTGCCCAAACAGAAGGACCAAATTAAACAGAAAGTATCAGAAAGTACCAATGCCCTGATGCTTAAAAGGTGTATGTAAACATTCCTTTCCAGCTACACTGGGTGAATTTGTCATATAGTTACATGTAAACATTAAGAACAAGGTCTGAGGTTACAGATTTTCTCTCCTCTCCTCTCGAATGTGATTCTGTGGCAGTTAGAAGCTGAATCCTGAGCTTAGGCTATAGTTACCAAATATCCCTAATGCTCAACATTTGCAGGCTAGAGACTAACAGAATTGTATCGGTTTTGGAGAGCGGTAAAACCTTAGCCCTAATCAAGGAAGAATCAGTGAGATTATGCTTAACAGTTTTTTTTACAAGGTATCAAGTTTATTTTTAATGAACTGGAAGTATGCTTAAATTTTGATTTATAGACTAATTGTGGTCAAACTAAGTGGTAAAGAACAGTTGTCTTTTTTTGTTTTGTTTTTTTAATGATTTATTTTTATTTTATGTATGTGAGTACACTGTAACTGTCTTCAGACACACCAGAAGAGGTAATCATATCCCATTACAGATGGTTGTGAGCCACCATGTGGTTTCTAGGAATTGAACTCAGGACCTCTTGAAGAATAGTCAGTTCTCTTAACCACTGAGCCATCTCTCCAGCCCCACCGGTGTTACTTTTAAAGCTGCTTAAACTACAAGATGGGTTAGTGAATTAGTAGATTCTAAGATTTAAGGTCCTCTTCAGTCTCTCCGAGGTGCTTGACTTTTTAATCAGTTCAGTTAACCCTGTACAGTGTGTAAAGATCAGAGCCTGTCCTGGTTTTTGCTTCCTGTTGGTGTGATAAATAGTTACCAAAAACAACCTTGGGAAAAAGAGTTTATTTCGCTTATATATAGTTTAAAGGGAAGTTAGGGCAGGAACCAGGAGGCAGGAACAGAAGTAGAGGCCATGGAAAAATACTGTCTTGCTCAGCCTGCTTGCTTTTTTTTTTTAATTTTTGATACTTTATTTACATTTCCAATGTTTCCCCTTTTCTGGGTCTCCTCTTTGGAAACCCCCTATCCCCTCCCCATCCCCGCCACTATGAGGGAATTCCACCTCCCACCCACCCACCCACCCACCCACCCATCCCCATATTCCCGCCTTGACATTCCCATTTACTGGCCCAGCCTGCTTTCTAATGCAATCCAGGACCACTTACCAAGGATGGTCATGCTTGCTCATAATGGGCCTGGCCCTTGCACGTCAGTCATTAGTCAAGGAAATGCTTTATCGGCCTTTTAAAGATATATGTTTGTTTTATTTATTTGAGATAGGATCTCACCGTGTAGCTCTGACTAGCTTGGAACTCACTATGTAGAGCATGCTAGTCTTGAACGCTAGGAGATCTTCCTACTGAGATTAAAAGTGTGTGCCACCATGCCCTGCCTATAAGCCAGTTTGAGGGTACATTTTCTCTATTGAGGTTCCCTCCCTAGATGAGACTCTAGCTTGTGTCAGGTTGACAAAATTAATCAACACAGGGCCCAGTTCATCTCCTGGCGTGAAGTTAGCCATTACCAGTTGAGATTTTGTTTCAATTAAAAAAAAATTGACCTGAGAGGGGGTTCTGAGAAATGAAATGCAAGATCTTGTGCATGCTAGATAAGTTCCCTACCTGAGATCCTGGCCGTATAAAATGTCTTAGTGTATGCTTCTGTAAAGAAAGCTTGAGTTCCGAACATTTCAGTTTAGTTGTGTAAATTCAGATGGAGTTTGTTACATTGGCTTTCTGTTGTATTTATCTGATTACCTGGATTTTAAACAAAAACGTGTTATCTTAAAATCTACTTGTGCAGCTTTTAGGAGGCAGAGGCAAACGGATCTCTTTGAGTTTAAGGCCAGCCTGAGTGAGACCCTTTGTCCAGAAAATCAACCAACCAAAAACCTTGAATGAGAAGTCCTAGCTATTGGGTCTTCTGCTTATGATCTTCCTTACCCGGCTGGTCTCTTGAAATAATTGGTTTATAGATTATGGTAACTGCTCCAGGGCCTAGGGCTGCTCTAGCCAGTTCCCTGTTCTCTTATCAGACAGAATGTGCCTTAGTTTGGAAGGCTGATAGAGAGCTTCTCAAGAATGGCTCAGTTCTGTTCTTAGGAACTTACTCTGATGAAGTCGGGCCCTCTTAGGACGGTCCTGATTAACTTAAAATCAACTGCTGGAGTCTTGATTACCCTACTTTGCCTCCCACCCCAAATCAATGGAATCCGCTCCAAGTATGAGGGAGGATTGTACATGAGGGACGAGAATTTATGGTCACATCTTATATATAGGAAGTCCGCTGGTCACATATTCCACACAAAACTATGAACTTACTGTGAAGGTCAGTGCTGGCTTTGATCAAGCCCAACAGTGGTTTATTACAGATACTGTAGGACTTGAATATCATTTCTTCCACCATATTATTTGTCTTTAGAGATAAATGGAGTTTCTGACAGAAGAAAACTATTGTGGATAGAGAAGGTATACCTGAAAGTTCTTAGTATGACAAGAGCCAAGGGTGCCAGGGTTTTGTCATTGTTTGCTTTTACTTACGATGATGGAACTCTTAAATTTTCCAAAGGATCAAAGAGTGAAGAATAAAAGCTGACTTTGATTTCTGTTTTGCTAGCCAGGTGCTTGCACTTGTGATTTGTAAAACTGACCATGATTGTTGTTGGTAAATGGCCTGCTTAAAACACAGTGCAGGGCTGCAGAGAGAGCTCTGCAGTTAAGAACACTGGCTGCTCTTCAGGGGACTTGGGTTTGGTCCCCAGCACCCACAAGCATCTCACAGCTGTATATAACTCCAGTTCAGGGTGTACAATGCCCTCTCCTAGCTTCTACGGGCACCTGGCACACACGCGGTGCATGATACAGGCAAAGCATCCATTTACATCTAAAAAGGTAAAAAAAACACTACAGATTTTACTTACTGCGAACATAAAAAAAATGCCCAAGAGAATTGCAGATAAAGTACTAACTAGAAGAAGGAATAGCTCCTTTGGGGAGAGTTTGTTTGTGACATTCCTTGCTGAATGAAGACCAAGAACAGCACATATACCTCTAATCTATTTTGGATTTGTTTTATTGTTTTGAGGAAGGACTTACTATGCAAGTCTGGCCTATTTTAGCCTCTGGAGTGCTATGATTAGAGGTGCAAGCTACTTGCAAGGCTGAAGGAACTTTTTTCTTTTGCTATGCTGGGAATCAAACCTACCTTTTATTTTCTTACCAATTCAGTTATGTTCCAGCATTTTTCTGCTTTATAGTACTTAAATATCCTGCTGTCATTGGTTGCTTGCTTCCATTTTGTCCTGCCCCTTGTCACGTTTATTTAATACGGTGGCACACATTTAAACCGTGACATGTGGAGGTCAGAAGACAAACTTTTGGGAATAAATTCTCTTTCTCCACCCACTATGTGGGTTCCAGGATCTAATCCAGGTCATCAGACTTGATGGCAAGACCTTTTACCATCTTATTGGCCCTTGCTTTTTAATTAAAATAAGTTGACTGAGATTTTTATATTTTATAAAGTCTTTATAGCTTAGTTCTTTAACATATATGTATATAACTCTTAGCTTTTGGAAAACAGTAAATATTCCTTCAGCTGTGCATACTCAGAAATGTATAGAACATTAACATTAGCACATTATGTTTGCAATACAGAGATAACCATAGTTTATATCCAGAATATACTGTGTAGTAAACTTAACAAGTATTCCTCTTTATTAACTTCTGAGGGGAGGTAGTAGGTCTTTGGCATTATTTTTGTTCTTACCATGTTTATGAGGTTTGTACCACACCGATAACAAAGTTACAGATGGTCAGAGATGATCAAAGCATGGCAGTATTAGAGCATTCAATTTTATGATGTCTCTAGTTCCTCTCTAGCATCTTCTTCACTGTCTGCCATACTGAAAATTGTCTGTCTCCTTACTACACTGCTCCCTGCCAGTTATCAGCATAGCACTCAAAGTCAGCTTCATCAAAAAACTTGCTAAGCAATGATACTTGGTTCTTTTTTTTATTTCTTTCCCTCTTTCCGTCTTTCTTTGATAGCATATACTTGTTGAAGATAGGAAACCATGCCTTTTTCTTGTTTAGTGCCTGTTACCAAGGAGACTCTTAATTCTAAGACTGAGGGAAGGAATGGGGCAAAAACTGAAAGCACAGTGTTAAGCACATTTGATTTTATCTTTTTTTTTTTTTTTTTGTATGTGTGAGCACAAGCAAGTCTTTAAACTTAAGAGTCCCCAAGGAAAATTTCACTGTCACAACAGTGAAAAGTGTTGTTTATGGTTTTAAATTGCTTCAGATTTACACAAATTTAAGGAGATTAAACCTACAGTCTAGATTTTTAAGCTACAGTTGTTTACTTTCAGGCTTATGAGTTTGTCTTCATTTCCTTAGCAGAACCTCTAGTTTTCTGTTGTTTCCATTATTTGGCCTTTTGTTACTGTTTGAGGATTTTCATTTGCTTGTTTTTAATCTGGAGACAGGATCATGATTTCTAGCCCAGATTAGCTTAGAACTTGGGATGTTTTTGCCTCAGCCTCCCTAGTACGGAATGAATGTAGCTAAAGTTTATGGAATAGAATGGAGAGGCCATCCCCAGTTAAACATAACATTTGTATATGTTGTACAGTCTTTCAACTGATAGTATCAAACTTTTACCATAAGTATTGCCAAGTCTTTTTTTCACCATGGTCACTAGTAAGGTCAACTAAAAGTTGTAAAAGTACATTGAGGAAAAAATACAGTGTAGGCAGACCTCACTAAAGTGATTTAACCTGAGTCTGACCTTTAGGGGTCACCAGTAAAAGAGATTATTACTAGGTATTTGGGGAATAAGAACTTTCACTCCCAAGCTGTGATGTTTTTTTATCTCAAACCTTTGTGTGTGAGAAGCTCCATTGCTAGAGACAGTCTCTGCCTTCTGTATATTTTGATGTTTAAAGTTACTCTTCTCCTGCCCACCTCTGCTGACAGAATTATCAAACACTAGAAAACCCAAACTGTCCTTCATAGGCTTGATTCTCCATATCGGTATGGCTAGCCATGAACTATCCTTTTCTTCTCCCTCTTTTTCCCAGATATCTCCCGGGGCCAATTCAGCACCTCTGCCTGGCCATCCTAACAAGGTGATTTGTGAAAGGGTGAGACTTCAGAGCCTGTTCCCTCTTCTCCCAAGTGATCAGAACACTACCATTCAAGAGGATGCTCCCTTCAAAGCTTTCTTCCAGGTTCTTATCTGCTTACCCTTTCCCTACACAGGGCTGAAAGTCACAGGTACACTCTAGCTTGTTTCTAGGAAGGCTTAAACAAGGCTTGTGAGTATCCTCTTCCTTTCTGTTGTATGTGGGAATAAACGCTCTTCTCAGACTTCTTGAAGGTAACTCTGAGCTTTTCTAAAGAATCTCTTCTCTTGAGCTACTGTTCATTATTTTACTACTTATTACTCTGTTTTTTAAAAAAATCTTTTTTGTCTTAATCATTTGTTCTAACCATTCAGTTTCTGTAGGAAAGTAGAAGACACTAAAATACGTAAGGTATGTAGGAAAGGAAAAATGAAAGCATCTGTTTTAAGTCATCACCACTTGCTTAGTGCCCAGAACATAAGGTGTTTGCTTTCTGTACCTCCTAGTACCTATACATAAAAATTTGATTTAAAGAAATTTAAGGGGCTGGAGAGATGGCTCAGCGGTTAAGAGCACTGACTGCTCTTCCAGAGGTCCTGAGTTCAATTCCCAGCAACCACATGGTAGCTCACAACCATCTGTAATGGGATCTGACGCCCTCCTCTGGTGTTTCTGAAGACAGCTATAGTGTACCCATATAAATAAAATAAGTAAATCTTAAAAAAAAAAAAAAAAAAAAAAAAAGAAAGAAATTTAATATAAGATGAAAACGAGTACAGATATATTAGAACCATCTTTGGGTTATTAACAAGATTACTCGGATTCGCTCATACAAATCACTGGCTGCTGAACTTCTACTAGTTAAAGAGCAATACTTAGGATACATTAAGTTTGACATGTGCTGGGAGTACCTGTAGGTGACCCAGGGCTCTGTTGTCTGGTAGTCCTTTTAGAATTTGTGCTGGATTCTCTGTTATGTATGTGTTACGTGTTACTGTTTTTAAGCCTCAGCATAAGCTAGGCATCTTGTTCTAGGTAAGGAAATCGCTTTGAAAAGTTCAGGGCACACGCTTCATCTGATTGTTTGTAGAGCAAGGGCCTCATCTGGTTTCAGCTGTGTTGTGTTTACTATATCACACTACCTTTAGATATTAACATTTCTGTAAATATATTTGTAAGTACTTAGCACATAAGTGTTTTAGGAGGCCTAGTTGTCTGTGAATTGTGTGGCATATTGACTACTGTTTTGATGACAGCATTGTCTGTACTTAGAAGCTCAATATAATTAGGTGGCTGATGCTTAAGAAATTTAAAGCCAGAGTTAGTAGCAAGTGCCTTTAATTCCAGCACTACTGAGGCTGAAGGAGGCAGATTTCTGCAAGTTCCAGATCAACCTGGTCTACACATTGTTCTGGGACTACCGGGCTAAATATATAGAGAGACCTTATCTCAAAAAACAAAGAAACAAAACTGGAAGGAAAGAAAGGAAGGACAGGAAAGAAACTTTAAGGCTGGATATGATGTCATGCACCTTTAATGGGAGGCAGAGACAGGCAGATCTATTTAGTTTAAAGCCAGCCTGGTCTACATAGTGAGTTTCAGGTCAGCCAGGACTATCTATCCTGTATCCAAAAAAAAAAAAAAAAAAAAAAAATTTAAATTGCTAAACAATACACTTCAGACACTAAAAAATACTTCTCGTTTTCTGTGTTCTCCATATTCTGTTGAAGGTTTCAAGGAATATTAACTTTAAACTTAGTAATTATAAATGCAATAGATTAAAACACATGTTTTAAAAATTAAACAACAAAAAGTTAGAGCTAACTGTGCTTGGGTTTTCCTATTTTGCTTTTTTTCCCTCTAGAACTGTTGGCAGTTGACCGAGACTTTTGCCTTGTTAGTCATACGCGGCACCCTCTAAGTAGTCAGGTTATACTCCCTAACTAACTAGTCATGTTTCTCTCTAGTTGTATGGTACTCTAATCCCCAGGGTTTATCGAAAAGTAAGAAGTATTTTAATTTTGTTTATAGTGCTAATTTAGTCTTTTCTCTACCTTTAGAACAAGGCTTTCCACTGTATTCTCTAGGGGAGAGCCAGAGATTTTTCTCTGCTTGGTTACTGCCCTGAATAAGAAAGTAGGTGGATCTTAAGAAGTCCTGAGAAATACTGATAGATAGCTAATTCTTATGTCAAATGAGTGTCATTTGTTAGTTTCAGCTGTGCCTGTACCCTTAAAAACTCTGGCCTGCTGCAGACATTACTCAGCGTTGCTCAGTGTTCTTACCATGGAGAGTGGATTTGGATCCCAGCTACCACTAAGACAGCTCACAGATGCTTGTAATTCCAGCTGTAAGGGATCTGAAATCCTCTTTTGGCTTCTTAGGGTACCTGCGTACACTCACACAGACACAAGCAATAAATAAAAATCAAACCTTGTTACCACATGAGAAGGGGATTCTCAGAAAGTCATTCCCTTAGTCTAGTCTCTTGATTTTGGCTTTCTACAGATATCTTTTACTTTGCCTTCTTTCTAAATATTTTTAAATGAGTGTGTGTTTGTGCACGTGCGCACGCGCACCCTCCTGGAGCTATGAATAATGGGCTCTAAGAGCATATGTGCTCTTAAACGCCAAGCCATCTCTCCAGCCGTTTGTTTGTTTGTTTGTTTGTTTAATTTGCTTTGCTTTCATGCTTATTTACTGATTCGTTGATTTTTTTTTTCTTTTAATATTTTGTAAAAATTTTGAACCAAGGACTTGCTATGTTCAGCTGCTGTTAACAGGTCTCTGCCGCCAGCCACAATCTTTCTGTTTTTTCTCCTTTCTCAAAACACCCTCTTGTTACCTAGGTAGGGTTTCCATTTTCCAAGAACTCAACTCCCCTGTAGCTTTCTTTAGGTATAAAATACTTATTTTTATTGTAAACGTGGAGTTGGACATATGCTCATTATTAGAACAGCCGTAGCCGAGAAAGTATTGTTCTTTATCCTTACTCTTGTGTCTGATAGTTTCACCAGCCCAGAGACGAGACTGCTAGGTTGGCAGGGGCCCCCAAAGATCCACCTGCCTCTGCCATCCTAGCACGACCATACCTCCCTGCCTAAAGTGCTTCTGGGGCTCAAACCCAGCTGCTAAGCTTGTACGGCAAATACTTTACTAATTGGGCTATATCCCTAGCCTAGTCCACCTTCCTAATGTTGTGACCCCTTAATACAGTCCCCCATGTTGTGATCCCCAGCCATAAAATTAATTTGATTGCTACTTCCTAACTATAATTTTGCTATTGTTATGAATCATAATGTAAATCTCTGATAGTCCACCCGTGTGAAAGGGTTGGTCAGACCCCACGGGCTGAGAGCCACTGCCCTAGCCTATCACCGGTGCTAGTGAACAAAAACCTTTTGTCACTTATGACCTTTGTGATCACTTCTGCCACTCTTTGTTAGCATTTCTGTGCTTTGTTCTTGTTTTCCTTGTGTTGGTGCAGAGATCAACCTTCTTGTACCTTGTCTTTTGAGATAGGGTCTCACTGGCCTGGATCTCATAGTTGATTACACTGGCTGGCCAAGGACCCCACTGTCTCTGTCTGTCCCCAATGCTGGGATTAACTGTGCTTTTTATGGATAGGACTCAGGCCTGTAGACTCACATTTTGAGTTGTAGTTCATTGTGGCAGTGGGGATGGGGGGTAATGGGTCTCGTTGTGACACCTTCCCCCTCCCCCCATTCAAGAAGCAGAGTTGCTCACTTCCTTCCTTGGTTCAGTCCAAAACCCCAGCCATTGTATTTAGAATTGATCTTGCCTCAGTTAATCTTATCTAGAAACTTCTCAGACCTGCTCATGAGCTTGATTGTCTGTCCCATCAGGTTAGAGATGAACCTTTACACCTCTCTCAACTTCCTTCTTTGGGAATGAAATCCTCAAAAAGTACAATGGTTGCTAAAGTCAGACATTTTAGTCATCAGATAGAAGCTGGAACCTGCTCCTGCTTCTGCTTGGTCTTCGTCGTGAGAACTCGTGCACATCCGCCTGATTCCCAGTCTGTACCAGTAGAGGCAGTAACTGTATGACTTAACATTTTACACAGTTAAATTGTTGACATCTGGTACTTAGTTAGCCCTCCGTTACAGAAAAGAATTCTACCCCCTGAGAATTTAAATCAAAATTTTTTCAAAAAGACAGGTTCAGCTAATAAATCAGTGGTTTTTGGAGTTTGATTCTAGCAGCGTCAAGTGTCACTGGGAATCCTACATTAGAAGTGACAATTCTTACTGGGCAGGTGGGGCACACCCTTTTAATCCCAGCATTTAGGAGGTATAAATTCAAGGCCAGCCCGGGCTACATAGACACTGTCTTAAAAACAAAACAGTAAGTAATGGAGTATGACATAAACTGCCTGTAGCCCCGGCACTCAGGACAAGGAAGGAGGAGGATTAGAAATTCAAAGCCATCCTTACCTATAGAACAAGTTGGAGGCCTGTGGAGGCTAATTGGCAGTACTTTTCTTGCCTTTATCTATGCACACGGCATATGTACCTATGTATACATGTGTGCCTGTGTGACGGTGCTCTTAAAAGTTTGGGCATTCTCATAAAACCTGGCTATCTTATTAAAACAAAGAAATAAAAAAAAATATATGTAAATAATACCATTAAGAGGATATTGGTTAGGTGATATTTTGGTGATACACTTGCTAAATAATTTTGAAAGATCAAATATAACCATTTAGTTTTTGTTTTTGTTTTTGTTTTGTTTTGTTTTTTAAATTTAAGAGACAGGGTCTCATGTAGCCTAAGCTGGCCTTGAACTCACTATGTAGCCAAGCACGACCTCAGATCACCAACCTTCTGGCCTTGATCTCCCGGGTTCTGGAATTGCACTCTAGGCCCAGCTCCATTTATTAGTTTGCTTTGTTCCTAAAATCAGTAGTTTTCTTTGCTCATCTCTTTAAAAACAGGACATTGTTGGGGCTAGAAAGGTGGCTTACCTGGTCAAAGCACTTGTTGGTCTTGCATTGGACTGGGGTTCAGTTTCTAGCCGAGCCCCCCTTCCCCCTAACCATTTATAACTCTAGTTCCAGAGAATCTGATATCCTCCTAGTCTTCACAGCCGTTGAATACACATGGTGCACAGACATGCAGGCATAACACCTGCATGCATAAAATAAAAATAAATGTAAAACTTATAGTATGTTCTCACCACAAATATCAATTATTTTGTAAACCAATTAAAAGTATTCTAATGACTAATAATTAAAACTTGGGGGTGTAGATTATGTAGTATAGAAATAGGAACAGTCTTTCCAACAAAATGTAGTCTGTCAGATTTTTCAGCTAATTTGAAAATTTGGCAGTTTTGGTGAGATTTAATTGGGAAATTGGTTGGGGGGAATCCTGGTGTTAATAAGTTACATAGTCATATAAATTTTATAGCTACAAAGCTTATACTGCGACCTTTGAACATTGGATGATACTCCCATTGTTGATCTTAATCAGTTGGTTTTTCTTTATATAAAATTTATTTTATCCGTGTAACCATCACTGAAGAAATAACTGCCCAAACAATAGGAATGGTAGAGGCTTGTGGTTAGCATCCGAGGTCAGCGCTTACTCAGGAAAAGGGGAGGGCCTCTTACTAACCAAACTTGTCATCACTATCTAAAGGATGACCTGATAGCTTATGGCATAATGGCACTTCTAAGGTGGGTTAGGATTTCTAGAAGGTCAGGTATATGTAAGAGTTAGCTGTCGGTTTCTTCTGTTGTTATCTGATGTAGTGGTTTTTCAGACAGTTCTATTTGCATGTATATTTACTGTACAACCCCCTTTTCTCTACCCATGCCCCTACATTTCTTAATTTAGGGTTTAAATTTGGATTGTTAGTGCAATGTATATCCTTTATGTTTTTTATGAGAAATGCATTTTTTGCCTATTGCATATGAAGTAATGTAAAATCCTAATGGGTTTTTTCAGTCGATCCTTTTTGTTGCATTGGCAGAGTGAAGATAGTCCAAGTCCTAAGAGACAGCGCCTCTCTCATTCAGTCTTTGATTATACATCAGCATCACCGGCTCCCTCACCACCAATGCGACCATGGGAGATGACATCAAATAGGCAGCCCCCTTCAGTTCGACCAAATCAACATCACTTCTCAGGGGAACGATGTAACACACCTGCACGCAACAGAAGAAGGTCAGTTGATCACTGTTTATTTCTTTACTTCCACGGGTGGGTTTCTGAATAGTTTTTGTTGTCAGAAAGCATGTTTTTGTAGATATTTCATAAATGTGTCAGTACCTACACATAGGTATATTCATGCATAAAATTAAAAGTTGTTTAGATTATAAAGAATTCATTAAGCTCCTCATTAATAAGTGAAGAACTGAAAGAGACTAAGTGATGTACCTAAAGTGAATCTTGGCCATTATATATAAACCCAACCGCCTTCTGGATTATGAAGCTGGAATATAGCTTAAAGGTAGACGATTTGCCTAGTGTCCATAAAGTCCTATGTGGGCACAATGTTACTGTGTAAAGGTTATCCTTGCGTTATTCAAATGCTGATTTTTCTGCCCCATATTTGGTTGTAGTCGGGACATGGCATTGTAATGCTTTTTTGTTGCTGTTGTTGTTGTTTTCTGTTTTGTTTTGTTTGGCCAGGGAACGAAAGCAATCTCTTATTTTGATTAAAAAGTTCTATAACATAATCTTTTTAAAAAATATATGTTTAAATTTTCTTTTTCTTTTCTTTTTTTTTTTTTTTTTTTTTTTTGGTTTTTTGAGACAGGGTTTCTCTGTGTAGCCCTGGCTGTCCTGGAACTCACTCTGTAGACCAGGCTGGCCTCGAACTCAGAAATCCACCTGCCTCTGCCTCCCAAGTACTGGGATTAAAAGTGTGCGCCACCACTGTAATGCTTATTCTAAGACTCTCCTGGCTGACTGTTGTGTAAACCCTGCTCCCAGTTATTCTTTGATTTGTCAGTAAAAGCTGCTCAGCCAATGTCTGAGCAGGGGAGAGAATAGAGATGGACTTCTGATGGCGGGGAGGGCATTTAACCATGAGGAGGGTTGGGTAGACACCATGAAAACATATCTAGAGCAGTACCTTGGAGGTTTTGGCTGGGAGGTAGCAATATTGGGTAGGGTATTAGAATAGATTAATAACTGCTTGGATATTATGCTCTTAAGCTTGGTTAAATAAATCTTATAGTCTCTGTCTCATTTATTTGGGAGCTAGCTGAGATAAAGAAAAAAACATTTTTGTAACAGTCCTATGTTCAGTATCCCCAACACACACCCCTTCTTATGGGCTAGTCTACAGTCCTAGTAATTGAAAAATGTGTTCTATACCTCATAACTAACAACATATTAGAACTTAGAGATGACCCACATCTGCCCTTCCAGTGTTCTGTATTTCTAACAGAACTGGTGTAAAGTTCATGTTTTCAAAGGAGTGTGGCCTTGTCTTCTCAGGGGAGTTAATTTCTTCCTCAGTTCCTTGTCCTTTAGTTGCCAGAGATCCCTTTCTTATTTCAAGAAAATAAGTGTGAGTTGAGGTACCTGTTTCCATTTACACAATAGTAATCAGAGGAATAAATACGTTAGGAAACTTGTGGGCTAAAAGGTTTTGTGCCTCTACACAAAGAACTCGTGTAGTGAAGCCTTAACCTCCATTGTGACTGTCATTGGAGATTTAACTTCTAAGGCGGTTGTTGGGGTTGAATAAAGGTGTAAGGGTGGGGCCCTTGTCTAATGGGGTTGTGTTTCTATAAGTAGGGACATCAGCGAGCTCACTCTGCCATATGCAGACATGACATCTGCGAGCCAGGGACAAAGCTCTCTCAGAACTCTTAGGTCAGTTACACCCTGGTCAGAGACTGGTAGCCTTAGAACTTGGAGAGAATAAGGTCCTTTTAAGATATCCAGGTTATAATGTTTTGTTACAGCATTCTGAAAAGATTGGATTTGATCTTAAAAACCACCATTGATATCCCAAATTAGCCAAAATCAATCTGTCAGAGGTAAACTCTCTTTAGATACTTAACACTTTTTAAATGCCCCAGTACTATAGATATTAGGCAACTATATGGAAATATTTGAGTAATTTGTGCCTACGAGTATGTGGAAATAGGATTTTTTAAAATAAAAGTTATAGCTTAAGTAACTGGTTGTTTTTAGTCTTTTCCTATTGCATGGTGAACTGTTGTGCATTCAGAACATGTGAGACAAATGTATAACCAAAAAGATAACACGGTACCAACCCCTAGGTTAAAACTGGCCTCTCTGAGGTGCACACGCGTGCGCGTGCAACTATGCCCGGCCATGGCTTCCTCTTTCCAAGGGAGTAAACTTGTCATTTATAGGTCCCCGCTCATTGTGGTTTTGAATGCCTCTCTGTGTGTGTGTGTGTGTGTGTGTGTGTGTGTGTGTGTGTATTCTTAAAGAGTTCAGTTTGGGATTTTGTTTTCATGTAAGTGTGTTAGTTTTTAGGCAGTCTGTGTTTAATGTTGATGAGAATAGATCATTTATTCATTTTTGAAACTTGCTTACTTTTCTTTCATGTGCATTGGTGTTTTGCCTCCACGTATGTGTGTGTGAAGCGTCAGGTCCCGGGGACCTGGAGTCACAAACAGTTGTGAGTCCCCATGTTGGTGCTGGGAATTGAACGCTGGTCTTCTGGAAGAATAATGTTCTTAATCACTGAGCCATCTCTCCAGCCCAGCATTTATTTTGACTGTGATATAATCTTACATTAAAGTATGACAATTTGTCCACCTGCTATTGGTTAATAGTCAGGTTCAGGTTTTTATTACTTTAAAGAGTACTACTAGGAACCTTTGCACACACACCTTATTTAAATGTACAGAAGCCTAAGACAGGAAATGGATGGCAGGGTGTGTTTACAGATGAGATAGAAACGAGCTTTTGTTTCTAAGTCTGCAAAAAGAATCATACTCTTCACTCAGGGCGATACAAAGAAGGAGCGGGGCACCTACCACCCATAAAACTGTAGTAGGGGTCACAGCCCAGCACGTTCCACCCAGGGTTCCTGCCAGTGATCAACAACTAAGTGAATGGAGGAGAAGAAAGTGCTAACTTGGGTTGGCAAGATAGCTCAGAGTGTAGAGTGCTCTGATCCCCAGGCCTCACACAGTAAAAGGAAAGAAGGAACTCCCGCAGGTTGGCCTCTGGGCTGCACAAATACACCGTGGCATGCATCCCCCCCCCCCCCAAAAAAAAGTAAATTTTCCTTATGGAACAATTCATTAATGTGTGTAGAAATGAGAGTAATAGAAAATCCCTATCAGAGAAACATAGTAGCTATCCTTGCAAATCCAAGCTTGTTCAAATTACTGGTGAGTCTTATATTTAAATTAGTTGTTGTTGGTTTTTTTTTTTTTTTTTTTTTTTTTTTTTTACAGTTAATTTGGAACCATAGTAATTGTTTTTAACTTGTGCTTACCTTAGCATCAGAATCCTGATGATCATTACTAGTAAGCATTATAGTAATGACCTTCTTTTTGGCATTTACCCTATTATAGTCCTCCTGTTAGGCGTCAGCGAGGAAGAAGGGAGCGTCTGTCTCGACATAATTCCATTAGTCAAGATGAAAACTATCACCATCTCCCTTATGCACAGCAGCAAGCAATAGAGGAACCTCGAGCCTTCCACCCTCCGAATGTATCTCCACGTCTGTTACATCCAGCTGCTCATCCACCCCAGCAGAATGCAGTCATGGTTGACATACACGATCAGGTACAGTGGCAGAATGTCCTGGAAATACAAATGTAAAAGTTAATGCTGGTTTATTGGGATCCATTGATTTTTGTTGTCGTTGCAGATTTCTCTAATTCCTGAAACACAACTTATTTAAGTTGTCCATTCCTTTTAATAATGGAAATTTAGCCAGTTCTGTTGCACATACCTCGGATATCAGCGAATCTCTTGGAGTTTGAGGCCATCTAGGGCTACAGTTAGATATTTTCCCAATGAATGAATGAATGAATGAATGAATGAGAGAGAGAGAAAATAAAGGAACATGAAATGAGTCAGTGTTATTTTGAAGAGTACTTCAAAGAATTGTATAAAGCAAATTATAAAACATTGTTGAAGAAATTTAAGAAAACCTGGGTAAAGATGAGCAGCTGGCTTGAAAGATCCAGTTTTGTAAAACCCGTCAGTTCACAAGTAAAGAACTAGTGTAGAATTAATACACTATGCAGAATTGGTGTAGTCCCAAATAAAAGTAGATTTGAAAAGTTGAACCTGATTTCTGTGACAGTGTATTTTCTAGTCTATAATTGAAAGCAAGCTGTTGACAGTTGTTTTTGTGAAGTTTCATTCTTACTCACCCTCGCGTGCTTATCATCTGCAGTAACTTTACTCGGTCCCTGGGGTCTAGCTTACACACCTAAAGGGCTACTCTCTACGCTGCCTTAAGCAAAAATCACGAACTTAAACCTTGGCACAAAGCCTCAAAAAATGGTTCTCTCATGGATTTTTTTTTTTCTTTTTAATGTATGGTGTTTTGCCTTCATGTATTTCTGTATACTGTGTACATCTCTCGTGCCCAACGGAGGGCAGAATAAGGTGTCAGATCTCCTGAAACTGAAGTTACAGCTAGATAGTTGTGAGACACCATGTGGGTGCCAGTATCAAACCTGGGTCCTCTGCAGTAGCTCTTAACCACTGAGCTGTCTCTCCACCCCCTGCAAATAGATTTATTGGCTGAGTAGAAACAACAGCACCAATTTAAAAATGCCAATTCAGAGCCGCTGAGATGGATCAGTATGGAAAAGTCTTTGCTGAGTTCAATCCCCAAGACCTACATAGTGGCATGAAAGAATCCCACAAATTGTCTTTTTATTCACACACAATCATATATAAGCTGTTTATTTTTAAATGCCAATTCACAGAGTATAATAGTAGACTTACTGAATCAGACTCAGCAATATAGGCTAATAGACTTTCTAGGTAGTTGACATATAGACTTCAATTAGCCACTGTTGCATAATCCTAAGGAAAAAACAACATAAGCAGAAATAGTAATTTAACTTCCCCCCCGGGACTGGGGATTGAAGCCCCGAGTCTTAAATAAGACCAAGGGGTTTTTTTGCATCTAAGCTAAGCATCTAACCACTGAGCTAAGCATCATTTCCAGTTTTACTTCCAATTTTTAAGAAGGCATCTATGCCATAGTCAATTAGGCTAATGAAACATTATAAAGCTCAGAAATAAGAAGACACATATGTGGATATTTTATATTTGATATATGATGGTTGAATTTGGAAGCTGGTAGTCTTTTATAAATGACGGTAAAACAATTGGGTAGTTTATGAACATTTCATTCCCTTGAGGAGGACGGGCTTTTTTTTTTTTTCTCTCTCAGAAACCATGGTAACTCAATTGCTGGATGCAACAATTAAAACCTAATCTTGTAAGCCGTATTAAATCTAAATCCTCCGGAGGCGAACAGATCCGTCATTGAAACCAGGAGACACTAGTAGCTACATCTTGTCCTCATCCTCACACTGTCCCCATCCAAAAAGAGGAAGGGCTTTCTTAAATAAGAACACGTAAAAAGTAAGCAAAGCTAGTGGCACATGTATGTAATTAGAACTTTTTAATATTTCATTGCTCTTTGTCTGACATATGCTATTTAATTGCTTGGCCAATTGCCAAAATAATTGATAAGAGAGGAAGGCAGATCTTCAGCACTCATGCAGTACTGACTCAGTATCTATGGGAATGAGTTTGAGCCCCGGCCCTGTCTCATCCACAGAAGCTCAAGGACCGCTGGGATGCACCTCAACTGGTAGAGTGTTGCCTGCCTATAAGGTGTGATCTCCAATACTCAACCAGATGGGATAGTGTACCTTAATTTTATCACCCAGGAAGTGGATGCTGGTGCATCAACAGTTCAAGGTCATTTTCTGCTTCATAGAGTTCAGGGCTAGCCTGAATTAGAGACTCAAAACAAAAAGTTCAAAGAGTTTAGCTATGTATTAGAAAGGTAATATTATTAGTGAAAGTGGTTATTTTTATTAAGTATTTAGTTTTAATTTTAAAAAATTTTAGACTTCATTTTTTTGTGTATGAGTGGTTTGGCCTGTGTGCATGTGTAGCACATGTATACCTAGTGCCTGCCAAGGTCAGAAGAGGTTGAAGGATCTTCTGGAATTGGAGTTACAGATGGTTGTGAACCAGGTGGGTGGTGGGAACTGAACCTGGCTCTTCTGCTAGAGCAGCAAGTGCTTTCTCTCCAGTCCCAGCAAAGATTTCTAATCTATGTGTATAAGGAAGTACCCACAATTGACAAAAGTGGATTTCATTAAGATAAAAATTAGATGGCTTTCAAGGTGGCTCAGCAGGTAAAGACACTTGATGTGAATCCTGACCACCTAAGTTCAGTCCCCAGAGCCCACATGGTGCAGGGAGAAAACCAAGTCCTGCAAGTTGTCCTCTTGGTTTCTGAGTGCACTCTGAGCATGTATCTTTCTAAATATAAACCCATGAATTTAACACCATAATCATCATCATGAGGGGTAAGGAGATGGCGCAGTGGCTTCTGGGCCCGCTCCCACAACTCTGAGGAATGGGGCTAAGATGCACATCAGTTATGAAAGATGTCCATAAAAACCAGTTGAGCAGAGGGGACTGCCTTCCAGTCCTTGAGGTGGAGAGAGCAGATGGCTGGGACAGGCTAAATCAAGCTGAAACAGAGGGCCCCAGGTCAGCAAACATGGTTTTGACAAAGTAGAAGATGGGCAGTGAGCGGGGGTGAGGGGGGGCGCTATGGAAAAGAAAGTCTAAATGTTTAATAACCTATATCCAATTTCTCTAGTTAGAGAAATGCAAATTTAAATCAAGCGTGCTATATACCATTTCTCACTGATTGGCAAGCATGTTATTAACAATTCTTTGTGGAGAGATGCTAGGAATTGGGTCCTTTTACATCACTTTTGGAGTTTGATCTACTTTTAATAGAGCCTTTTCAGGTGATTAGCTGGTACCTGTCTTAGTTAGGGTTTTACTGCTGGGAACAGACACTAGGACCAAGGCAAGTCTTATAAAGGACAACTTTTAATTGGGGCTGGCTTACAGGTTCAGAGTTTCAGTCCATTATCATCAAGTGGGGAGCATGGCAGCATCCAGGCAGGCATGGTGCAGGAGGAGCTGAGAGTTCTACATCATCATCTGAGGGCTGCTGGTGGAAGACTGACTTCCAGGCAGCTGAGGTGAGGGTCTTAAGCCCACACCCACACCTACTCCAACAAGGCCACACCTCCTAATAGTGCCACTCCCTGGGCGGAGCATATATAAAACATCACATTCCTCTTCCCAGCCCCCAAAAGCTTGTTCAAACTCCTGAGTCTATGGGGGCCATTATCTAGCCATAACATATTTAAAAAGTACATTTAGTCCAACTTCCAAAGTCCCCATAGTCTATAGCAGTCTCAACAATGTTAAAAGTCTAAAGGTCAAGGTCTCTTTTGAGATTCATCCAATCACTTAACTGTGATCCTCAAAGCAAGACAGGAAACCAGCTGCGCAAACTCCAAACTCTGCATCTCCATGACTGATGTCAAAGCAGTCTTCAGATCTCCACTTCTTTTTTATTTTTGTTGACCGCAACAAACTTTCTCTTGGGCTGGTTCCACTCCCTGTTATCAGCTTTCCTCAGCAGATAACTTATGGCTCTGGCATCTCAACCATCTTGGGGTCTCCAAGGCAACTTCAGTGTTACAGCTTCTTGTTTCAGTGTCTGGGATCCACACATGATCTGGGCTCCTCCAAAGGACTGGCGTCCCTTCTCCAGCTCTGCCCTCTGTAGTACTCTAAGCTCAGGTTGATCCACTCCACTGCTGCTGCTGTTCTTGGTGATCATCCCATGGTACTGGCATCTCAAATACACTGGAGTCTTCCACTGCAACTAGACTTTACCAGTAGCCTCTTATGGGCTCTCTTCATGGTACCAAGCCTCAAATCCTTTGCATGACCTCTTCAGTCCTGGGCTGTCAACTGCAGCTGAGGCTGCACCTTCACCAGTGGCCTTCTGTGTCCTCTCACAGTGCCAAGCCTCAGCTGTTCTTCATGGCCCCTTCATGCCTTCAAAACCAGTACCACCTGGGTGACTCTTACACATTACCATGGATAGCTGCAGCACGAGGTACAACCTTGGCTATCTTTGGAGAACACAGCTTCTTTGTGCTCTCAGAAAACACTTCCAGAAGATTTAACCTCAGTGATGCTGGTCTCATCTTAATCACCACTAATTTCTTAGCTCTAGCTAACCAGCATCAATTGTCCCAGTAGTCTCTTCTATTCTGGACCCTAAAGTCAGAGCCACATGGCCAAAGCAGCCATATTCTGTTGCTTGCTGGCCTGGAACATGATCTCCCCCCCTCCTCCCCTTATTCTATTACCAGCTTTCTGTTTTCCAATTCCCTCACTGGCTCTCCTGGAACTTGCTTTATAGATTGACCTTGAGTTCAGAGATCTGCATGGCTCTGTCTCCTGGGACTAAAGGCATGTACCACCATGCCTGGATTTAAGCTGTTCTTCACCTAGAACCTGCTTTTTCCCAAACTGGACAGAGATTTGTTTACCTTTGTCTCCTGGGATTAAAGGTGTGTAGCACCCTGCTTGGACCTAAATTCAGCTTGGTGGGATCTTACCCCAAGGTCACCACTCCCTTAATATCTTTGAATACAAGATTCAGCTCCATTTTACTTCTTGATGGCCCTTTAATACTCAAACCATATACTTTATATTTTCCCTTTCTCAGCTTGGTATGCTCTTCATGAGACTAAACCAGATCACAAAGTCTATGATGGGTGTTACTAAGACTTTGTCAGTGTAATTAATCTGAGTCTCTTCACCTTAGCCTCAGACAGACTCTTCAGATGAGGGCAAAAAGCAGCCACATTCTTCACCTAAATACCACAAAAACAGTCTCTAGGCCACATGCTGAAGTCGCTGTCCACGGAAATCTCTTGGGCCAGATCAGCACCAGATCAGCAACTCACTCACAGCAGCAAAGTCTTCATATTTCTAACAAGATGGCCCATTAAGCCCCACTTAAAACATTCCATGACTTTCCAAATCCAAAGTCCCCAAATCCACATTCCTCCAAACAAAAGCATGGTCAGACCTATCACAGCAATACCCCAGTCCCTGGTACCAACTTCTCTCTTGGTTAGGGTTTTCTGCTGTGAACAGAGAGTCTTAAGCTCACGCCCATAGTGACACGCCTACTCCAACAAGGCCACACCTCCTATTAGTGCCACTCCGGGGCTAAGCATATACAAACCGCAGTACCCTCAAAAATTTGAACATGAAGATGGAGAGATGGCAGAGGCATTCTTGCAGATTTGAATTTAGTTCTTAAGCACCTGCTTTGGAAGGTTCAAAACTGAAATGAGCCCCAATTGCAGGGGTTCTGACAACCTCTGGCCGGCACAGGCATCTGCACATAAACTCACACAGACACACACATTACATATGCATTCAAATGATAAATCCCTCTCCCTCCCTCTCTCTTGTTTTGTGTTTGTTTTTAAGATTTATTTATTTAATTAATATGAGAACACTCAGACACAACAGAAGAGGGAATCGGATGATGCGGATGGTTGTAAGCAGATTACAGATGGTTGTGAGCCACCATGTGGTTGTGCGAATTGAACTGAAAGAACAGTCACTGCTCTTAATTGCTGAGCCATCTCCCCAGCCTCAGTCTCTCTATCCTTTAAATCTGAAATGTACCCCCATCTCTTTACCCAGTATGCTTTGAGATGAATAATCATTTGCTAATTAATGTTCATTTCAATGACTCATTGGTCTGATTAGAAACCTCTGACTTCTGCCACACTTTTAAAACTGGATCTTCACTGGGATTCCTCTTAGATATCCTGTTATTGCCCAGTGTCATAAAGATCCAGCAGCTTTGGTTCTGTAGGACCAGCCCCTTTCAGAAGTTTATAGGTGGGGTAGATGTTGGGTGGGCTAACTCAAAGTCCTGGATCTGGGCCTGGTTAATAGATAAGTTGGTCTGCCTGCCAGCTCTCCTGCACCAGCACCACCAGGGTGAGCTCTCCCACTTTGCCCAGGTGAGGGGCAGGACTGGCTTTTCAGGGCTCATACCATCAGGGCCAGCTTCCTGTGCTGCCCAGGCAAGGTATGGCACCAGCTCTGCTCAGACCTTGGACATCAATATGGCCCCAGGTGGCAGCCCGGACCAGGGACATACATGTGGCCTTTGGGGGTAACATGGGTGCTCTTTAACCACTTAGCCATCTCTAGTCCCTCTTTTTCAATCTTTTAACTCTAGTTCTGTGAGGATAATGTATAATCTTCATAGAGTTACCTTTCCTATGCAAAGACTGTAAATACTCCTATTGAAACTACTAGAGGAAGCAAGCAGTGGTGTCACAGACCTATAATTCTAGCATGTGGGAGAAAGCAGAGCATCAGGAATTCAAGGCCATTTTTGGCTACATCGTGAGTTAGAGGCTAACTTGAACTAGATAAGACTTTTAAAAAAGAAAAAAATATGGTGGAAGTACAATGTGACTCTGAATAGCAAATAGGAGAATCAGTAAATTTGTTTGGGCAGGGTCTCGTTTAGCCCAGGCTTTTAATACATTATATAATTGAAACAATGACCTCGAATTTCTGATAATTTTGGTTACCCTTCCCAGTGCAAAGGTTACATGTTTGCACCATTGTGCCTAGTTTATATGGTGCTGGGGTCACACCCAGGACCTCATAAAGATAAAGAAGTACCCTACCAATTAAGCTACCTCCCCAGGCCCTCAAATGTTAACTTTAAAAATAGGTAACATTTTCTCAAAAGTTGTATTTTTCCTCTCTAAAAGCTCCATCAAGGAACAGTTCCTGTCTCCTACACGGTGACCACAGTGGCACCCCATGGGATCCCACTCTGCACAGGCCAGCACATCCCTGCCTGCAGTACACAACATGTCCCAGGATGCTCTGTTGTTTTCAGTGGACAACATCTCCCTGTCTGTAGTGTGCCTCCTCCAGTAAGTCTTTATTCTCATTTGATTTTAACTATTTAAAATAGTATGCCAACCTGATTTTGTTTATGACTTAAGGTTCTTCAGTCCCCACTTACGATAGCTAACAGGCAAAGTTTAAGAACTGTAGCTTCACTTCCAACTAAAAGATTAATTTTACTGTAATAAAAATCCCAGCATAATTATAGTGACCACTAGATAAAGTTAGCTTTAAAGTATGATACATTTTATTTACAGTGATTAAAAATTATACATTTAAGTGTCTTAAACCATATTTCTTCCTATAAAAAGTTTGTAATTAAACCTTAATAAAGGTTTGCATTAGACTTAGTAATGCAGCATTCAGCAGATAGCTATCTTAGCTCTTACTGAGGCTTAATTAGGGTCTCTTGAGTGACAGTCTATAAACTTGCTATAGAGACATTGAGATTCATACTACATATTTTTCCCTCTACAGCTTATGTTTTAGCTTGTAATATTCTAACCCATAGTCTAACTTTTTCTTACTTAACAATGAAGGTGGTTGAGATCCAGAGGGACTTAGTAACTTATCTTCAGAGGAATGCACTTGGAAAAAATCTAAGTATAAGTTTAACCCCCTGGTTTACCTGTGAGGTTAAAGTAAACATATATGTATCAATGTAATAATTAAATGACCTAAGCAGGTCTCTGGAGCAGAGTGAAGCACTGTGTGGTATTTACCAACTGACACAGCGTGAGGTCAGTAAGGAAGAGCTTCTCTGCACAGTGCCCCCTCTCTCAAAGTAGTAGACTAAACTGTCAGTTCCTACTATAGATACACAAATATTCTAGGACTTAATGTAAGTTAGATATTTTGTATGATTCGGGGGAGGTGTGCCAATTTGATTCATAACTTTTTCAAGAAAATTGTATATTCTGGCATTTATAACCTAAAAGTAATGATTTTTTTCTTACAGATGCTTCAGGCATGTTCAGTTCAGCACTTACCAGTACCGTATGCTGCGTTCCCACCCCTCATTTCTAGTGATCCATTTCTTATTCATCCTCCTCATCTTTCTCCCCATCATCCTCCTCACTTGCCACCACCAGGCCAATTTGTCCCTTTCCAAACACAGCAGTCACGATCGGTAGGTATTTCTTTTCGTGTTTCTAGGTTTTCCAGAATGTTTAGATTAGGCTAATTAGTTTAGTAAATGTAAATAGTTTCTATTTAAGCATATAACGTTGGTATTCTTTTTTGTTTTGTTTTGTTTTTGTTTTTTTTTTCAGAGACAGGGTTTCTCTGTGTAGCCCTGGCTGTCCTGGAACTCATTCTGTAGACCAGGCTGGCCTCGAACTCAGAAATCCGCCTGCCTCTGCCTCCCGAGTGCTGGGATTAAAGGCGTGCATGCGCCACCACTGCCCGGCCCATTCATGAATTTCTAAATTGAAAAGTAGAAACCTTTTAATTGTTAGTACTTAATCTTTCAAAGATGGGGGGAAGAGTGAGTGAGCATATACACCATGTGTCACCATGTGAAGGTGTCTGTGGAGATGAGAAGAGGGAGTCGGCACCTCCTGGAGCTGGAGTTTCAGTCTGTTGTGAGCCACCCTATATGGGTGCTGGGAACTGAGTTCTGCCTGACAGAGCAACAGTGTCTTAGTTATCTCTGCAGCTAGCCCTGTTCTTCCTTCTCCTTCCTCCTCTTCCTCCTCCCTCCTCTTCCTTGTATTGGTTAGTAAAGTTTTTTTTGAAACCGTCTCCTTTAACCCAGGTTCGTGAGATATGTTATACAAAAGAAGCTTAGAGCCAGGCTACCTATTGCACTATTTAAGAAAACATACTATATGCTGTGAAGTACAGTGTGCTTTATAATCATTGCTTACTCGGTGCTCACAGTACAGGTTGGAGTCTCCCTGTGTGTTTCAGGCTGTCCTCCAACAGTCTTGCCTTCACCCCAAGTGTTAAAATTATAAGTATATTATAGGTATATGCTAGCATGCAAGCCATAGTACACTTCTGAAGTAAGCTAAAAATATGTCAGTTTTGTAAGAAAGAATACCAATACAGAATTTGTCTAAAAGTCATGTACTGATTGACACCAAAGCCCATGATTTTTGTACTAGAGTGAAACTTGTACTGTATCATGTCCCATTGTTCCTACTTCTGACTTAAACACATACCACACGCTAGTTCTTCAGGGGAGGCTCAGTGTCTCAAATTCTCTGTTGATCAGGGTATTATGACAACTCAAACTTTAACTTCCATGCAATTGGCTTGCTGTGAGTTTTTTCCTCTCCTGTTTTGAGAGTTGGAGTATTAAAGGGTGTATATACTATGCGAGATGATGCAAATGTTTAATGTGTAAATAAGACAAGCTATAATTAAAGGTAGGAAATCTTGGGTCCACTTATATTTTTTTTAGTTTGATTAATCAACAATGGCCTTGAAAATATTGTTTAAGAAAAAGTTTTTTAAAGCATTGGGAGTATGCTGATTTCTTTTTCCCCTCCACAGCCTCTGCAGAGGATAGAAAATGAAGTGGAGCTCTTAGGAGAACATCTTCAAGTAGGCAGTTTTACTTATCCCCCTTCGGCCCATCCCCCAACATTACCTCCGTCAGCTCCTTTGCAGTTCCTGACACATGACCCTTTGCATCAGGAGGTGTCCTTTGGAGTAGTAAGTCTTCATGCATTGTTAATACTCATTTAGTTGTTTGACAACTTATTTTCAGTTGTTTTCAGTATGACTCTGGAAGTTTTCAGAATTCATGTATTCTTAAAATCACTTGCATGTGTGTTTTATCCTGGTTGGTGTCTCAACATTAAAGAACTAATGCCACTTGAAGAGTAAGTTTTTTAAAACCCAGGTGTCAGCTGAGTATGGTAGCACAGGCCTGTAATCCCAGCACTGAGAAGCTAGAAGCATAGAGGATTGCTGTAAGTTATGAAAGCCAGGTTGGTCTACAGAGCAAGGTCCTGGCTGGTAGGGGCTAGATAGCAAGACCTTGTCTTAAAAAGAAAGCAAGTTGGGGGGCTGGAGAGATGGCTTAACAGTTAAGAGCACTGACTGCTCTTCCAGAGGTCCTGAGTTCAAATCCCAGCAACCACATGGTGGCTCACAACCATCTGTAAATGGGATCTGATGCCCTCTTCTGATGTGTCTGAAGAGAGTGACAGTGTACTCATATACATAAAGTAAATAAATAAATCTTTAAAAGGGAAAAAGAAGCAAGTTGGATTTTATTCTAGCACTTGGGAGGCAGAAGCAGAAGCAGGTGGAGCTCTGAGTTGGGGACTAGTCTGGTCTACATAGTGACATCCAGCACAGCTAGGACTATGTAGAGAGACATAACAAAAACATGACCAACAAAAACAAAAACCTAAGTTGGGGCCAGGAAGGGTGACTCAGAAGGTAAGGGTGCTTGCCATGTAAGCCTGGCAACTTGGGTTCCACCCCAGACCTAACAAGATGCTAGGAGGAGAGAACCAGCTCACAGCCTTGTCCTCTGACCCTCACGTGCATGCGGTAACGTGCGCGCGGTAACGTGCGCACCTGTCTGTACACACCATGCACACACAATAATAGTTTTTTAGTTTTAAAAATAGTAGATTATTTGACGCTGATTATAACAAACATAGAATGATCATTTTCAACCTTTCCCTCCTACAGCCGTACCCACCATTTATGCCCCGGAGACTCACAGGACGTAGTAGATACCGATCCCAGCAGCCAGTGCCCCCTCCTTCGTATCATCCCAGCTTACTGCCATATGTGTTGTAAGTTCCTCCCTTTACTGACTTCTCGGGAGAGTCTGCTTTATGGATGCCTTCTCTGTGTCTGTGACTTAGTATGTGTTAAGACACTGCTTTTGCTTGATGCTGAGTCGGACTTGAGAGCCATTAAGAGAATGAGGAGGTAAGAATTGTGAGACAAATTATCTATCAAATTGCAGAATGGAAAAATTTAAAGTATTTGCCCCTTACACAGTTGAATCAGTTTTTTTTTTTTTTTTTTTTTTTTTTTTTTTTTTTTTTTTTTTTTTTTTTTTTTTTTTTTTTTTTTTTTTTTTTTTTTTTTTTTTTTTTTTTTTTTTTTTTTTTTTTTTTTTTTTTTTTTTTTTTTGGTTTGTTTGGTTTTTTTTAGATTTTATTTTGTGTGAGTCTTTTGCCTGCAAGTATATGTAGTGTGGATGCAGTGCCTACAGAGGCCAGAAGAGGGCATTGGCTCTCTGGAACTGGAGTTAGAGAGGCTTGTGAGCCACCATGTTGATGGTGGGAACTGAACCTAAGTCCTCTGCAAGAACAGCAAGTGCTCCAACCCACTGAGCCATCTTGTCAGCTCCTAGAGTCATAAAACAATTTTTTTTTTTACACTTATTAGAATCTATGGGATGGGGGAGCACATGCATGCCACAGCTTGTATGTGAAGGTCAGAGGACACCTTGGGGATGTCTGTTCTCTTTACTAAATGAATTCCAGGGATCTGACTCAGATCAGGCTTGCAGGGAGTCTTACTGAGCTACTTCTTAGGCCCTAGAATCACTTTTGATGGTATTTTGCTTAGAAAAGACAAGAAGTCATTTTTACATCTTAGAACTAACTGGTATGTTAGGATTAAGTTTATCTGTAATGAACATCATGGGTTAAATGTGGTATTTTTTAATTTCTTGCATAATGAAGTATAGAAGTAGGCCAAATTCAGGGTGGTTTGTTACCCTTGAGTCTGTGGGGATGGAGTCTTCCCTCCTGTCCTCAAGCTTGGGCCATGATAGTAAAGTAAGTAGTAGAAGTGGAGGTGGTAAGCTGGGTGTGGTGGCATACTGTAATCCCAGGAGTCAAGAAGCTGGGGCACAAAAATTATCTCTAATTCAAGGCTAGCCTAGTACCAAGTACCAAGCCAGATGTGGTTACATAGCAAGACCCTATGTCATGGGGAAAAAAAGGGTTAAAAAAGAAAGTAAATAAAGTAGGTGTCTCTGCTTACCTGCTTCATTTGACATTTCCCAGAAAGGAACGTATTACTGTTGTTGATACTTCATTGACTAGGCCTTAGTCACATGTCTATAATTACTTTCTAAAACAAATATGAAATGTAATCTTTGAACTACAAATTATTTTTCTGATTATTTTAGCTCCCCCTCTCTCCCCTTGCCACACACCCCCCTCTACTATTTGTCTTAAAATAAGGTAATGTAACCTCCCAACTTAGAGCTCAAAAATGGTTCTATTTAATCTTCTGTATTTCTATGTAAACTTTAAAATTAGCATTCATTTTGTACTAAAAGCTATAAAAGTAACTTTTATTCTCCTGTAGTAATTAGCACCGTGGAGGCTTACTGCGTCTTTCTGTTACCCTGGGCTTAGTCTTGGAAGCTTCTAGCCTCTGTACAATCTAATCTAGGCCTAGAATGTTTTCAGCCTCCAAGAGCTGAAGAAGTTCATCCTCTCTAGCTCTTTCTGAGCTCTGGCTAGGCTAGCTGGTTCACCTCAGCTATTCTGGCTCAAACTCCTCTCCAAGCTGACTGATTCAATCTGGCTTCTCTTTCAGCCTCCGAATTGTTCTGCTTGGCCTCATACTAACTTTGACAATCTGTTCTAATCTTCTGCCTCCTTCTCTGGCTTGTTCTGTTTTCACCTGTGTCTAGCTTGTTCTCTTTCTATAACCTGTCTCTGTACAACTATCCCAGTAAAACTTCCCCTTCCTTTCTCTGCTCTGCCCCTCAGGTAGCTTCCCTTTCCTCTCTGTTCTCCTGAGAGTTGTGCATATACTATTCTGTCAAATCTTTCTCTGAGTCATCACTTTGTCTGCCACTCAGTTAGATACCATTTTTAAACATGGGTGCTTTCTCTACAAAGTAACTTTACCTTCATTGTTTGGGTTTAAAGGTGTGTACTAAGAGCGTGTCTGTATTCCAGCCAGAGGGATTAAAGGTGTGTGCTAAGGGCTGAGCCACACCACAACTAGAAATAGATTTTTCTAGTAAATAACACAATCTCAAGGGTCATAATGTGATCATATATCCTGCAACAAAAAGACATAAAAAGTTTAGTAGAGTTTTGTGTTAAATCCATAGATCAATATGGAGGGATAGTGATAACTAGTAATTTTTCTAGTCTACTTATTTATTAGCTGCTTAGCAATTTTTATTATATAGGTCTTATATATGCTTTATTAAATCTATTCCTACATTTAAATTTTTCATTACATTCATTTATTCAGCATGAGTATGTGCAGACTTTGGTCCACTTGTGGAGATTACGACAACTTGTGAGTTGGGTTCTTGTATCATCATGTGGGTCAGACTGTCAGGCTTGACAGATCTCCTTTACCTGCTGAGCTCTCTCTGGCCTTCATTTTTATCTTGTTATGTTATTGCAAACGGCATGCTTTTACTCTGAGTTTTAGTCTGTTAGTAAAGTCAATGCCTTTAATGCATTGATTAGCACTGACCATTCTTCCGCCATATAATCTGTCCTCTGTCCTTCTGCCGTTATCTGTGGTGTTGTACATGCATACTAATGCTTCCTTGGTGTTTTTCTCTGTAGATCAATGCTTCCAGTACCACCTGCAGTGGGCCCAACTTTCAGCTTTGAATTGGATGTGGAAGATGGAGAAGTTGAAAATTATGAGGTTAGCAGATGAACTATAAATTATTTGGGGAGTGTTGTATGTATTGTCCTGTACTCTCACACAGACATCTATAAGGTTAGCTTTGCATTTTAAGATACAAATAATTCATAAAATTATTTAGCATCCCTAGGATATTTGAACATTTAACACATACCTATTACAGTAGGTAGACTTGTTAGGTTCTTACTTATAATTTGAGGGAGAGAATGCAAACGATGAGAGAGTGGTAAGTTTTTATTTGGTGTTTAAAAAGGAATTGTGGAAGCAAAGATGTTTCAGCTGAATCTTGAGAGGAAGGGGATTTTATTTTATTTTTATTTTATTTATTTTTGCATAAGGTTGAGGGAGGAAAGTGTTAGCACACTATAGAGTATAGCATATGGTCTGTGACCTGTGTGGTGACACATGCCTGTGGTGCCAACACTTAATAGCTGGAAGCAGAGGATAACACATTTGAAGCCAGCTTGGGCTACATAGTAAGACCTTGTCTTAAAAAAGGGAGAAATGGAAATGTGAGGCATTATATTGGAATTGACACAGGAGGGTCAGCTTGAGCTGGATAGCAAGACACTTAATCTTTATTAAAAAGGCAACCTAATTATAGGTTAAAGCACATAAATAATGAACCATTAAAAATTAAGGAAGAATAAGGTCCTAGTGTAAAATCAGTGAACATAATAGTTGTAACATACTAAGATACATCAATTGTTTTAAAATATGAGTTCATGGTAAACACTTTAAAACCAATTTATTGGTTTCTTTTACAATTTGGTGTGGATAAATTACTCATTTTAAGAATATTTCTGCCGGGCAGTGGTGGCACATGCCTTTAATCCTAGCACTTGGGAGGCAGAGGCAGGCAGATTTCTGAGTTCGAGGCCAGCCTGGTCAGCAGAGTGAGTTCCAGGACAGCCAGGGCTACACAGAGAAACCCTGTCTCGAAAAACAAAACAAAAAAAACCCAAAAAAACAAAAAACAAAACAAAACAAAACAAAAAAAAGAATATTTCTTTAATAATGATGAAATTAGGGCTGGAGAGATGGCTCAGCGGTTTAGAGCACTGACTGCTCTTCCAGAGGTCCTGAGTTCAATTCTCAGCATCCATATGGTGGCTCACAACCATCTGTAATGGGATCTGATGCCCTCTTCTCGTGTGTCTGAAGACAGAGACAATGTACTCATATACATGAAATGAGTAAATAAATCTTTTAAAAATAATGATGAAATTAGTATCATTCTCCCAGCCTTGATGAATTAATGGCACAATAGGTTCATTTGTACCTGGTGACTGAACAGTAGGACACAGTGGGCTTGACAACAGCCAGATTTCTCATTGTACAAGAATGTGCTGAGCCAAACAGGTCAAAAGTGGAAGTTATTAGAGTCACATTGGGAACGTCTGTGGGTTTTGTTTTGAGACAGGTTCCCCAAGTTGACCTTTAACTTGTTACGTAGCTTTGACCGTCTGATTATTCCTGCTTCCATCTTTTAATAACAGTTAATAGCAGTTCCATCACATCTGTTTTGATGTTTTTTTCCTGGGGCTGGAACCCAGGGTTTTATGTATACTGAGCAACCACTCCACCAAGTGAGGTACATTCACAGCCACCCACTGGGAATTTCTACAGGTCTTTGACCTGGTTTCTTCAACAAATATAAGAATAAAGAAACTTGAGGGACTGAAGAGATAGTACAACTATTAAAAGAACTTAGTGCTTTATCAAAGGACCAGAGTAAAGATCCCAGCACCCACATCAGGGACTCATAAACACCTGTAATTCATCTCCAAGGGATCCAACATCTTGCTTCTAACCTCCATGATACCCATGCATACATGTGTACATGTACATAAAATAAAAATTTAAGAGACTTTACATATGGTAATATTGTGTTCCTATTTGAATAAAATACTTGTTTTAAAAATAATCAGTAGATTTTGAACATGAATTGGATATTTGATTTAAATTAATTTTCATATGCCATTGTTGTGGTTTTTAAATTTTTCTTATGTGTATAGATGTTTTGCCTATGTGTATGCTTGTGCACCATGTGTGTGTCTGATGCTCTTAGAGGCCAGAAAAGGGTGTCATGTGGTTGTGACCCCCATATGGGTGCTAGGAATAGAACCAAGATCCTCTAGAGGAGTAGCCAGTGCTCTTGACTGCTGAGCCATCTTTTCTAGCCCTGTTGTGTTCTTTTGAAAAATTTTATCTTTTTTTTTTTCCTTTGGTTTTTTGAGACAGGGTTTCTCTGTATAGCCCTGGCTGTCCTGGAACTCACTCTGTAGACCAGGCTGGCCTCGAACTCAGAAATCCGCCCGTCTCTGCCTCCCAAGAAAAATTTTATCTTTAATAAATTGATTATGTAATAGACGCGATCCACCTCCCTGAGGCTCATTTTGCAGGTGTTAGTCTATGCAATTAGTCATATCTAAACTAACAGTCTTTAAAATGTGTATGTGTGTGTGTCTCTGTCTCTTTTATGCCTTTGCCATGTCATGGGGTTATTTGTGGGAGCTGGTTCTCTCCTACTATGTGGGTCTGGAAATTAATTAAGCTTAGGTTATCAGGCCCATGACAGTTGTCTTTACTTTGTTGAGCCAAAGTCATTCTGATTAGAGTAACTGGCCCTGTTGTATGTTTACCTCTACTGTTTTGGAAATGAATTTGTCTTTGATAAAATCATCCAGAAATTCTTGTGTGATTGGTTATCACTTCTCAGTGGTTGTTGTCCTGATTGCTGTCCTAATGACTGACTATTCTTGTGAACATATGTGAAAAAATCTTAAAAAGTTTAGAGTACAACTTAGTTACAGCCTAGGTACATAGTTTTCTATGTAAAATAAAGAGTTGTAAGTCGTAGCAATAGCCTAGTCTACAAAGTGATGCTTGTCTCAAAAAAGAAGAGGAGGAGGAGGAGGAGGAGGAGGAAGAAAGAAGGAAGAAGGAGGAAGGAGGAGAAGAAAGAAGGAAGGAAGGAAAAGGAAAGGGAAAAGGAAAGGAAAGGAGAAAGAAAAGAAAAGAAAAGAAAAGAGAAAAGAAAAGAAAAGAAAAGAAAAGAAAAGAAAAGAAAAGAAAAGAAAAGGAAAAGTTGTTGTTATTCCAGTGGGTGACAAAAAGGCTCTTGTTCAATCTCTGGGGTTCATTTGGTGTAAAGGGGATTACTGCCTCCCCACATATGTTGTCTTCTGACCTCTGCATGTGCTCCATGTGTGCATGCAGGTGCACACACAAGAAACTAAACTGTTATAGTATTCCAATAGAATATGTAAAGAGATGAAAATATGTCTCCTTCTCTTTAGGCCCTGTTAAACCTGGCAGAGAGACTGGGAGAGGCGAAACCTCGGGGATTGACTAAAGCAGATATTGAACAGCTTCCTTCTTACAGGTTCAATCCTAGCAACCACCAGTCAGAGCAGACTTTGTAAGTATGTTTCTGTGATACTCCTACTACCTTTAGGAAGTGAAAGTTTGAGTGCCTGAGAGAATGGACCCTGACCAGGTCCATGTGACTAGTAAGGGAGTCCTTACTTTTTTAAAATTCATGTTTGTCTGTCTGTTTTTATTGTCTACAGTGTAATGCCTACACATATGCTTGCAGGCCAGAAGAGGGCACCAGGTCTCATATAGATGGTTATGAGCCACCATGTGGTTTGCTGGGAACTGACCTCTGAAAGAGCAGCCAGTGCTCTTACCTCCGAGCCATCTCTCCAGCCCCCATATATATGTGTGGACTATTTAAGGTTCCCTAAGTTACAATAGCAAGTACAGGTTTGAGTACAGAATGAGCTGAAATTCCTATCGTAAAGTTTGCTGCATTTAAGTGTTTTGTTGTTGTTTTTTTAGGCTGTTTGTGAAGTTGTGCAGCTATCACCACAGATTTAGACTGTTTTGTCACTCAAAAAAATGGTTTCCTTTAACCTGTTCACAGCCACGCCCCCAGATCTTCTCAGCCTTGTTCTCTTCTCTCCCTCTCCCTTTCTCTCTCTTTTTTTTTTCTCTCTCTCTCTTTTTCTGAGACATAGTTTCTCTTTGTAGCCCCACCTGTAATAGAACTTGCTCTGTAGGATTCAGCAGAGATCTGCTTGCATTTGCCTCCCGAGTGCTGGGATTAAAGACATGCAGCACCACTGCCCACCTCTCAGCCTCCTAATGCCTTATCTCCTCCATCTCTACATAGCACGTATCTGGACTCCTGTAACAGTGCTTCTCATAAGTATGTGTTTGCCATGTATATGCAGGTGCGCATGCGTGTGTGTGTGTGCGTGCGCGCACATAGCAATCAGAAGTTGATATTAGGTGTCATCAGTCATTCTCCAGTTCTCGAAGTCAGGGTCTCTCACTGAACCTCACTGATTCTCTAGCCAGCTTGTCCCAGGAATCCCAGCTTTTTTATGTGAATCAGACCTTTGGGTCTGAACTCTGGTCCTATTATTTATACAACAAGCTTTATCCACCAAGCCACCTCCCCATCCGTAATTTCGTATATGGTATAAGATTTTGGAGTCTTCTACATTTGCTCTTTTTCATGAGAATGTCCTACTGCTCCACTACTTTTGGGGGGAGGGGTGTGGGGAAGAACAGGGTCTCACTATGTATGTAGCTCTGGCTGTCCTGTAACTTACTAGACCAGAATGGCCTCAAACTCAGAGATCCTCCTGCCTCTGTCTCAAGTACTAAGATTAAAGGGGTATACCACCATGCTCAACCTTATCCCAGTACTTCTAAGAGTAATATATCATCAACGGTCTGGTATCTCGTTTTCAGACTGACCTGGATGTTAATTAGAACTGTCCCTTTTGTCCCTTGTTTTTGTTCTTTCTGGTGAACGTGTAACATGTTCAGTGCAGTTGTGTCCAGAGTGCCTGCTTGTGAATGGTGCTTGAGCCTGTGGTGCACAGGACATTGGGTGTCTTCCTCTATCTATCGCTTTCCACTTATTGTCTTGAAATAGGATCCCTCACTAAACTGGTTTGCTTTTGCCTCTACCTCCCAGTGCTGGGGTCACAAGCACACACAGCCATGCCTGGCTTTGTACATGGATGCTGGGGCTTTAGACTTGGTCTTCATGCTTACGAGCACTGTTAACCACTCAGCCATCTCTCCTGCTCCTTAACCAGAAATTTTTGATAATCTGTCAGTAAATCAAAGAACCCTTAGTAAATACCTTAGCATTTTTAGGATGGTGGTAATTTTTTTAAAGTGATTATTTTGATAACTGAGAATAGCTTTGCAAACATAATAGTCATAACAAAATAGAAAACCAAAAATGATTTCTTTGCTCTTTTCCAGGTGTGTAGTATGCATGTGTGATTTTGAGTCAAGGCAGCTTCTTAGAGTCTTACCCTGTAACCACGAGTTCCATGCCAAGTGTGTTGATAAATGGCTTAAGGTAAAGTAACCACGTGTGTAACGAGAAAGAGTAACAATGCTTTACATTTCTGTTGGCTATAAGATCATCTGAGTAAGTCCATGGTTTTGGAGCAGGGTATAGGAGATAAAATGGAAGCATAGCGTTTAGAGGAGGCACACCGAGAAGCCCGTCCAGGGAAGAGTAGGCAGCCTTAGGGACTGGACTGGAGATGGACTGGTGCCGAGTGCTCGGTATGGGTGAAGTCTCAGTGCAGTTTCCAGCACTGTTTGTTTTTTTAAGAAGAAGAAAGTAATTGTTGCCATCAACAGGGTGGGCATTTTACAAGGCAAGGAGCAAGCACGAGTTTGTCTGCTCTTATCTCAACCTCGGGCTCAAGACCTGGGCTCCTGAGAATTCCTTAATTAAATCAGAGTCAGGATGGGACCTCACCGGAGCTTTTTTGCCAGAGATTTTTCTGGGGGAATAAGCTTTTTACTAAATTCTGATAGGTCCTCCGGTGTACATAGAAAACCCCGAAGATTAAGAATAGCAGTGGTCTATCAGAATGACTGCTGAGGCTTCTTGTCTTCCTTTTTAAGCATCTCTTTGCATAGTCTTAATTATGAGACTAAAATGTAAATAAAACGACAAAAGACTTTAAATAGTCAATTTTAAGTAGAATGTGCTCATTAGGCAACTTTGAGTCTAATAGGGAAATCAGCTAGGGTAGAGCTGGTATGCTAGTACACACACACACACCTGTGCTCCTCCCACTCCAGGGGAGGCCATTCTAGACGTCATAGTAAGACATGTCTACTAAATCCTGAAGTGAAGAGTCTTGAACCAAAATAAAACATGGCTTGTGTGGGAGGGGTGGTGCACAAGGGAGAGCTCAGTGATTTAACTGGCTGTTGAAAAGTCATTCTGAAGCATGCAAGAGTTTATACTTGATTTTGAAAAGCATGGGGAAGGGTGCTACCGCAGCTGTGTTTTATAAACCTCACCGGCCACAGTGGAGAGAATGAGAATGAGACAGGAAATACAGATCCGCAGAAAGGAATGGAATAGGATGAGGGTGAGCCGGGCATACTGAGTAGTGACAGGCAGCCGAGAAGACTAGTTTTTCTGAGAGCCATCTATCATAATGTGGGAATAGAGTGTTTGCTGAGTAGTGCTCATAGCAGGTAAGACAGTAAGTGATGCCTCTGTTTTCCCCACCTGTGGAAATAAAGGGAAAAACCACGTTAGGAGTCAGGGGAGGGGTAATGGGGACCATGCACGGTATAGCCTTACGCTGTTAATCTCAGCACTCAGGAAGCAGGGCGGGTGGATCTCCCTGAGTTTGAGGTCAGCTTGATCTGTACAATAGAGAGACCGTGCAAAAACTAAGAGTAGTGAAGACTGGAGCCAGGCTCTTGGCATGAACCTCCAGTCCTAGCACTGTGAAGAGGTGGGGACTAAAGACTAGATTAGTGTGTATGACATCCTGGATTTAATGCCCAGCCCCATAATAGGCCCCCTTCCAAAAAAACAAAAAAGAACAGCCAAGATCTTGATTTTAAGGTGTTTTTTTTTTTCCAAACTAGTGATAACAAATCATGTTTATGATTAAACAAAGTTATTAAAAAGTTACTCATGGGTTGTTTTGCTTTGTTTTGTTTTGAAACAAGTTCTCATGTAGCTGAGGCTTGCTTGAGTCATGATTTCTCCTGCCTCCAAGAGTTAGATCACAGGCTTACACCACCATCCTGGTTTAGGATTTGTTTGTTTTTAAAGGAATAGAATATAAAGACCATATGAGAGTAACAGTAGAACTGGGTGCCTCATTATATGAGACGTGACTTCAATGAGCCTCCTTCCTCTTGGTTTTCAGGGGAATCGTACCTGCCCAATATGCCGAGCTGATGCTTCAGAAGTGCATCGGGATTCAGAGTGACCAGCCTAAGAGCACAGATTTAGTTTGGGTGTTCCTCATCACATGTATATACGGACTATCCATTGAACTCAACCTGTGTGGCTTCCAGCCCTCCCTTTACCAAAAGGGTCAATGGACCTTTCTTTGCACTGTGTGACTTAATCAACTATAAAAGCTTACAATTAGTCTTCACAATTATGGGATTGTTATACTAACTGTGTGATTGGAACTCCAAAGACCTTTTCTTTAGCTTAACTTTGTGTGTGCACTAACATTCCCTGGTTTTTGTGTGATCATTCCGAGTGTTGCTGCAAGATTACAGTGGACGTGATCTTTTAGCATGTGCTTTATAAAAGTGGTAGCTCCAGATGCTAGAGCAGTCTACCTTATAGAGAGCCTTGAGAAACTGTGAGTGGGAGTGAGTGCAGTGAGTGACCGCTGGTGATCAGTGAATCTGTGAGAGAGTGCAGCGACACGCGTGGGGGCATGGTAGCTACTGTGTGTGTGAGATCCTATATACCAGCATGTACCAAGAGTGTGTGTGTAGTTTTAATTATGCTGCAATGTATAATCTGGTGTGTTATTTAAACAGCACTAGTACTGTACACTGGTTTTCCCTTGTGTCTGCTGTTGCACACTGATTGCTAAGGGTGCATCAATTCTGAGCATTGACCACTCCCTCCCCTTCCCTTCCAATGAACGGAATGAGAAAAGCCTTCTTCTTTGCTTCAGGCAGCTGTCCCTCTTCCTCGGTGATCCTGAGTGGGTCACTTAAGAAAAAAACGTGTCAGATTTTCACTCCACGACCTGATTTTTTTTTTTTTTTTTATTTTCAGTGCTATTGTAAAACTTAAGTCTCCAACTTGCTATTTCCAAAAAGAAGGTGCAATATCATATACATCATCATTAGCAATATTAGCATTTCAATCAGTGATCTGAGTGTTACTTGTTTTTCCTTTACATTTCTAGTAGCTTCTTACAGAAAGGACGTGTGTTTTTATTAATGTGTAGATTTATGGTCTGTTCTGAAGATGCTTGAGTAATATATTTTTAAGAACACCACTGGTCCTGTAAGTCTCGCCTCCTTGGCTTCCACTAGAGCAAAATCTGTTAACAGGTCAGCCTGGTTTCTGGTTTGTGTTCTTCACTCAGGCCTCCATGGGCAACAATGGTTTTAAGAGAACTGTTTCTTTGTGTTGGTGTTGAGTTCACACACTCCAGGCCTGAGGTTGTCTACTTCTTCCCTCAGTAAACATTCTCACTGAAACCTTGGTTTCAGGATGGATCAAGTGCTGTGACAGCTCATTTCTCAGGCCTGGTTTGCTTTGATGTCCTACTCTTTTTCTTTTAATTTATGTAAGAATGAGAAAAGCTTAATACAACAGATGCCCAGAATACTTGCAGTGTAAATGAAGATTGGATTTTTGTATAAAAAAAATAATGCTGTCAAACAGGAATTGACCTTTATTTAATCTGAAATGATACATAGCTGTGTGTGTATATATATTTTTAAAAAATAGGTTCATTGAACATAAATCAGATTGTTTGAGGTCATTTTTCAGCAACATTGGATTCCTTTCTCCTCAGTGTGCTCAGCCTTCTCTGCCTCTGTGAGTTGTCAGCATGTGTGCAGCCACACAGGCTGCAGCCTTCCACTCGCAGCCGTGATACCTGGCTGCCAACCTCATTCAACTCACAGTTGGCGCCTGGCCTGTTTTTTTACTCAGACAGGGACAGTGTTCAGCCACTCGTTACTGCCATGTTCCTTACCCTCCCTTGAAGTTTCTCTAAGCTCACCACAGCCTAGAGTTCAGGAAAGTTAATCCACACAGAAGCACAATTTTGTCCTCTTCCAGACACTGTTGCCTCTATCTAGTTAGACAAATAGGATTTGACCTACATTCTGTTGCCCCTAGATTTGTGTTAGTGTGTCAGAAATACTTAAACAGTGGTAAAATGCACGTTACTTTTAAAGCATTGGGATAACCCCCATCTGGTTCCTAATGAATAAAAGGTGTGTTAAATACCAAAATTATTGACATATATACTAATCAGCTCCAAATCACATACAGTTTAATCTTTAATTTTTATTTAAAGAAATCATGTTTAAAATGGTAAAAGTCCATCTTCTATATAGACTTTTATATAGCTTCACAAACTTTATACCTGTACAGCTCTAACATAGCACTGCTCCACTCAGTATTCATCCTGTTGATGCACACAAACGAAGCACTTTCCTGACCACTGCAGACATACTGACTACCAAGGCACATTGTGCTCAGGACTGCAAAGTAGCCTTTCTTCTATCAATGTTTACCATAAAGTCCCTTTCCCAGTAGATTTTTCCTTTGCTTTTTTTTTTAAAGAGGCTGTTGGCAATTTAGGAGGCATCTGGGTCTGTCCTGGTAAAATCCTTTTGTGCAGGTGACTGCTGTCTCCTGGGAATGTCTCAGCACAGAGCTCTTGAGACCTGTTCTTGGAGTGGTTAGGCTGTCTCAGATGCACATGTGATCTCCAGTTGGCCTCAGTGAATGAGGAAGTGCAGCTGTCCTGGCCTGATATCACCACCTGGGGAGATGTGCCAGGTGGCAGAGGATGTGGGCAGCCTTCATCCTCTGGGCTCTAGAGCATTACCACCCTAACCCAGCTGTGGAGTTTTTCTATGATTTGGATTTGGGGTTTTGTTTTGTTTACTTTGGTTTGGTTTTGAGTTTGGTTTGGTTTGGGAGTTTTTGGTTTTGTTGTTGTTGTTTTGGTTTGTTTTTTTTTTTTTTTTTTTTTTTTCAGAATCACGATATTTTGTATTTTTAAAAACTCCAACCTCCACAAAACAACTTAAGGCCTCCAAGTATCAAGATGTCCTGAATTTTTTTTTTTTTTTTTTTTTTTTTTTTTTTTTTTTTTAAGCAGAATCTGAAATTCGATTTTCTACACTCCCTGAAATGTAATTTGCTAACATTCTTAAATTTGGGCGTCTTGTGATTGTTCACATGCAGCCTGCCTGCCTGCTTCTGAGACTGTTCTCACAGTGCATCTGCTTACCTCATGCCGCTGTTTGTTCCAGACTGTGAACGCTCACAGGCTGTCTGTTGGAATCCTTTGCTGAGTCATTTCCTCAAATCATACTCCATTGTGTCAGTTAGCATTTAGTTTTAAATGTATGTATTATAAATATCTGTAACCAAAATCATTTGAAGGCTTGATAAATTTTTAACAAAGTTTGTACATTTTTTATGAAAGTACTAGTAATGCTTTACTAAGTAGTGCAATGAATTTTTATTTTTAATCCCTGTGCCCAATTTTGGAGTTGAGAGGGTTGTTGGTAATAAATGTATGATGTACACTTAAAACATATGTTGTGTTTCCTATAAGGTGTTTTTTTAGAACCTGTTTGCAAAGGGGTGGGGAGGTGAGAGACACAGTAGGGGGATGGGTGGAGGTGAGGTGTTGTCCACCAGGCTTAACCTTTCACAGTGTATTCTTTGGCTTTGGTGTAAACAACCTAGACTCACAAATTGAGCACTGTAACACGGAGTACTTGTTTTTCTAAAGGAAGACAAGCATTCAGCAGAAAGTGTAGCCACACATGGGTATGTGCATATCTAACAGAGCTACAAGCATAGGAAACTAAATGTATCATCATCGCCCCTCCCCTACCCATGGACCATAAAATACAGGAACATACAAGGTACTGTCAACAAGGGAGAAGGGTCCTCTCCTTATTGTCACACATGATTGCATAAAAAAAGTAAGCGATATCCTGACGTAGTTGCTTGAGCAGGTAACTGAGTCTGGTATTGCACCAGCAAATTCAGTCAGAAATCCTGATTACAAACCATTACCTGGAAAAGAGCTGTTATAAAAAGTCATTACATCCTCAGCAAGTATTCTTCCAGCAGGACGTAGTTCATAACCCTGATGCTGTAAGGCTTCATCCTTGCCAATTCCTTCCGAACCCTTTGACAAGTGTTTACAGCATTCTCTAGGCTTTGTTAGTATTACAAGCATCTCAAATGTGCCAGCAAACATCACTGGCTGTACAGAAGCCCCTGTTTACACTAGAATAAATTCTTACATGGTCTAATAGGAGTGTAGTTCAGTGGCCACATTCCCAAGCAGAAGAATTGATCATGTAGAGGGCTTCAACTGGAGAAACAATCCAGTACATATCCCCTCTGTATGTAAGAGTGAAATACCTTATTATGGAAGTGGCTGGCATGGTGGCTGATAGCTCAGCTCTAGACTGCTCTGCTGCATTATCTGGTTTCTAAGGAGCTGCACTTTAACTATGGGTAGCCTGTGTCTATAATCCTGACACAGTTGGAAGCTTAAGTCAACTGGGCTATATTTAGGGAGAGCCTCTGTAAATGGACCTTCCTCCCCACCCCTCAACTGTGAATGTTCCCCGGGGGGTTCTCTTGTTCCTTGAGACAGGGTCTCCCACTGTCCTGGAGCTCACCAAGCAGGCTAGGCCAGCTGACCGTTGAGCCCCAGAGATTCTGTGGTCTCCACCTCCCCAGCACCCACACCACAAGTACCTGCCACCATCTTCAGCTCTTTTTTGTTTGTTTTTGCTTTAAGGTGGGTTCTGGGAATCAAAGTTGGGTCCTTTACATTACAAGTTATATTAGCTATTCAGAGTAAAGTGATTTTTAATCACTATAGTTTAAGGCATAGAATGATAAAATTAAAAAGTTTTGAGTCTGCACAACTCTCCCCAGGGGCTCAGAACCATGTGAAAGGGAAAGAACATAACAAAAAAGTGCTGTGAAATGCTGTCCTCTGGACAGGGCGTGCCAAAGCTCACTGTGGCTGTAGTTACCTGTATGGATTCAAGCCAAGGCTAGTCAGCGTCCCAACAGGCAGCAGCTAATTGGACTCAAAATGAGTATATTAGTCACGGTTCTCTAAAGGAAAGAACTTGTAGAATATGTAAGAAAAAAATATATAATGGCTGTTTACTAATGGAAGACCAAGGAATCCATTAGTTTGTTTAGTACGTAAGGTTGGATGTCTCAACTGGTCTTTGGTATAAGCTGGAATCTGGAGGTAGGCTTTAATGCCAGTGAAGGAATGGACTTGCCATAGAGTGAGAGCAAGCTTCCTCCTTCTATGTCCTTTATATAGACTGCCAGCAAAAGGTGTGGTTTAGATTAAAGGTGTATCTTCCCACCTCAAAAGATATGGATTAAAAGTAATTCTTCCCACTTCAAATGATTTAATCAAGAAAATAGTCCCACAGATGTACAAGCTGCTTGGGTTTGTTACTTGCAGACGCAGCCATGTTGACAACAAATAGCCATCGCAGTGAGTTAAGGGGGGGTTGCATAAGGAATGGAGACATGCTGGAGGTGCCTGGGGAAGTGGGAGGGACAAACTAGGTATGCCTGTGACCAATATACATGGTTTACATGTATAAAACTTAAGACTATAAACTGTTCTGGTAGAAGCAAGCTAGGTCTGCAGAGATAGCCAGTCAGTTAAGTACCTACCCTTTAACCTTTACTTAAAAAGTAGGCTTAGAGCGGGGCAGTGGTGGCGCATGCCTTTAATCCCAGCACTTGGGAGGCAGAGGCAGGCGGATTTCTGAGTTCGAGGCCAGCCTGGTCTACAGAGTGAGTTCCAGGACAGCCAGGGCTATACAGAGAAACCCTGTTTCGAAAAACCAAAAAAAAAAAAAAAAAAAAGTAAGCTTAGTTACGAACAATAAGCTGCCCTGGTACAATTCGGGAGCAGAGTTCCTAGGGCTGGGGATAGAGCTTGGGTGGTAGAATGCTTGCCTCACATAAACTCCTGGGTTCATTCTCAGCATCGTACAGACCTGAATGTGGTGGTGCCTATCTATAATCCAGTACTTGGAAGGCAAGAGGATTGAGTTAGGACAGCCTTGACTACATGCGGAGTTCAAAGACAGCGGCTAGATGAGATCCTGTGTCAAAAGTCAGGGTTCCCTGTTTGGTCAGTAAATTCCCAAGTCATATGTTTGATTAGCCCCCTTAGAATTTCCAGCTATTTAAATAAATTAGAAAAGTAAATGACAGTCAGGGCTGGAGATGACTCTTCTCTTACAAGGGGTTGCTGCTTTGGCCAAAAGTCTTGAATCTAGGGCATCTACACTGAAGTATGCACACAAATTTTTTTTTTTTTTTTTTTTGCATCTGAGTTGTTATAACATTGGGCACCCTAAAGAATCGGGGTGGTTATCCTTCAACCTACTTTCAGGTGACTAGGCTCCTAATAAGATTGCTGTATGGCGTACATGCATGAATCCTGGATTTGATCCCAGCACTGCATAAACAACACGGTGGTGCACGGGTAATCCTAGTATTCGGGGTGTGGTGGAGTGAAGTTCAGAAGTTTAAAGTCATCCTCAGCTACATAGGGAATTTGAGACCAGCCTGGGGTATATGAGACCTTATCTTGGAAGAAAAAAAAATTACTATGAAACCTAATGGTAATTGTATATGATTTAGTAACTGTTGGTCAAAATAGAGAGAAAAGCATTTCTGTAGTAAGTGGAGATAGGACTCACATGCTTTAGGAAGGAAATATCAGAACAACGGTCTTGCCAAAATTAAGCTAGCCTAACTAAGGAGAGAGTACTATTATCAGTGATTCAGCCTTAGAAGAGCCCTAGTGTGGACACTGCTGGGGAGAGAAGTAGACTGTTTATGCTATGTTAGTAGGGGAGACAAGCCAGAAAGGAAAAAGGATCACCTGAGCCTAGGCCTTCTGAGGCACCTGGGCAGTGGAACAAGATACACCCCCCTTCTCAAAGGAATTAAAAGGCATTTAATAGCTTAGGTCTCAGGTGCTTGCTGTGTAGCCTGCCACCTGAGCTTGAAACCTGAACCCTAAAAGTATAAGGAGGAAATCAAGATAACACGCGTGCATAATACAATTTTTTAAAAAGATAATAAATGGTAGGTTGAGTGTGCCTGTAATTCCAGCACTAATTTCAGTAGGGGTAGTTTTGAAGAACTCCAGCCTGAGGGCGACTATGTGTCAAAACAAACCAGTTAGGTGCCAGTCCAGGTGTGATAGCAAAAGGCCTTAATCTCGGCACTCAGGCCAACCTGGTCTATGTAGTTCTAGGCCAACCACGGCTTCAAAGTGAGACCCATCTCAAAAATTAAAACTAGGTACCACTCATCCACAGGCTCTGACAGACAGTGAGCAAGATGAAGGCAAATGCACTTTGTTATCTCAAACTGTAACAGGCACGCTGCACAAGCAGTCCCACGGGCTAGAGAGCCAGCTCTGGCTAAGAGCCTGCATAAACTGTAACAGGCACACTGCACAAGCAGTCCCACGGGCTAGAGAGCCAGCTCTGGCTAAGAGCCTGCATAAACTGTAACAGGCACACTGCACGAGCAGTCCCACGGGCTAGAGAGCCAGCTCTGGCTAAGAGCCTGCACTGCTCTTGCAGAAGACATGGGATTGATTGGCAGCTCCCGAGTTGGGCTCAATACCATCTGTAACTCCAGTTCCAGGAGATCTGACACCCTGTTCCTCCATGGACAGTAGTCACACACAGGGTGCACAGACATAAATGTGAGGAAAGCACTTGTACATATAAGTAAAAATACTTAAAAGCAATTTCCCCCTCTCATTCCTAGGCATCTGTGTTTCATTTTAAAAATAGACTAACTGTGGGTCTTCACCTCTCCCTCCTCCAAATCCAGTGTCATCCCTAGTTCTAGAGCAGACTGTCGATTCCATGATGGAAGTACCATTCAGGCCATAAAACTCAGTACATAGATAGCACCACCTGTCAAGTATAAAGGCCTGACCCATCAAAGTTCATGGTCCTGGGAAAGTCTCTAAATGTACTACTAACCTTGCTTTTGGCTTTTGTAGCTCTGCTTCTGGCTGTTCTTGTTAACCGAAGTATGTTAACCCAGGACATGGTTTTGGTGCTTAAAAGCTTACCCTAAGAAAGGCTTGGTGCTAGATTGGGGTCCCAAACACCCAGTATAATTATGGGCCAGCCAATAAAGACTGTCTATTGGCTTAAAACCATATCCAAGTAGTCTCTGGTAAATATTCTACAATATTTCTGGAGACCCCAGTGAGGCCCCAGAGACCAGACCTTGAGACAGATTCCCTTGGAGCACGGAAGTGTGTGGCGGTCAGGCGACCCCTACAGGGTGTACAACCTGAGATATTCCGGGTCCCCAGGCCCCCTTTGATCAATCGCTGTCTAATGTTTCAGAGGAGTCTGACACTTCTACCCTAAAAGAAAACAAGCTAGAAAGTCGCCTGGTCTGTGACCTCCAGATGTGAGTCTGGTTGAGGTGCTTTCTGTTAGGACACATAGGAGAGGTCAGACACAGCCACTGATCAGTGTCAGGTCCATGTGAGACATCACTGGGCTACCCATCTCAGGTATGTGAATGTGGCGTGACCACCCCTGATAACCTTTACCATGTATCTATGTATTCCTGTCATTTATTTCCCTCTGACCAGTGGCTTTCTCCAGTGTGAGACCCCAGCCCCTGGCTTAAGACTTGTGCCCCCTTCTTTTGAAGCACCAACCAACTCCTTTTGACTGATAAATCTCCCTCAAGCTACCCCCCCCCAAAAAAAAATACCTCTGCCTGGCCCACTCCTGGGCTTCACTCACTTGACTCCTGCTCAATCAGGCCCTAGCCAGACTCTGTGCAGAGGTGGGGAGGAGCAGGGCCCTACCCAAGGCCCACTGCCATCTAACATACATACAGGGAGAGCGAAATATCCCCCCCCCCCCCCGAGATGCACATTCCCTCAACTCCCCCACCTGTGTTAAGTAACCCTAGGGGGAAAGTTACCCCAGGCCATACCTGGGAAGAAAAGAAGTTTTACTTCTTTATTTATGCCTTCTTTTCCACCAATGATTTAAAAAAAAAAAACAAAACGATTCATCAAAGAAAGAGAGGGGCAGGTGCTGCCTTAGGGCTGGGCAAGAGGAAAGAGATAGGCCAGTTCTTCCTTCTATTCAACCCTGACCAAGGAGACTTTAAACAATTTTCACTAGATTCTTTTTAGAAGGCTTAGACACAGCTGCTAAAAAGATTTCTTTTGTTACCCAGTTGGCCCCAGATATTAGGAAAAAGTTATAAAAGAAAATTTCAAGTAGGCCCCAGTTGCTGAGGTAGCTCAAGAGGTGTTTAACAGCAGAGAACTGATTGCCACGAGACACTCTGCATGAACTGAAAGCTGCCGTCATCTTCTCTGGTGATGAGATGCAGTTAGATTTACCAGCAAAATTTTGGTCTTACACTCTGTCAGAAGAAAACCTCCTAGCTGAAAGTTCTACCTCCAATCAAAAGAAACAGGGGCAGGAGAGATGGCTCAGCAGTTAAGAGCACTGTCTGTCCTTCCAGAGGTCCTGAGTTCAATTCCCAGCAACCATATGGTAGTTCTGATTCATCTATACTGGGATCTGATGCCCTCTTTTGACATGCAGGTGTACATGCTGATAGAGCACAATTATACATTAATAAATAAGAAAAAAACCAGACTATCTCTCAAATTGACAAAAGATTTCTGGGGATATGGGCAGAAATCGACGCCAAGTTCCTATAATTGTTCAACTAATCAATTCAAGTACCTTCATCCAGATTAAACAATACCCAACGACCTTGGACACAAAAAGGGGAATTGCAGTCCATTTTGACTGTCTCAGAGAGACAGGCATCCTGGGACCTCTGATTCTCACAGAATCACCAGCTTGGACCTAAAAGATGCATTCTTTAGCCTCACAACCGCAGAGATGTTAATTCATCTTTGCTTTTAAATAGACAGACCCAGGGGGAAGGTACAGTGGACAACTTATCTGGACGAGGTTGGCCCAAAAATTTGAAAGTTCTCCAACCTTGTTTGGTGAGACAGTAAATTCTGACCTCCTGCCCTGGAAAATAGATTATTAAAAGGCCACAGAGGGACTGCTGAAGAGTTACAGACATTGGGCTACAGAATGTTGGCAAAGTCCAACTTTGTACATCAGAGGCTGCCTCACTTGACTGCCAGCTGAGCAGAGGCAAAAGGAGCCTGTCTCTGAATGGGATTGCTGCCATCCTTCAGATCCCAACCCCAAAGACTAAGAGATCAGTTTGAGAGTCTCTAGGTGTGGCTAGGTACTGCCGCCTCTGGGTACCAGAGTTTGTGGAAACAGCAAGACTTCTTCATATTGGGCACTGAACCACTATCTGGACGGAGTGAGACTACACAAAAGACAGTTTAGGCTTTAAAAACAGTTCTGACTTAGGGTACAGCCCTAGTAAATGTCTCAAAGCCTCAAAAGGCCATGGGGCCATGGAAATGCCCTCTGACACACAGGATTAGCTAAACTAATGAAAACAGAAAACTCTGGACAAGAGCTACTGCATGTGTTGCTTCTTCTGATGCTTTCTATAATATGGACCCTGGACTTAAAAAAAAAAAAAAAAAAAAAATAGAAGAGCTATCCCTGTTCTCATCTAACTCCAGGTCAGAGCAGGCACTCCTGGCTCAGTAGGCACAGGCATGCCAGCTTTTATCATGAGAAACAAGAACTTTAAGGAACTAAGCAGACAGGTTGTCCAGGACCTAGAATGTTAAAAGTTTCCATTTCTGAATTAAAACAAAAGTTAGATCCCTTTACAAAAATGATGTCACAAAATCAGAGAAGCTTAAACTTAGTTCTCATGAGATGAAGAAACTATGCCTAGATTTGAAATAACCTGTTGTTTTTATGCTAATTGATCAGGAGTAATTTAAAAACATCTTGCCATGGTTGAAAAACTCAAAAAGGGAAAGAGGCAAAGATGTTAATCAGACAATCCGTGCCAGCCTCTGTTCTCTGGGTCCCCTGACTAACTGCTCTGCTATCAGCTCTGGCTGGGCCTTTAATTCTCATTCTGATTGAATTAATGGCGGGACACTTTATCTTAAACTATAAGATCAATTATGTATTAGTTCAGTAAAATTAATGGTCCTTGGGACCAACTACACCTCTTTAGATTTGACTCATTCACTCAAACCAGTGGGGAATATAACAGGATCTCAGACCTTAGTAGGCCCTGAAACCCTAGCATAACTGACTCCATGATGGAAGTACCATTCAGGCTGTAAAACTCAGCTCGTAGACAGTAAGTACCACAAGACAAGACAAAACAAACAAAATTAATCCACTAAAGTCGAGAGTTCTGGGAATGTCTCTAACTATATCAACCTTGCTTTTTGGCTTCTGTAGTGTTGCCTCTGGCTAACTGTTCTTGTTAAATGAAGTATGTCAATCCAGAACATGTTTTTTGTGCTTAGAAACTCACCCTGAAAAAGGCTCGGAGTACACTTGGATCCTGAACACTCAGTGTGGTAGCCAGCCAGCTTAATCAAGACTGTCTATTGCCTAAATCCATGTTCGAGCAATCTTCTCTGGTTGATACTCTGCAACACAGCCTTCTCCCCTGCAGCCACACCTTCTCCTCTGCGGCCACGCCTTCTCTGCAGCCACGCCTTCTCCTCTGCAGCCACGCCTCCCCACCTGCCCCCATCCCCAATGTATCACACAGATTTTCCCTTTCATCCTTTCTTTCCCCCAATTATCACTTTATCCCATTGCAAGCTTTCTCTGGACCCCTCCAGCCAAGCCTGCTAGAGAAGTAGGCCAGTAAAGTGGGTAGGCAAGCTTTAGAGCTTCACACTTCCTCCTCTTCTCCACATTCAGTCCCCCAGTCTCATACCCAATTCTGTAATGGACTCCCTATTGTGGCCTCTCCTCATGCTCTGCCCCCATTCCTGAGTGGCAAGATGCTAGAAATGAGGAACTCACTGAACTGGACCTCCTCAAAAGCCCTCCATGGTCTGTGCTTCTTCCAGAGGTATTGACCAAGCAGATCCTGGTGAATATCCTGCTTTCGCCCCGCCTGTGGACCCCTCACCCTGCCTCAGCCCATCCCCATTCCTAAGCGTCAGCTCCCAATACCCAGAAACACATTTTAGCTGGAACCCCAGTGTCCACACCTGTTGGGACCCCAGAAGGATTTCCTACCACACTCCTGAGAGCCAAAGAGGGCAACAGAAACCAAGGAACAACACATGGACCCTACAAGACCAGACCCGATATCAGCACCTAAAATTACAGCCTTCCCAGTGCCAGGTGCCTAGATGCCAGCATAAAAACACAACAGTGTGTTTACACTGGAGCCCAGCAACCCTGCTGCAGTAGGCTCTGAGGCAAGCCTAGCTAGAACACAATACAAAAACCTTGAAGTAGCCTTTATGAAAATGATGGGATCCTCCTGGATGAAGAGACAAAGAAATCCCTTGAAGAATCCACAGAAACACGAACAGTGGAAGGAAATCAATAAAACAGTTCCAGACCTGAAAGTGGGAAAAGAATCAATAAAGGAAACCCGAACCGAGGGAAATTTGCAAGTGACTGCAGAGGCTAGGACAGGAACCTCGGAGGCAAGTCTCACCAAAAGAGTACTAGAGATAGAAGAGGAAAATCTCAGGCATGAAAGACATGAGAGAAGAAAAAAGTTAGCTCTAAAGGAATCCTGGTACAAAGCATCCAGGACATTTGGAGGCGTATGAAAAGACCACATCTAAGAACAAAGAATAGAGGAAGGGGAAGAAATCCAGGCCAAAGGCACATACCCACACCCAGGTGACACAAACGTGTGGTGGCTGGCTGCGGCCTGGGCTGACCAACTCAGCTACCACCCAGGACCAGATCCCGGGCTTTGAGTTGGCCCACCCCAACTTCTACCCCATCTGTGAACTGCTAGAGTACGTGACGGGACAAGTCACGGGGTCTTCATGACTGGCCAACAGCAGGATGTCTGAGAGGAGTCTCAGTGAGGGTCTGTATTGATGCTGTCACAGAGGCAGAGGCCTTGAGCCAGACCAATGACTCCTTGCAATGAACATTTGCATGCAAAGCTGTGTAGACCAAAAGGTCTATTGTGTGATGCCCGAACCTTCAATGCCACTCCAACGATTGAACATCTAATGGAGAGTCAGGTAAGATGGAGGAGCACAGCGGGTTGCACATGACCGTGATGGGTGTGGTAGAAGGCTGTGGTCGACAGAGAAGGAAGGCGGTCCTCAGCCACATGGTTGCCTTGGCAAGTGAGTGGCAAGATGCTAGAAATGAGGAACTCCCTGAACTGGACCTCCTCAAAAGCCCTCCATGGTCTGTGCTTCTTCCAGAGGCCATGTTGGTCAGTGGCCTGACCATATGGATGTCAGTGGTCCACACTGCCACCAGAGACCAGGCTGAGGTCCTTGGCATGTGCTGATACTGGAGAACAAGTAAATGTTCACCATCTGTGCTGTTGCCAGAAACCATGTGCAATCCTAGGGTCCATACACCCGTGGGCTGTGGGGACCAAGGAAGCTACTCTCATAGTGCTCTCAATGGCTGCAGTAGTTGAGAGGGTGGAACAGGGAAGGCTTCTGTGATGAGCCTACCTCCACCCCAACCCACCCCCCAAAGTAAACAGTGACAGTCAAGGGGACAGTCATGTGGTGGGGATGCTGAGGTGTGGCTTGTCAGGGTTGATGGCTTCTGGTGTAGGGTTCAGGTGGAGAAGGACTCAGCTTCTCTTAGGGGACTGGACACCATGCTCCAGTGAGTATATGGACAACACAAAATGGACTTTCACCCCTCCTTTTCCTTTTTTTAAAATGGAGGGCAGGGGAATGACATGAGAAGACTGGGAAGTGAGTTCAATCAGGGCGCATGATGTGAAATTGCTAAATAATCAATCAATAAAAATATTATACATATATAACATATATATGCTGAACAAGATCATTTATATTCTGTTCCAAGTGCTCTGTATACCTCAAAGCTATATTAAAGTTTCTGAAATAAAAAGTTTATGAGACCTCTATGGAATAAACACTGACAATTTTCAAAACAAAAATTATAGAAGAAAAAAATTTTAACCTAAAGAAGGAGATGCCTACCAAGGTACAGGAAGCATACAGAACACCAACTAGATTAGCCCAGAAAAGAAAGTCCCCTTGGCACATAATAATCAAAACACTACATATACAGAAAAGAAAAAGAATATTCTAGGCTGCAAGGGGAAAAGGCAGATCTATTTTATTAACACCCGACTTCTCAGTGGAGACTCTAAAAGCCAGAAGTGCCTGGTCAGATGTTTTACAGACTCTTAGACCAGAGATGCCATCCCAGAATGCTGTACCCAGCAAAACTTGGAATCACAATAGATGGGAAAAAAACGACACTCCATGATAAAGCTAAATGTAGCCAGTATCTATAAATTCAGCCCTACAGAAGGTGCTAGAAGGAAAACTCCCACCTAAAGAGCTTAACCACAGCCAAGAAAATACAAGGAGTAAATAATCACAGAACACCAAATGGTGGGGGGGGACACCAGCACAACAATATAATGGGAATTAACAAACACTGACCATTGATAACTCAACATCAATGGCCTCACTTTCCCAATAACAAGAAAGACTAAGAATGGGTACAGAAAGAGACCCATCCCTCTGCATCCAAGGCACACACCTTAACACCAAGGGCAGACAACACCTCAGAACAAAAGGATGGAAAAGTTATCCCAAGCGAATGGACCTAAGAAACAAGCCGGTGTAGACATTCTAATACCTGACAAAATAGACTTTAAATCAAAGCTAATCAGAAGAGATGGGGAAGGACTTGTCAAAGCAAAGACTGAGCAAGGACATTTTAATTCTTAACCTCTCTGCACCAAATACAAGGTCATCCAAGTTCATAAAAGAAACATTAGGGGGATGGAGAGATGGCTCAGCGATTAAGAGCACTGACTGCTCTTCCAGAGGTCCTGAGTTCAATTCCCAGCAACCACATGGTGGCTCACAACCATCTGTAATGGGATCAGATGCACTCTTCTGATGTGTCTGAAGGCAGCTACAGTGTATTCATATAAATAAAACAAATCTTTATAAAAGAGCACATATGTGAGAAAAAAATCTATTTTCAATAAGAGAAAAATATTACCATTAGCCCCTCACCCTAGTCCAGTTAGCGCTGAGTGTATGTGAATGGATGGGGGCCATACACGGGCACAAACAACTTACCTGTGGCCACACACACAGGGCATAGTGACACTCCCTCCCTCAGCAGCGATCAATCCGTTGCCAGTAGCTCCTCAGTCAGAGGCAGGGCCTTGGATTAGCATTTCTGAACCCATATTAAATTCTGACTAGCTAGCTTCATGTCATGCAGCACTTCTGCAGAAGCCAGACTGGTAAGCATCTGCTATGCTGTGCCTGGAAGCAGGACTTCACGGTTCGCATCCCCAGCCTATGGCTCTTAGGTCTGCAGTGTTCTCTGAGCCTTGATGGGAGAAGTTCAGAGATGATCCATCTGAAGTCACAAGGGATTGGTGTGATGCACCTTACGTCCTTTAATGCTCACAAATTAAAATAGATATATTTTATTTTAAAGTGTTTCTTTTGAATTCTATAAGTAACAGCAAAGATTTGAATAAACTAATGTGAAAAATGGAGAATCAAAAAAGAGAGAACAGGGATATTTCTAAATGCTCAGGCTAATGAAAAATACTAATTCACAAAGTATCCACCAGGAGGCGCTATTATACACCACCAAGTGCCGAGAACAAGCTGTTTGCAGGTCAGGATTGATGTGGTTTTAAAAGTCTAAGTGGAATGGTACATTGTGGGGTATACCTGTAAGACTGACATGTGGGAGGCAGAGGCAGGAGGATCACAGGTTTGAAGCCAGCTTGGGCTACATGGTGTGACCTGATGTCCCCAGAAAAAAGCCACACCTATGTTAAAGTTGTTGGTTGGTTACTCTTGGTTGTGGTTTGTTAAGGAGTCATGCGCAAATAAGAAACAAGAAGAAGAAATGAGATCCTTCCACTGGAGGCCAAGCCCGCCCGCGGGACCTGACTCCTCCAATCAACAGGAAGCAGTCTAACGATGATGTCACCCTCTTTCTGACCCCTGACTTTACTCAGGGGTCTTTTTCTTTTCCTCTCTATCCTTTCTTATCTCCAGTCTAGTGCTAGGGGGTGAAAGGGTGGGGAAAGGGTTGAGAAGAGTAGAAGAGAGGAGAACCCACAAAGCAGCCAAAAGGCCAGCCACACACACATAGATACACACAGAAAGGGGGGGGGGAGATGTACGCATGTACACACACAGAGATGCACACACACAGAGATGCACCCACACACACACACACAGATGTACACACACACACACACACACACACACACAGAGAGAGTTTCACAAACTTTCTTAACTGAACACCCTGCGTCCCCAAACTCACTCTGGGTGACTATGAATGCTGCCTGTGCCAGCCTACCTCACGCCCTGCTCCCCAAGCAGATGGTATCTTCCTAGGTCCACTCATCTTTTTCTTTTTAAACCTTTATTTACTCTGCATGTGTATGTGTGTGCTCGTGTGCGTGCGTGGACAGTGGGTAAAAGAGGACACTACAGGAGCTGGGTCCTAAGGAGCAAACCAGGTCGTCTCTCTGCTGAGCCATCTCACTAGCCTTCCACCTTGTTCGTTTGTTTTTGAGACAGGGTCTTATGTAGCCCAGGCTAGCCTGGAACTTACTATGTAGCCCAGGTTGGCCTCAAACAATGATTCTCCTGCTAAGTGCTGGGGTTACAGGCATGCGTCATCACTCCGGGGTGAGTGGGCCTTTGTCTACCTTTCTTCTGCAGCCTTAGTTTCAGGTTCTGTCTGCTAGGCTGTCAAGATTCCACTCCCCTACTTTTCTCTTGAGATAGGGTTCACTATACAGCCTGGGCTAGCCTAGCAAACTTCAAGTAGACCAGGCTGGCCTAAAACAAAGATAACTCCTGCTGCCTCCCATGTGCTTGGATTAACAATGTGTGCCACCACACCTCAGTGTCCCTGTACTTTTATAGCCAAGCCTTTCCCAGCCTCCAAGAGAGGCCATTCTGACTAGGGCTGTCTTCAGCATCCGCTTCAACCCAAACCACACATCCTTACCGTCTCCCTACAGGACAAAGTACCATCATCTTAGATGGCCTCTCCCTGTCAGCTTCTAACCTGCTCGATTACTGCCGCAGCTTCAGCTCTGCCGAGCCTCTCAGCACCTTTGCTCTAGATGTTGCTCTCAGCAGCCTCAGCCGGCTTGGGGCACTTTATCCATTTCTTCTCAGAACCCAACATCCGGAAAGCCTTTCCTGACCGCTGCCAGCCAGCCCACCCGCCCTTCTGCCTGAAAAGCCCTTGCTGAGCTCTGCTTCTCTCCAGGCTGTGCACACATGTGCTTGTGTGCTTTGCACTAGCCAGTGAGTCCCCTTGAGCCTGCTCACATCTTTACCTTTAGGGCTTGGCAACAGGGCCCAAGCCAAGGTGGGACTTGATTCTTGGATGAAGAGGTGAGGGGTAACTCCCAGGTTTGAGTGGCTAAGCTTGTGAGGACAGGCACCGAGGAGCGAATACGAGAGGCGGAGCAGGCTTGGAAGCGTGAGCAAAGGGGAAGGGGATAAGGATGAATTCTGGCCTGCATGCCAATGTGTGTGCGGCTGCTCTCTTTCAACTCAGAGTCTCATTGTGTGGCCCATCCTTGGCTTGGCCTACAAATTGCGATCCTCCTGCCTCAGTCTCCTGAGTGAGGCACCATCTGCTCATCTTCCAGTGACAGTTTGAACGACTGGTGGAGCCTGAGAGAAGTGTAGATGCTAGGTGTCAGGAACATTTTCACTGTGGCAACCAGGCCGACGTGAGGGTCTCCTGTGATAAACAGCTCACCTGCTCCTTTCCTGAAGAAAGAAATTCCTTCCTGCAAGTTGGAGCCCAGGCCAAGGCTTCTTCAGAGAGGCCCTCAGGCTGCTGGTGGGTTTTGGGAGAAGGCTGCCTGGCTCAAGGCCGGGGGCAGCCACCCTTTCTGCAGGACTGGAGCATGCTGCTCTTAACAAGACTTCCTGGCTCTGGATGGGTCCATGCCTGACAGAAAGTCAACAAACACTGCTCAGGTCCATGGGAGAGAGGCTTCGGCTACAACAGTGGCCCAGGCTCTGGGCCTGGGACCTTTCTCAGATCTGTGGGGCTAGCAGTAAGGTCCATGTTAGTGTTTATCCAGATAGGGTAGGGTGAGAGCCACACTCACATACTCAGACCAATCACAAAGGCACCAAGGCAGGGGCCAGTGTGGCCTATGCACAGAGTAGCAATCTAAGCTGTTCCACAGCCTGGGCTCTAACAGAGGCCACTGCCCCCAGAGGCCTTGTCTTCCCACCCCACCCCCAACACCATCACTGGCTTCTTGTGACTTTTCCTAGGAATACATCACTCAGATCACACCCAAGACCAGGAACCAGTCACACCTGGAACCCAGAACCCACCCGGAACCAGAACCCACCCGGAACCATAGCCATGCTGGAGAAAACACCCAAATTTGTCTCTCAAAAATGCAAGAAAGTGTGAGCCTCACATGGCTACTTCCTCGGGGTTCTACATGCACACAGTGAACATGATGGTGAACAGCTTGGGGCACTACAGCCTAGACAGATGACCATGAAGTCGGGCTAGGGGAGGGGGGACTATGCAGGCAGGAGCTGCTGCCGCTAAGCTCCTTCCTGGCAGCCACTTGCTGGAGGTAGGCAAATGAGCTCACATAGCTTTGTGCCCTGCAGCTGGCCTGAGGAGTCAGTTCTCTCAAGAGTGACCACTCAATTCATGATACCCATTCAGAACAGGGCCAGAACAATGGTCTCACACCCAGGCACACATGGCTAACGGGTGTCTCCTACAGAATGTGGAAGTCAGGAGGAAGAAGACCATGACTCAAGTGACTGTTTTCTTCCACAAAGCAGAAAGGTCTGCCTGTGAGAGAGAAGGATGCAGAAACAAGAACAGCAGGTAGACTTCCCTGCCTTGCAGGAATGTCTGGTTTCAACCCCCAATATCAAAAACATGTTTGAAAGGCCTTTTCTGGCTGTTCAGTGGAGCTCGGTGACTCACAGTGTAATCCTAGCATTGGGGAGGTAAATCAAGCAGGGTCAGGAGTTCAAGGCTCACTTCAATACATAGAGAGGTCAAGGCCAGACTGGGTACATGGAAGCCTCTGGGGCAGGGGAGAGGGCGAGGGGAGGGAGAGGAGGTAAAGGCTTGGCCTCAGCCCAGTTCCTATCTGATCCGCATCTCTACCCTGGAGCTTCCTGGATTCCCAGCACAAATTCCACATGTTTGACTCAGCTAACTTAGCTACAGCTCAAGAGTCCTAATTAATCCTGTTGCTTAGCAACATGCCTGTATGCATTCACTGAACTTCTCTAGGTACTATGTTCTCAAGCTTCTCCTGAATAGTGAAGAGTCTGTACAGCGTGATAGGACCCAGATTAAATTGTCTGGTACAAATGACAGCCGGGACAACTGAGGCACCCCTATACCAAGTGCTGACAGATGTCTGCCATTGGACATTTCCTAAGAGGACAAAGGCACTCCCTGGAGGTCTGGAGAGAAGATTCTGGAATCACATATTGACAGTTGAAACTAATGAAAGATCAATTTCCCTGTCCCTACAAATGACTGAAGCATTTGGTCTCTTCCAAAGCTAAGATGATGTGGGTCTGAGGACATAGCTCAGCTGGTAATATGGTTGCCTAGATGCACAAAGCTCTGGGTTTGATCCCTAGCACCTCCTGACACCAGGCATGGTGGAGCACACCTGTAAATCCAGAACTCGAAAAGTGGAGGCAGGAGGGTCAGGAGTTCAAGGTCAGCTTCAACTGTACAAGGAGTTTGAGGCCAGGTTTGGCTACATGAGACCCTGTCTCTAAAATAATAAAGAAGCAACGTTTTCTCTCAGTTCTTAGGCTTGTGGTTCTAAAGAGTTTACCTGACAGACTTTTTTCATTACCAATCAGGTATCCATTCCCTGCTCCCCTCTTCCTAAAAGTCCTCAGGCACTTTGCCTGTGCACCCACGCACCGCATGTTAGGAGGAAATGCACCCCAAGCCTGGCACAGTCAGGCATGTTAACTAAGGACAATGAGGAACAGCCATTGCCCTGGGCACAGCCAGGACTTGGAGGCAACCCTGTGACCTACACAGGGCAAGTGACTCTTCTGAGATTTACTTAGAATGGTGACACACCTGTGCTCCATCTGACACCGTGGCAGCAGGCAGCAGAGCACCTGTGTGGCTATTCCTGTTCTGCCTGGTTTGCTGTCACAGGCAGAACGAAACATCATAACAGAAATAATCATGTAAATGTCTCTAGAGGATGGCGCTTTCTAAAGTAGAAGCCATTTGGTTAAACAGTGCCCAGTAGGACGGCAAAAAGCCTATGGAAGTGTCCCAGCATTTAGGAGCCTGGGGCCAGCCTGGGCTGCACAGTAAGACCCTGTCTTAAAACAACAGAGGCTTGTGTTGAACAGAGCAGTGCTACTCTGGTATGAAGGAGCACTCACTCAGGGCTGGGACGCAACTCTGTTTTACAGTGTTCGCCTGGAATGCTGGTGACCTGGGTAAAGTCCCAGCACAGCTTAAACCAAGTGTGGTGGGCATGCCTAACTCTAGCACTTGGGAGATAAAGACACAGGAGTAGCAGTTCAGGGGGCATCCTTGGCTAATAGTGAGTTTGTGGTCAGTCTGAGCTACATGAGACACTGCCTCAGAAGGGTTAGAGGGAGGAAAGAAGGAAGGGAAAAGGGCTGGCGAGATGGCTTAGTGAGTAACTAAGGCATGGGACATGCAGCAAGTGACATGGCAGCTGACAATCTTTCTGAAAGCACCTGCAGACAGCTTACAATCCAGGTTCGATCCCCAGGATCCACATGGAGAAAGAAGAGAACCAACTTCTTCACTCTGTCCTCCGACCTTGACTGGCACACACACACATACACACTGGATGAACCAACGAGCAAACAAACAAACAAATAGAATCAAATCTTTTCCTAAGCATGGGGGTTCTTAGCCAGAGTTCACTCTGCAAGGTGACTCCCCTAAACGTTTGGCTTTAGCTATTACTGATAGGTCAACAATAACCGAGCCTCTGGGCAGAGGTGAGTCCTCCTGACTGAGACCTGCACTCATGCTTGTCCCCAGAACTCATTCTCTGTGCTCTTATTGGCTGAACGATCCATCCTCATCCACAACCCTCGCTGAACCACTCAAGACTCATGATGCTTCTTTCTTCTCTGGCCTTGTATTAAAGCTCCCGGGACTAAATCCTGTTGGCAGCTGTTGTTCTTTAAAAATAGTTGGATGTCGTGGAGCTGCGGCTGCTGGATTTGCTCCAGGATAATGTTTCTTAAGAGAGAAGAAGAAGAGGGAGGGAGGCCAAGAGAAAGACAACGTGTGTCCTGGTTACACGTCCTAAGCAAGAAGCCCTGTGATAAAGCAGAGGCTCATGATCTTGCTGCAGAACAATTTACCCCAAACTTTGCAGTCATAGCAATAAACAGCATATCACACAGCATCTGGGGGCAGAGCTCTGGGGTAGCTGGGGCGGGTCGTTCTGTACAGGGTCTCTCGGGAGCATCTGGTTAGGCCATCAGCTGGGCTTCGTGCTTCCAAGATCAGTTTGTTCTTCAACCTGTAGCCTCTTGTTAGGGCTTCCTGTCTCATCTGTCCATTCATTCCCCTAAAGCAAATTATTGAAAAAGGAAGAAACACACACACATGCACACACACATGCATACACATAACACCCAACATACACATAGCACACACAAACACACATAACATGCACAACATGCCCATAACACACACACACACACACACACACACACACACACACAAGAGCTCAAACCTTTTAGAATCTACTAACTCTTGACCTAATCTTGGAAATGGTGCGCTGTAGTTCAAAACTATTATTTGAATACTTGTCTCTCATGGTTTATGCGCTGAAAATTTAGTCCTCAAAGTCATACATTAACGGCATTTGCAGATGCGGGGGAAAACTGGGTTCATAAAAGGTCATGGGAGTGGACCCCACAATGACATTAGTAGCTTTGCTTTATGAAAGAGGAAGAAAGACCCAAGATGGTGCACTTGATGTGCTGCCCTCTGCCATGTTATGACATAGTGAAAAGCCCTCCCCAGAGCCTGGCAAGGTCATACCGTGCCTTCAGAACTGTGAGCTAAGTACTCTCCGCCCCCCCCCATTCTTTATCAACTACCCTCTTTCTGCTATTTGCCACAGCAGAGGAACAGCAAAGATCCATATTTTTGGCAAATATTTTTGGTCACACAGACCACCCCTGGAATAAGCCAGAGTTTGGACACCAGAGGACCAGGATCATGGGGACATCTTAGAGGCTGGTTGCCACAGGTAACACATCTCAAAATGTCCTACCAAAGCATCCTTGAGAGCACTGGCAAATGGCATGACATTGATAGGGACCGGAGAGAGCCATGTGTGACCAGAGCGGCAGCCAGAAATGAAGAAAAAGCAGACAGACCCAAGGGCAATTGCAACCAGGAACAACAGACTGCTCGACAGCTTCCAACTACTGTCAGTGACCAGGCGCCCAGTGAAGATCCTACTGGAAGAGGCAGTGACAAGCAGGGGGAGAGCTCCAGACGAAGACCATGGCAGCCTAGTGTGGCAAGGTAATCAGAACGTCCTGCTGCCGCCAGAGAGGGCAGACTGTGGAGCCCTGCAGTGGCTCAGTATCAGCTTCCACAGCTGGCAAAGCTAACAGAGCATTTGATCAGAATGAGACCCCTCCCTTCCGGGTTTGAAAGCTGCTTCCTGGTTGGTTTCATCTACACCTCGGGTGTATGTACACACAGCCACACAATCACGCCCCCCCCCCCATATATATAAATAAATAAAACAGGTTGCCCAAGGACTTTTACCGTTCTGGCGGCTGAGAGTTGGGGCAAGGCTGCTAAAAGTACTCTCTGGAAGAAGGAATACATGAGATTTGTTAGAGGGGCAGTAGAGGTGGCTTAGCAGTTAAGACTACTGGCTGCTTTACAGAAGACCTGGGTTCAGTTTCCAGCACACCCATGTCAGCTCACAACCATCTGTAATTCTAGTCCTAGAGGCTCTGGCCACCTCTTTTGGCCTCCGAGGGCACCAGGCATGTATTTGGTACACAGACATGCATGCAGCCAAAAACCTCTATTCACATGAAATAAGTAACTGAATGGTGTGTTGGAGACTCTCCAGAGAAGGGTCCCATGGAGATCTGAGGGTCTGCACCTTCCACGGCAAGATGGAGGGATTGCCCCAGCCTTTGAGGCCTTCAGTGATTGGGAGACTCACAACCCTGCCTGCCCTCTGCAGATCTGTACACTTGCTCCTGGGGGCTGTCCTCAGCTGGAGCCATAACCCTTGTAGCCTCTTGGCTGGGCATCTTGAAGCCTGCTGAGAATACTACCAACCTCTCTTGATTGGTTGACACCCACTCTCCTGTTTAAATTGTTCCTGAGTGGCAAATGAAAGGTTCTTTGTTTGTCTTCTTTTTACTGCCAGCCCACTCCATTCTTGAAGTAAGGGCAAGACAAGAAGCTGACTGGAGAATCTGCTGTCTCAACGTGGCAGTGAGATGGGGTGGGAGGAGCCCCCAACAACAACCAGAGACAGTAAGTGGCAGTAGGGCAGCCTCAGAAGAAAGCAAGGAAACCTGTAGCTGGCTAGGAACAGGTGCCAAGAACCCCAGGGGCACACTGTTTTCTCCTGCGCTTCTGTCAGCCAAGTGCCCACATCCACAAAGCCATTGATGTGTTTGAGAACCCATCCCAATTATAAAGGGCTTTGACTCTCCCTTCTGGGGCCAACAAGCTCTCTCCTGAATGATCCTTATTCTTTACCTCACTTGCACACACACACCTAACCGTCCAGAGCCCCCCCCCCCCCCCCAGAACTTATATAAACCTATAGGCAGAGCAAGCACATCAGTTATTCTGACTCTTGGCCAGGCTCAGGCTTTAGTCAGGTGGGGAGAAGGGAAAGTCTCTCTGCTTTTCAGAGTCAGATTCTGTTGGCCTTCTCAATGGACAGGGAAGAGGGGAAAGATGGCTGCTTTTGAGACCGTCTGGAAGCAGACCCTTCTGAGACTTGCCCCTCCTGCTGCAGATAGGTACAGTACCCACTCCTGCTTTGGGAACAGCCTCTACAGCTCTTGCCTTCTAAGACTCTGCTTCTGCCACTCACTGACTCTCCACAGACTTGCTCTTCAAGGTATTCCCAGTAGCAAGCCCAGGCCAACTGAGAGCTAGAACCATAGCACTGCCAAGGCTTCAGTTAGCATCCCATGACTTCCGAGAGCTTGAATCCTCTTCTCTTTCACTCAGAGTTGTTAGTCCCACATGGTGGCCTGTTTTCCCGTTTGAGTTGTTCTTTCCTGTGAATGAAGCCCTCCACGTTTTTCACCCTTCACTCTTAACCTGCTTTATTCTTGAAGAGGGCAAGGCAAGGACTCAACCAGAAACATGATAGTCAACAGCCTATGGCCTGGGGTTCTGGCATTAAAGACCTAAACTAGCTCATGAGTTTGTTGATTCCTGATTTATCCTCTTGAACTCAGTGATTAGCAATAACTACATTATCCCTTTAACCAAAACCATAAAGCAAATGTGATGCTCTCATAGCTTGAGACATACACTGAGCTGTCCAGGGGCAAGCTTCTTCTGTTTGATAAATGGGTCAAAGGATTCAGTTTGGGGACTAGTCTGATGATCCTGGGAGGCCAAAGTGATGGCTGTTTTGAAGAATCAGTAGCTGAAGTAGAGACTTTCAATGGTAAGGAATGGCTTGTTTGTATGTAGCTGGACTTGTTTGTAAGAGTCCTCCATTTTAGCTGAGACCTCCAGTGTGAAACAATGCTTAGCTCCCTTGCATCCCAAAGAAGGGTCTGGGCCACATTTGCAGGATGTGCTTAGGTATATGATATCAGACTTGTTGTTATTAATGTTCATCCCCATCCCCCTGTGAATCAGCAGAGGGTTGGGCAGGCTTTTAGGGAGCTGAGGCTGACTGGCTGGAAGTGCCGCCGACCCAGTGATCTGAAGCTGTTACCTGGGGAGCCGACTAGACATTCTATCCTTGGATAAACTCATAAGACAGGCAGCTATAGAAATCTTCAGGGTTTGGATACTGTAGAAGCTTACTAAGTTCAAGAGATTTCAAATGCTTCAAGATCCTCTGGGTCTCTCCCAAGGAGAGCAGCAGGGCTGCCTGTAAACCCTGCAGGGAGGAGACTGTAGACCAGGCTCGCCTCCAACTTGGTAATCTGCTTGTCTCTGCCTCCCAAGTGCTGGGATGCTGGGTTGTAAGCACATGTCACCACATTCAGCTTTCAGAACTCTTAAATTTTCCATTTTATTTTTAGAAGCAGAAAAATCTATGCGATAGCATTTAGTAATGGACTGACTAACACTACCATAGGGCCAGCTTTCCACTCTTCTCTTCCTAAGACTTCATTCCCACATAGATCTCTGACTAGCTTGGGAGGCCCACAGTCTCCAAGTCCTCTCCCCTGTTATGGAAATTTCTCTATACAGGAGAAAATCTTGTTGTCCTTGGCTCCCCCATGCCAAATGTGTGACACATTCAAGCCAAAAACACAGGAATTTAAACTCACAAAACCAAATTAGAAGGCAGAACATGTTGTGGATGGCCTGGTGCTGTTTGTATTTTGATGCTAATTCTGCTCCCCTGGGAGGAGCTTCGGACAAGGAGTAAGTCACGTACTCAGGTGACTTCTTGTGAACCAATCCCCTAATGAATAAATGGACCAATCACTGGGAGAGTGGGCGGGACTTCTGGGTTGAACAGAGGAGAGAGAGAGGGCCTTTTTGGACGGGGACAGCATGAGGACAAGATGTAGCTGCTAGTAGTGTCTCCTGATTTCAATGGTGGATCCGTCAGGATGCGCCTCCAGAGAGTTAGATTTATTTAGGCTTACAAGATTAGGATTTTAGTTGTTGCCACCAGTGATTGAGTTACCATTGTTTCTGAACTAAGTTTGTGTTGTGTTTTTCTTCTCACGGCGGCTTGTCTGGGTTCAAGAGAGAAAGGGCGGCAAAGTGTGGGTTTGCCTGATGTGCACCACAAAGGTCATGGGGGATTTGAAGCATGGGGATGGCATGGTAGTGACCCGCCAGTGGGAACTTAGTGAGCTGGGAGGAGAGATTTTGGAGCTCTGAGTTAGAGTCTCCATGAGATAAAAACAGGTCGGCCATTGCCCACCCGTGCATAGCCAGCCAGCCCGCCAGGCCGAGAGTAGGTGGCAGTAGCACAGGAATGTGTCAGTTCATTTTTTAATATTTCCTGCAACAGCATGTGAGGAAATCGATTCCTTAACCTGAGTGGACTTGACTTACCTCTTGTGGGAAGTGAGTTTAGGAGTCCTGCCCACACAGGTGTGCGGCGTTTAACAGGAGGATTAATGCCTGTGCACCTATAATCATCACATGACTGTTCTGCTATGTGGCTGCTTTGAAATGCCGCTGGGGAATGGCGAGAGTGGGCGTAACATCTTTAACTCCTCCACCAGCAACACGTTTGCTCTTCAGCAAGTAAACGGCTTTTTGTTCTTTTACAACACTAGATCTAGGGGAAAATGAGGTTCATACTTCCTCTTCACTATGACCCTGTGTAAACATCCTGACACATGCTCCACTATGTTCATAGCAGACATATTTATAATAGCCAGAAGCTGGAAATAACCCAGATGTCCCTCATCAGAGGAATGGATACAGAAAATGTGGTACATTTACACAATGGAGTACTACTCAGCTATTTAAAACAATGACTTAATGAAATTTGCAGGCAAATGGATGGAACTTGAAAATATCATCCTGAGTGAGGTAACTCAGTCACAAAAAAACAAACACGGTATGTACTCACTGATAACTGGATATTAGCCCAAAAGTTCGGAATATCCAAGATTCAATTCACAGACCAAATGAAGCCTAAGAAGAAGGAAGACCAAAATGTGGATGCTTCAGTGCTTCTTAGAAGGGTGAACAAAATACTCACAGGAGGAAATATTGAGACAAAGTGTGGAGCAGAGAGGAAAGGCCATCCAGAGACTGCCCCACCTGGGGATACAGGCCATATATAGCCACCAAACCTGGACGTTCTTGTGGATATTGAGAAGTGCTTGCTGATGGAAGCATGATAAGCTGTCTCCAGAGAGGCTCAAGCAGAGCCTGACAAATACAGAGGCAGATGCTCAAAGCCAACTGTTGGACTGAGCATGGGGTCCCGGATGGAGGAGTTGGAGAAAGGAATGAAGGAGCTGAGGGGGTTTGCAGCCCCATGGAGGAAGCAACAGTGTCAACTGGCCAGACCCCCCGGAGCTCCCGGA
>CM052702.1:46119824-46248781 GCA_028551405.1 Uromys caudimaculatus | reverse complement strand
AACCAAAGAATACACATGGAGGGACCCATGGTGCTGTCCACATATGTGGCAGAGGAGGGCCTTGTTGGTCATTAGTGGGAGGAGAGGCCCTTGGGCCTGAGGGTGTTAGATGCTCCAGTGTAGGGGAATGCCAGGGAGGGAAGAAGGGAGTGGGTGGATGGGTGGGGGAGTACAATCATAGAGGCAGAGGGAGGGGGATGGGATAGGGGGTTTCCAAAGGGGAGACCTGGAAAGGGGAAAACATTTGAAATGTACATAAAGTAAATAGAAAGAAAGAAAGAAAGAAAGAAAGAAAGAAAGAAAGAAAGAAAGAAAGAAAGAAAGAAAGAAAGAGTTTTGGAGATACCAGTACCATGAGATGACCAACAAGAACAGCAGCAGCAGTGGAGTATAGGCATCTGGAGCCTAGAAGACAAGGTGTGTGCTACAAAGGGCAGAGCTGGAGAAGTGACTCAAGCCCTTGGAGGAATCCAGAAGATCGTGAGTGGATCCCAGACATTGGTACCAGTGAAGTGGGGTATTCCTGTGACAACCTGACCATGTTTTGGGGAGAACTATGGAAGGACTTTGGAACTTTGGGCTGCTCTGTGGAATATTGTATAGGAGCTTGGAAGATAATGTTAAGAACAGTGCAAAATATGGAGGCCTGGCTTATGAAATTTCAGAGGGAAGATTAAAGACTCTTATCAGGGCCATTGCTAGTTTGATTTAAGATTCTGTGGTTTTGGTTAGCTGGGGCTGAAGAAATCAGCTGTGATTAACAAAATACCAGAAATACTAAAGCAAAACCATTGCATTGCTGGGACTATTGATGCTGGTTCGCTGGAGCTAATAGGATATTAGTGGTGATTAAGAAGAGACCAGCATCATTGGGGTGAAATCTTCTGCGAAGTGTTTCCTGAGAGCACAGAGGCTTCGTTCCAGAGATAGCCAAGGTTGTACCTTGTGCGGTGGCTGGACTTGGTAATGTGTAAGAGTCACCCAGGTGGTACTGCTTTTGAAGGCATGAAGGAGTCGTGAAGAGCAACTGAGGCCTGGGCACTGTGAGAGGCCATTGGTGAAGGTGCAGCCTCAGTTACAAATGATGGCCCAGGACTGAAAGGGTCATGCAAAGGAGGTGAGGCTTGGCACCATGGTAAAGCAAGCCAGTAAGTAGCATCCCTCCATGGCCTCTGCATCAGCTCCTGCTTCCTGACCTGCTTGAGTCCCAGTCCTGACTTCCTTTCGTGATGAACAGCAGCATGGAAACATAAGCTGAATAAACCCTTTCCTCCCCAACTTGCTTCTTGGTCATGATGTTTGTGCAGGAATAGAAACCCTGACTAAGACAGACAGACAGAAAGAAAGAAAGAAAGAAAGAAAGAAAGAAAGAAAGAAAGAAAGAAAGAAAGAAAGAAAGAAAGAAAGAAAGAAAGAAAGAAAAAAAGAAACCCAGAGGCCCTGTTCACATTGCAGCTATCTCCCCCAGAGGCCCTGTTCACACTGCAGCTATCTCCCCAGGATACCTACTTCTCTGTTGGGTCATCCCGGGGTTCCTAGGTAAAGGCTCCCAGTGCAGGAAATCTGGCAGCAGGGCCCTTGAGCCTAGTCTTGCCCTTCAAACACTCAGGGCTGAGACATGCAAGCCATCTCAAAGCCTCTGCTCTGGTCCAGCCACGCCCCTTCCTGTTGGCTTAGTCAGGACCCACTGGAAAATTTGGAGTTGTCCTAAGAGTCAATGTGTTCCTGACAGGTGGCTAGACTCCACAATAGCCTTTTGTTATTGAGTACAGAATCCCATGTACAACAGACCAGGCTAGCCTCAAACTTGCTATGCAGCTTAGGCTGACCCTGAACTCCTCTACCTTTCTAAATCCTGGTATTATATGCAAGGGTCACCACACCAAGTTCATTATAGCCTTCTTTTCTGTTGTGTGTATATGTGTTTGTGGCATGTGTATGGTGGACACACATATGTATATGGGGTTGCTTTTTATGGGGAAGCTAGAGGAGTAGACTAGTGTTCTCTTCTAACACTCTTGGCTTTATTTCCTTGAGGTAGGGTTTCTCCATGACTCTGGAGCTAGGCCAGAGGCCAGCAAGTTTCAACAATACCCATCCCAGCACTAGGATTAGAGGCCAACAGGATGCAGACACACTTAGCTTTTTTACACAGGTGCTGGGGATTTGAACTCAGGTCCTAATCCTTGTGCAGCAAGTGCTCTTACCCATGGAGCCATCTTTTCAGTCCCCACAAGATCCTTCTTAATGAAACAGGGAACCTGTGATATTCGAGTGCGTGTGGGATTTTAAGCTTGACTTACCTGGTGATAGCATCCTTCATCATCAGATGAAGACTGTCAAAACTCATCTTTAACATTTAAAGGGTAGCTCTCTACAGGAGACGGAAGGGTCTGAGGTTGAAAACTACCACAGGGACCAGCGCTCCTCCACCCCCGCGGGTCCAGGCCTCAGAGGATCTTATACTCCCCACGCGCATTGCATGCTGGGGACTGGAGCTGCAACAGCCATGGCTCTCCCGCAGCTTCAGCCTACTCTCCGTTGGCTCTTGATCAAATCTAGAGGTGAGAAACAAAAGGCTTTGTGTCTTCTAAGAAGGATGTGGGAACGGAACTTCAGATCTCCTGTTTTCAGAAACTTCCCCTTAAGCAGCTGCTGCGCTCTGCTCTTAACCCTCTGCTTGCCTTGAACTCAGTTCTTCCACGGGCTTTTGAGGCATAAAGAAGCTCGAGGGACTGTAGATAAGGCCAATGATGTTGAAAGACAGTTACCCAAATAGAAATATCTATGGTGTGTAGAAGAACTAGCGATCCACTAATGCATAAAGGCAAGAGCTGGCAATAGGTCTAACAGCAGGTTCTAAAGAAATGAATGTAAGAGATATTTTGAGGTTATGGGACACACAGAAGAGGATGCGAAAGCGACTGAGCTGCAGCAAAGTTGCAGGTGCCTCTAACAAGCACTTTCCTATACTGCTTTTGTTCGTTTGGCTTTTTGGCTTTGTTTTGCGTTGCTTTTTGTTTGGGCCCTGGCAGTGCTGGAATTCATTTTGTATTCTAGGCTAGCCTCGAACTCATAGAGGCAGAGATATGACTGCCTCTGCTTCCTAAGCGCTAGGATTAAGGCACGTGCCACCATGCTTAGCAGTTGGTTGATATTTTGAGCCAAGCTCTCACTTTGTGCCCCCCCCCCCACCCGCCTGAAACTCACTTTGTAGACCAATTTAACCTTGAACTCACGGAGATCCACCTGCCTTTGCCTTCTGAGTGCTGGCATAAAGGAGACTCCCACGCCTAGCTTGTTTTCTGATATTTTTTCAGACATGAGTCTCACTTAAGGTGGGCTAGCCTTGCTGTGTAGGTTAGGATGACCTTGATCCTGCTCTTCTGGCCTCCACATCAAGCTGCACCTGCTGCCTTCAGCTTTTTCCTTTGACACTTGTCTCTCTCTCTCTGTGTAAGTACATATGTGTTCATGTGTGTTGAACAGGCCTGAGGCAGATACATAGTGTCTTCCTTGAATACTCCTTACTTTATTCACCCATAAGGCTAGCCAGTTTGCTTTGAGAATATATTGAATGATGGAATTAAAGGTGAGCTGTCAATCCCATCACATGGATTCAGGGACTCCATAAGGCCTCAGTCTGTAAGCTGTGAACCCTGAGTAAGTGAACAGCACTGGGTTGGGGAGGGGCTCCAGGCCTGAGAGAGCCTGCTGTCAGTTTCTCTCACAAACACTTTACTAAGACCTCTCCCCAGCCCCAGCTGCCCACATTCTCAGCTGAAGAAAAAAGCTAAACGTGATAAAATCATGGTGCAATTATTTTCTTATCAGTTTACAGACTCTTAGCTCTGGGGATTTCTGACAGTGAGCTTCCAAGTCAAACATCTTCTGCAATACTCTCTTTGGTCTGGAGGACATAATTGACTAGACAGCAGGCTCTCTTAGGCCTGTAGCCCCCTAACCCCAGCTCAGTGCTATTCACCCAGGGCTCACAGCTTACAGACTAAGGCCTTATGGAGAAACCCTGTATTACACAACTCTCCACCCCAGGCTCTGGCAAGCAGACAGTCAGACTTCGAGCCTCGGTCCCTTGTCAACACTAGGAAGGGTTCATCTAAGCACAGGGAGACCTTGGCCTGTGGACTTTCAAACACTGTCAGACCCAACGGTGGCCAGCCCAGTGCTGTCCCCCCCCTGCCTGTGCCCTCTCTCTTGGACTGTCACCTGGTGTGTGTACCATGACAGGATTTCACATCAGCATTTGGCAATGATTTAAAGCTGCTGTTGGGGCTCAGAAAAGAATCACCTCAACTCTGTATCTATGGAAATGCCTCTCTGGACACTTAATCTCCTTCGAGAGCTTCCCTATGCATTTACAACCTGGCTGCTCAGACAAAGAGGGCAAGCTTCTGCCACAGCTTGGCCTTTGGCTCACCTTCCTCACTAAGCTTAATCATGTCTGAATTTTGAAAATGTAGAAAACTGTTCGCCTAAGTACATAGAGGTTGTTGTTGGGTTGTTAACCAGCTACCTTCAATATTATATGGGTATTTTAATTTTCTTGTCACGGTGACCAAACACTTGGCAAGTACAACTTTGAGGAGATTTATTCCAGCTCATGTTTCAGGGCATGCTACTAACCATGAGGGAGGGAGGGAGGCATGGAGCCTGGGGGCGGGGGGGGGGCACTCCTGGTTGTGATAGCAGGGACATGGGGCCACTCGATACCTTGCTGGAACAGGAAGCAGAGAATAGACAGGAAACAAGACTGAACTAAATGCCTAAGGGCTTTCTTCCCTTTCCCACTTCCTAAAGTTCCCACTACCTCCCATTGGCTGAGGACCAAATGTTCAAACACGTGAGCAATCTCCTAGAATTCACAAAGATGGTTCTGTGTGCCCAGCTGCCATCACCGCAGATTGTGTGACCTTAAACAAGGCAGGGGGTGGGGGTGGGGGGTGGGTGGAACGGACATTTAACATTTAACTCTTTACATATCTTAGGGAACAGGGACCCCTGGGGAGAGGGTGGTAGGGAGCAACTGAGTGTGGAACAATCAGAATAGACAACCCCAAGGCGGTTATGGTAGCACACCAATCCACTACAGCCTACCTGATGACAAAGTTTGAGAAACTATGCAGGTTCCCAGAAGGTGACCCAGGGGCCCATCGAAGGTGATCGATGGCAAGTATCGATCGAACAGGATCACTACAAACCTTCCATGTGCAGAATCCACTACAGTTCAGTGAACCACAGCTCCGTGCAGAAGGTAGGCAGTGCTCAGGAAAGACAAATCCACACAGACAGAAGGGCTAGAAGGGAGCAGGGAGGGCGGTCAGAGTCGGGGGAGGAAGGAATGAGGGCATTGGGTACGTTTCTTTCTGAACAAAACCATTCTGTCTTGTACTCCAAGGCTCTGCTCTCTTGGAATCAATTGGAAGGAGACAAAACTGGGGCCAGTGTTCAGGAACTCGAGATGTATATGCACTTTGGATGTCCTCAGCTTCCTGTAGGACTGAGGAGGCAGATCTCCATCAGGACCCCCGGGGGCAGGTGATAAACTCACTTCTGTAGTGAAGTCCACACTGGCTCACCACACTGGTGCATTAACCGTATCTACTTACTCTTCCCACCAAACTTCACCATATTGTTTACAGGTAAGATCTAACCTGGAACCCCAGACAGCTTTGCCACACCAAAGGACACCAAAGGACCCAGAATGGCACTGAGAAGCCAAACAGCCAACCAGTTCACAATGAAACAGCTCACAGCTGTGGGCCTGCCTTGTTTAAGGTCACACAATCTGCGGTGATGGCAGCTGGGCACACAGAACCATCTTTGTGAATTCTAGGAGATTGCGCAAACTGGCTCATGGGTTATTTATTTGACTTCCGCCCGGAACACAAACACACCCAAGATGATGTATGAGGTAACGATCCTGGAGCACAGGGTTGGTGCTAGCCAAACACCATCCCTCAGACCACACAGACGCCTGGGAATGCAAGAGTCAGAGAGTCGGTGGTGTTTAAAGATTCCATATACCATGAACAAAAATGCCTGACTTTGGTATTTTTGAGACAGTTTCTCATTCTGTAGCCTCAGCTGGTCTCCAATTTTCAGAACCTTCCTGCTTCAGTCTGCTTAGTGCTGGGATTACAGACATGAGCAGACACAAGCCACCATGTCTGGCTTATGTCACATATACATATATATGTACACATGAATGCAAAATGTCAATAAAATGTACACAAGGCAGAATGCACTGAGCATTCTGTGAGTCACTAGTGAAGAGCTATAATCCCCCCCCCCAAAGAGTAAGTTGGATGACTCTTACTGAGCACTCTGTGTTTATACAGCTTCTCAGGCTGTGTATATATCAGCCTTTTAATCCTTACCAACACTTTATGGTGTGAATAATATACCCTCCACTTGATATTAGAAAATCAGGCTCAGATGATATAGCAACACAGAGGAATAGAAAGACTTTTCTCTCTGTCCTGCTTTGTTCTTAGTCACAGGACTCTCTAATAACAAAAGACAGTCTACCAGAGACAAAGGGCCGTGGCTAATAACACAAACAGCTCATGTACAAATGGAAGATACCCAGATATGGGTAAATCTTAAAGGTAGCCTTGGAGTTAGGTTTAAGTACCATCTTTGAATACACAGAGAAGGCAGGTTGTGGAACAGGCTGGTCAGAGGGAGGTGACCAGGAGTGCCGCAGTCAGGTCTGTGGTGTAGACCTGCCGCTGCCCACGTTACAGATAGGAGCTCCTAGCAATCTGGGGTTATCTTTCTCTTCCTGGTACAGAAAGGAAAATGCCTTACAAATGGAGATCTCTTCTGTAGATTAAACTTCCCTTTACCTCCTCTGCAGAGCCTCTCTCCTGGGTGTTTAAAAACAATCATCTCAAAGTAGTCCTTATGCCAAACAGGCAGATTTGGGGGTGACGTATTCTGATGTCCTACAGCGACTTGCTGAAGATCACAAAATAAGTATATGAATTCAAGTAGCCCACACCAGTACCAGCTCACTGGAACTGTTCAGATGGCCAGTCCTGTGGTAGTATCTTAGGACATTTGTGTGTGTGTGTGTGCGCACATGCGTGTGTGTGTGTGTGTGTGTGTGTGTGTGTGTGTGTGCATATATGTGTCTGTCTGTCTTTGTGTCTGTGTATGAGCTATGGAACTCCTGTGACCAGACAGGAGTCTCTTTTCTTTTTCCTCTACATGGGATCTGGGAATTGAACTTAGGTCATCAAGATCAGCAGCTTGTAACTTTAGTTTTTTTCAAACCTTATTTCTAATAATGGTTCTTAAAGACTTTAACCTTCCTTGTAGTTTAGCTGGTAGAGTGTCTGCCTTATATGTGTGAAGAGAGGAAACTAGAGCTAATCCCTGAAGGTGAAGGAAAGCCCAGCCCTGGTTAGAAGAGTCTGTATTAGGCCTGGTAGAAGGCTGAGGACAGCAAGAGGAGGCTGAGCCCTCTCTAGAGGTTATCATTACTCTAAAGGCGGGCAGAGAGAAAGCACTCTATTCCAACGCCCTCTAGGTAATCAACTTTTTTTTTTTGAGACTATATCCCATGTAGCCCAGGTTGCCCTTTAAATCATGATCCTCTTGCCCCCCACTTTGCAAGTGCTGGGTGGAATTGCAGACATATACCACCATACCCACTTTAAAGGTGCCGGGGATTAAACCCAGGGTTTCATGAATATGAGGCAGGCACTCTACCAGCCAAGCTGCATGCCCAGTGGGCTCTTACTTCCTCCAATCCCCAGAGTCTATGTCATCCCGAGCAGGCTACAAACTCACTACATAGCCAAGGATCACCTTGGATTTCTTTCATTTTTAAAATTGTGTGTCTCTGTGTGCCTATATGTGTCTATGTGTAGGTTTGTACTTGTGAATGAAGGCATCTGCAGAGTCCAGAAGTAGGCACCGGATTCCCCTAGAGCTGGACTTATAAGCAGTTGTGGGCTGCCCAATGTGGGTGCTAGAAATAGAACTCAGGTCCTCTGCTCTTAATGACTGAGCTCTCTCTCCAGTCCTGACCATCAATTTCCGATCCTCCTGCCTCTGCTTCACAAGTACTGGGATCACTGTGTCATCACATCTGGTTTTATTAAATGTCTTTTAACAGTCATGTCAGTTGGGCGAGGGAAATGGTTCCTGCTACCAAAGAATTACATCTTAATCAAAGGCATAAGAAATAAGGAAACGTCATAACTGTTTCAGATGAGCTGAAAATTATGATACAAGAGACAGCCCAAGGCAGAGCATGATTACAATAATCCCTGTGGTTTGCAAATTGAAGGTTACAATGACTTTCTTTTTCTGGCTCGTGTTGAGGGCTTGCAAGGGTGAAAGGTTAAGAGTTTGCAAGGGAGACAGAAGTCAGCATAGCCAGTTGTGGCAGTTCCTGGTAGAAGGCTTTAAGTCATGGACAGCTAGCTACCCTGAGCTGCCTCAATACAGGAACGAAACAGCTAATGCCAAAGGCTACCTAAGCACTTTCCTTAACCACCACAATGTGCCGAGGAGGGAAGGATCCCTGTAATCAGTGAGTGTGAATAATAAAGAAATTAGGACTGAAGCCAGGGTGTCTGGGTCCAGGCAGCCACCAGGCTGGATTTGTGGTCCACAAGCAGGATTTCACTTTTGGGAGAAATTGTCCAAGACATGGAAATGGGCAGAAGAGGTGACAAGAATCCCCTGGTATCCATAGGAAACACATTCCAAGACTCCTGGCAGGGGCCAGAAACCACAGATGGAACTGAATCCTATGTATTCGCTCCGATTACCTAAACTTACACGTTAAATTTAATGTGTAAGCTATGCACCATAAGAGCTAACTGAAGACATGCTTTCAAAGGTATAATGGTGGGGCTGGAGAGATGGCTCAGCGGTTAAGAGCACTGACTGCTCTTCCAGAGGTCATGAGTTCAATTCCCAGCAACTACATGGTGGTTCACAACCATCTAAAGGGCAATCTGATGCCCTCTTCAGGCAGGTAGATATATATGCAGCAGAATATTCATACATTAAAATAAATAAAATTTAAAAAAAAAAGGTATAGTGGTTTGAATAGATATGGCCCCCAATGACTCATGTGGCGTTGTTGGAGGAAGTGTGTCACTGTGGGGACAGGCTTTGAGGTCTCCTATGCTCAAGCTCAAGCTACACTCAGTATGGTGATCTTCCACTGCCTGCAGATCAAGATGTAGCACTCTCAGCTCCTTCTCCAGCACCATATCTGCCTGCATGGCGCCATGTTTCCTGCCATGATGATAACAGACTAAACCTCTGAAACTGTAAGCCAGCCCCAATCAAACGTTTTCCTTTGTAAGAGTTGCTGTGGCCATGATATCTCTTCACAGCTATAAAATCATAATTAAGACAAAAGGCATCCTTCTTAATCAACTCGGTCGACTTAGAAAAGTGGAAGGAACATCAGCAGCAGACTCGGGGTCTCCACCATCAGCAGATCCAGCCTCTCCATCAGCAGATCCAGCCTGTCCAGAGATGTTTATACTCTTCAATCGCCACTAATTTCAAAATACGTCCCACTTTTCCTTACTTACATTAAATATTTGGCTTGGCACCGAAGGGACCCCTTGTAGAGGTTTGTCTTTGTCTAGGCTCAATGCTTTTGGGTATAAGGTTTTTGTTTGTTTGTTTGTTTTTGTTTTGTTTTTTCGAGACAGGGTTTCTCTGTGTAGCCCTGGCTGTCCTGGAACTCACTCTGTAGACCAGGCTGGCCTCGAACTCAGAAATCCGCCTGCCTCTGCCTCCCAAGTGCTGGGATTAAAGGCGTGCGCCACCACTGCCTGGCCGGATATAAGTTTTTAAATAATTATTTGTTCTGGCTTAATTTGAGGAAAGGATCTGTGTAGGCAATGTTTGGTCTCAAATTCACATTTTTCTTGCCTCCACCTCCCCAAATGCTAGGATTACAGGTATGAACCAAAATAACTTATTGTAAAATCCTGTTATAACTATTAATTAATTATAGTTGTTAATCTTCTATTGTGAGGCTGGATAGACGGTTCAGTGGTTAGAGTGCTTATTGCTAGTTCCTAGTGCCCACATTGGGTGACTCAGTCACCTGTAACTCCAGCTCCAGGGGATCTGACATACTCTTCGGGCCTCTCTGTAGGCATTTATACTCCAGTGCACATACACACATGGAGACACACATGGAGACACACATGTAGATACACATGGAGACACACATACACATAATTAAAAATAGATAGGATGTGGCGTGCTGGTACACATGTTTAATCCCAGTACTTGGGAGGTAGAGGCAGGAGGATCTCTATGAGTTCAAGGCCAGGTTGGTTTACATAGTAAGTTCCAGGCTGGCCAGCACTACACAGTGACACCCCGTATGAGTGTATGTGTAAGTATGTGGGAGTGTGCACATCCACGTGTGTGAATTGAGACACATTCCTGTGGAGGTGAGAAGATAACCTTTCACCTTGTCTGAGGCAGGGCCTCTTTGCTGGTTTTCTGCTGCGTGTTCCAGGCTAGCTGGTCTGAGAGGTTGTGGAGGCTTTTCCTGTTCACACCTTCCATCTCCCGGTAGGAGAGGGGAGATTACAGATGCTCACACTACTGCATCTGGCATTTATGTCAGTTCTGCAGATTCAAATTCATCTTGCAGTTGTACAGCAAGTGCTTTTACCCATAAATAATCTCCCAGTCTTTTCTTTTCAAGGCAGAGTCTTACTAAGTATCCCCGGCTGGCCTGGAATCCACTATGTTGACCAGGTTGGCCTAGAACCCTTGCTTCAGTGGCCCTACCACCTCAGCTTCCCCACCCTGGGATACAGACGGGAGCCACCCACCATACTTAGCTTCTCAGGAAAGAGTTTGAATCAGATATTGCCCGAATCTTGCAAACGGACAGGGAGGTATGGATCATCGCGTGAGTGGAGACCTAGAGTGCTTGCTGGCAGTTAAAGTGAGTGAAGGACAGTCAGCTGATTAACGTCATAAACAAAAAACCAGAGCAGCCTGGGCGCTGCTCTTTATTGCTTCCTTTAGAGATCCTGTTTCCAGAGCCCTTGGTTCCTAGTAGAGCTCCCCCACCACACCGCTGTCCACCTCCCTTCCTAAACAAAAGAGCAAGTTTAGAGTCCACTTCAGCAGCTCCTCTCCACCTCAAGACCAGCACCCCTGTGCTCTGACGTCAGAATGCAGCTCCAGGGCCAAAACCAACTGAAACAAAGAGGCCCCTTAGAAACAAGAGATCTGTGTCCTCTGATGTCTTCTTTATAAACCCCAAGAGCTAGTGCAAAATCCCATTAGGTTAGACTTCCAAAGCTGGCCGTCTTCCTCGCAATGCCTGTCTCTATACGCAACAAATTTCACCAACAGTAAGTTTATTGATTATGCTGGGCACAATAGCACGTGCCTGTGCATCAGACTATGTGGGAGGAGCTGGCGCTCAAGAGATCAAGGTCACAGCCGGAGGGATGGCTCAGTGGTTAAGTGCACTTGTTGCTCTTACAGAAGATCTGGGTTGGATTCCCAGCCCTCGCATGCTATAACTATCTGGAACTCCAGGCTCACACATACCAGGCACGTGTACACACTGAGGCAAAACATTCATACATGTAACATAAAAATAAATAAATCTAAAAAGTTTTGAAGAATAAGTTCAGTCTGAGCAAGACAGCAAGACTTTAAATTCAAAATAAATTCAAAATAAATGGATAGGTAGGAGGAAAGGAGTGAGTGACGGAGAGAAGGAGGGAAGGAGTGAAAGAGGGAAGAAGAACGGAAAGGAATGAGGGGGAGAGAGGGGAAGAAAAGGGAAGAGAAAAAGAAAAAAAAGTTTATTAAGACAAAGAAAATGGGGACAAGGAGAGAATCTCTCGCCTTGGCATTGACCTGCTTGCAGCAGAAGAGAGAGAAGAGCAGGCAGGACAGGGGTAGGATTTCCAGTGGCTTCTGCTTCTGCTTCTCCCAGACCCCAAGTGGCAGAAAGCATTTTAGTGCATCTGAGGAAGGAGTCCCCTACCTGTTTCCCCTGCCCTTTGCCCCCATTTGCTGCATGACAGAACAAGGAACTGTCCACTAGTAACAGCCAGGACCCACCAGGGCTGAAAACAAGCCTTGCAGATCCAAAGGGACATGCAAGGCCCCAGGTCTCCTCAGACATGGTGAGCAAGGCTGCTGTCAAGCACCTCCTTTCCTTGAGTCTGGGCATTCCGACAGTGACCATCACGGAGCCCTGGGGTCCTTCCTTTTCAGAAGCCCCACTCATGGTGCCTCAGGAAAGAGTCATATTCCCTCTCTCCTGCCCTGGGTGTCTTTGTCTAGAGGGCTACCATGGTAGCCTTTGGTTGACACTCTCTCAACCCTAGGGGCCTCTGGTCAGGGGACTCCTGACCAGCTGACTACACTGGCCCATCAGCAGGAAGCAATGTGGTGGCTCTGGAATGCCTCCCTCTCCACATCTCTTTGTTCTTCTGAGATACTGGCTCCACAATCACACTTCCTACTGAGAACCTAAACTGTTCTCACCGACTTACCCAGAAGCCTCATTGTGAGGATTGCCATATTTCTATTCTGAGCTCTGGACTCTGGGAGGGGATGGAGATGAATCATGTGACTGTGCCTAATGAGAAGGCAGGTGACAGTCACTGCTGAGACACAGGACAGCACACACGGGCTCCTCTGAGACTCAATGCTAGGAAATGAGGCCAGAGGACATGGTTCCACAACCTCACAAGGGCAGGGAGAGAAGACACGTCTGGAACAGCCTTGGGGAGAGTGTGTAAAGCTATCTGGGGCCACAACTGAAGGAGGGGCAGAGGGTAACTAGCTACAGAGGTAGACCAAAGTTATAGCCTGGATAGCTCAGACTGGAAAAATTAAGACTGAATAGCTGGCAAGTGCGGAACCTGTAGGAAGCCTGCTCGCTGTGCAGGTGCTGGGAAAGGAGGGAAAGAGATGGCGCCCACAGGGAGAGAAGGGTAGTGAGGATAGTGGAGAGAACTGGCTTGGGTCTGTGGGCTTGTTTTTGCCACAGAAGGCCATGCTAGCACACAGAAGGAAGGCCCCAAGAGAAAGGCAACCCTTCTTTAACTATGTAAAAAAAAATAAAGAAAGGGACAGACAGAGGCAAGGCCCAGCCAGGAGGAGGCTTGGGAAGTCATACCAAATGGGGAGCCATTCTGTTAGTTAAAGCAGAGTGTGAGTCTCTGGGGTTACAGGGTTTGATAAAGCTGTAGGGTCATCAAAGCATAGTCCAAAGGTGGTGTAGTAGAGACTTTTCCTGTCCCTGAAAGAAAACACCCGACTAAAGCACTGGTTCGCAGTCTCAGAGTGTAGTCTATTACAGTCACAACAGCAGGAGCTTCAGGCTGCTGGGCACACTGTGTCTGCAGACAGGCAAGAGGGAGAGGCGGATGGTGATGCCCGGCTTGCTTTCTCCTTTGTTTTAGTTCGGGACCCCAGCCCTCAGAATGGCAAAGCTAGTGTGGGTCTTCCCATCTCAACTAAGCTAACCTAGAAAGCCCTTGCAGCCACGCTCAGAGGACTGCTTCCACGGTGACTCTGAAGCCCATCAACTTGACAACTGAAATAAGCCATCATAGTTGTCATTGCCTTCACTGCTGTCTTCAAGTGATTTGAAGGCTCGTACGTGAGCCTAGACACCTGTGACAATGTGACAAGGGGCGAGCCTCGAGGAATAAAACAGTGGTCAATGTGACTAGCTTGCCAGCCCTTCAAGAACTGAACCAGTGAGCTGCATGGAAAAGGGATCTGAGGGACAGAAAGCGCACACACACACACACACACACACACACACACACACACACACACACATACACACACACATACACACACATACACATACACACACACATACACACACACATACACACACACATATACACATACACACACACATACACACACACACATGCACACACACACAGACACACACACACAGACACACACACACACATACACACACACAGACACACACATACACACACACACACACACAGACACATACACAGACATACACACACATACACACACACAGACACACAGACACATACACAGACACACATACACACACACATACACACATACACACACACACACACATATACACACACATACACACAGATACAGATACACACATACACACACACATACACATATACACACACACACATACACACACACATACACACACATACACACATACACATAAACACACACACACATACACACACACATAAACACACACACACACATACACACACATATACACACACACACATCCATGCAGGGGTTATTCAGAGGGCTCAAATCTGTTTCATCTTCAGTCATTTTTCTTTCAGGAAGAATTAGATGAAGAAGCAAGAAGAGACGATTGTTTTAATATTAGTTATAATACGACACAGGCCCCATTTGGCTTTTTCCAGCCCAGAGTTGAGGATTTGGTGCACTCTCACTTGGCTCTCTCAGCTGTCACTCTTTTCTGTAGGAATACAGGGGCTTGGGGCTTAGCCTGGGCACTAAGGGGTTTACATCGAGCTGGGCATGGTGGCACATATCAATAATTATGGTACTTGTGAGGTAGGAGCATCATAAATTCAATGCCAGCCCAGGCTGTATAGCAAGTTGCCCGCCAGTCTACAGAGAGAGAACCTGACTCACACTGGGCTACACAGAGAGAACCTGACCCACAAAACAAAACAAGTAAAACAAACAGAACTTAAAGCCAGGCTGCTGACTAACACAGAGGTCATGCTGGGCCGCAAGACAGCTCAGCAGTGAAGGCACTTGCCACAGGAGCCTGACAGCTTGAGCTCAACCTGCGACTCACAATGGAACGAGAGATGTGGCCCTTCAGGGTCATCCTCGGCCTCCACATGTGTGCCATGGTCCATGTACATAACTGACCTCTTGATCTCTCTAAGCATAAATGTCTTCTGTCTTGAATGAGTAACCAAATGAATCTACTCTTGATTGGAAAATTATCACGTTAAACATGATTTCATAAATGTTATTGGCTAAAACTAAGTTTTAAAATGTTTAATTACAGTTGTGTGTGTGTGTGTGTGTGTGTGTGTGTGTGTGTGTGTGTGTCTGTGGGCATGCACATACTATGGTACATGTATGGGGGTCAGAGGACAACATTTTCATTGTCAATCATTTTTCTTTCAGGAAGAATTAGATGAAGAAGAACGGATGATTGTTTTAATATTAGTTATAATACTGCACAGGTCCCACTTGGCTTAGCCCTTCTAATGTCTCTGCTCCCTCCACATGGAGGCAAATAAAGAGCAGAGCGGAGTTCCAGCCCCAAGTGGAGGATCTGCTGCACCTTCTGACATGGAGGTTACAGGGACTGAATTCAGGTCACCAGGCTTGGCAGCAACGTCTTTACTTAGTGAGCCATTTTGCGAGGCCAGTGTTTGTTTGTTTGTTTTTATTTTGATATAAAGGCTGGAGATACAGCTCAATTGGTACGGAGTTTTCCTAGCATGCACGGAACCAGGTTTCAACCACATAAAACTGCGCTGGTGGCATGCTCACCTCTGAAGGAGGCAGGACCTAGGAGCACAAAGCCTAAAAATGAGGCACACTAAAGCCACATGCAACAGCCAACTTTATTCAGAGCATCAGACAATTTATACCCTGAGGGTTAAGAAAGGTCACCCAAGTAAAGTTCTCATGAGCTCTAGTTGTATACAGTCACAAGGACAAGCTGTACAGGGCAGAAATGTGTTTTCCCATAGAGGTATATAAACAAATAACAATAGCCACTTGTAGGGAATAATCTGAAGTGAACTCACTCCTGTCTGCCACACCTGAGGTCACAAGACTCTTGTTTTTTTGGTATTTTCTTGAAAGCACTCAAAATTCTCTTCACACCACTCCATTCTTGGACTGTGTTCTGCCAGTGGCATACCCCTACAATATCATAGCACAGGGGAGGGGTCACAAGGAGGGTCAGAAAGTCAAGGTCAACCTTGCCTACATAGTGAGTTCCAAGTCAGCCTGGGCTACCCGAGATGGCTTCTCAATAGAAAAAAATAAAAATAAAATACAAATAGAAGAACTGATCTGAGATTGATTTCAAGAGAGATATAAAAAACATCAAAATATCACAGATAATGTTTAGTATAGGCAGACATGGAGACCCATATCATTGTTTTGTCTATGTGGAAAGGAAGGAAACTCAAGTGTCAAGCCTGGGGATACACTCTGCGTAGGTCCAGTCTGTGGACCCAGAGAAGGGGTGAGTCAGCAAATGTAAAGCTGTTGGGCTCCCTGAAGGGTGGTGGGGCTTCCGTGCAAGGTTCTTATCTCAGGGATGTTGGTGGTGAGTCTGTCTGATGAACCACTGTGAGGGTTTAATAAAGGAGTCTTCCCATAGAAGCTTTCTCTCTGATAGAAAACTCAAAGAATTAAAGCTCTGGTTAAAAGAGACCCAAGGAGATTGTCAAAGCCTAGGTTGGTCAAGATTCACCAGAGACACAAATCAGTTGTGCATACACTCGAAAAGGCTTACCTTAAGGAGTTGATCATTGTGGCTCTTGAGTCTAAAACCTGACGGGCGAAGGTGGCAGGCCATTTAGATTCCAGAAAAACTTGTAGTTCAATTCAAAGGCAATTAGGTCAGAGAGCCAGGAAGTTTTCACATTGTAGATGAATATGAAATGTTCTGACAGATTCCTGCCTGTGTGGGAGAGGTCATTGTTTCCTTGTATTCAGGCCTGGACTGACTGCAATCTACTGGAAATGCCCATCCCTTTAAGTGTAAATGTCATCCCCAAAACACCCTCAGGAAACCACCTAGAATAACATCTGAGCAAATATACGATTTAGGGTTTATCTCAGTAATAGAATAGATGTCTAGAAAGTCTACAACCCTGAGTTCAGTCCCCAGTAGCCCCCAAATTACAAAATTTTGGGTATGGTGGTCCCGTCAAACTAACATATTAAATTTTCACACTTAGCAACAGATAGGTCTGTAAATCTCTGAGTATTGTATAATCTGGAAAAAAAAAGTGTTCACGAACTCGACAGAGCATCCTGAGATGGGACTAGCCCCCATTACTGCAGTGTAAATACCGACTGTCATCCTCTGAGGACCTAGCGTCACCTAGGAGCTAAGTCTTGAGCTTACCTGTGGAGGTTTCTAGACTGGGCTGAGATGGGAAGATCCATTCTAACTACAGACAGTACCATTCCATGGGCTGGAGTCTCAGACTGAATAAATCAGGCAAAAAACGAGCTGAGGACCAGCATTTACCTCACTTCCCATTGCAAATGCAACATGACCAGCTGCCTCGGACTCCTGCTGCCATGGCTCCCCCACCTTGGTGAACTGTGAGCCAGAGCAGACTCTTCTTCAAGTTGCTCTAAGTGGTCAGGTAACAGTGAGAAAAGTAACAAACATAATTACCTAGGTAGTTTCTAAATCTAGTACTAGTGTCCTCGAAAGGGCCACACAGAGGTCCATATCGAAGAGAAGACAGTTTTGGATGCCCAGATGAGGCTGGAGAGACATGACACTCCAAATAAGCCAAAGAATGTCTACAGCGGCCACCAGAAGCTAGAAGAACCAAATGGATGGTGTCCCCTAGAGTCTGCAAAAGGAGCACAGATCTGTTGACATTTTAGTTTGGGGCTTTGGCTATCAGGAGTGTAAGAATAAATTTTTGTTGCTCTACTGCATGGTTGGATAATGTCATGAGGAAGCTGACACACCTGGGAGACATCAAGTGGCTCGCCTTCCTCAGCGCCCCGCCCTGGCTGGTCACCCCTTGGCTTGCGTGGGCCTGTGCTCGCATGCTCACACACACATGTGCTTGCATGCTCATGCTTGCATGCTCACACACACAAGTGAGGAGGAATCACTTCTTCTGAACCCTTCACCTCCAGTCTTTCACCTCCTGCCCAAATCCTACTCTGCCAAAGGAGCCCCGACCCTGCCCACTGTTGGCCGGCATTTCTCACTTGTCAGCACCTCAGCTCTATCTTCTCTACTATTCTAGTTGCAGGTCTTCAAAGATAAGCTCTGATTCTGTCTTCTGGGCCTATGAAGCCATAAGCTGGCTCAGCCCTGGACACACTCACTGGAGTGGTTTAAATATGATTGGCCCAGGGAGTGGCACTACTCTTTATTGGAGTAGGTATGGTTTTGTTGGAGGAAATGTGTCACTGTGAAGGTGGGCAATGAGGCCCTCCTCCTAACCACTTGGGAGCCAGTCTTCTCCATGTTGCCTTCAGAACAAGAGGTAGAACACTCAGCAACTCCAGTGCCATGTCTGCCTAGATGCTGCCATGCTTCCCGCCATAATGATAATGAACTGAATCTCTGAACCTGTAAGCAAGGCCCAATTAAATGTTGCCCTTTATAAGAGTTGCTGTGGTCATGGTGTCTCTTCACAGCAATGAAACCCTAACTAAGTCACTCACTGTCACCATATCCCAAGTCAGAGAGCATCTGTTGAACGTTTACCCAGGTCAGCACTCTGCAGTACGGAAGCGAACTAGAAATCTAAGCTCACAATCAGCTCAGGGATTTCCTGTCCTCTTGCCTCTTTGAAAACATGATGAGCCCCAGGGCTCTAGAAGTCAGCTTCCATCTGTTGCTTCTTGCAGAGTACAAGAGGCACCCCGTAGGCTATTAGAATCAGAGCCAATTGCAAAGCCCCTTTCCAAAGTGCAGTTTTAGTTGTTGGTTTTTACTGTGGAAAGTACAAGTCAATGAGAGCAAGGCCAGGGCTAACCCTGGCACGTGGAAGTACAGACATTATTTAATTGACAGAAGAAGCTAAGGCCTATCCTTTGTGTTTTGTTTTGAGACAGTCGCACTATGTATCCCTCGCTTGTCTGGAACTCACTATATAGACCAGGTCGACGCTGGGTGATCCTCCTCCCTCTGCCTCCCAAGTGCTGGGGATTCAGGCATGCACCACTATGCCTGGCTAAGGTATACCTTTGTTGTATAAGAAAAGATACAGAATGATAAAGTTGTGTTTCCTAATCTAGAGTAAAGTTTACCTAAACATTGATTTCAACCAAAAAGTCTGATTTAAAATCTTGTTCCTTTTTTTTTCACTTATTTATTTTTTGTGTTTGTCTAATATGTGTATGGGCATGAGCAAATCAACTTGTGATTTTATCTACCATGAGGGTTCTGGAGTTCAAACCCAGGTCATCAGACTTTTATCTGCTGAGCTGTCCAAGGGTTTCATGTAGCTCAGGCTGGCCTTGAATTCACCATGTAACTGAGAAAGGACCTTCAAATCCTAACCCCTCAAACAAATTACACTAGTGTCTGTGGTGGCACACACCTTTGTCCCAGCACAGAGGAGACAGATATAGGTGGATTTCTGAGTTTGAGACCAGTCAGGACTGTATGTCAGACTCTGTCTCAAAAAAACAAAACAAAACAAAACAAAACAAAACAAAACAACAGAAATTGCACCGTAGCTTGACATGGTAGCTTTTTCTCCTTTAATTCCAGCATTTAAGAGGCAGAGACAAGATTGGTATGCATTTGAGTCAGCCTTGACTATAGTGTGAGAGCATGTTTTCCCAAATGTACACTATAAAATATAATTCAATAGTGAGATACTGAGCCAGGCAGATGGTGCATGCTTTTTTTTTTTTTTTTTTTTTTTTAAGAATTATTTATTTATTTTATGTAGTACACTGTCACTCTCTTCAGACACACCAGAAGAGGGCATCAGATTCTATTACAGATGGTTGTGAGCCACCATGTGGTTGCTGGGAATTGAACTCAGGACCTCTGGAAGAGCAGTCAGGGCTCTTAACCGCTGAGCCACCTCTCCAGCCCCTGATGCATGCTTTTAATCCCAACACGTGGGAAGTTGGGGAAGGAGGATCAAGGCCAGAATGGATTACATAATCTCAAAAAAGTCTCAAAATAATTATATATGTACACGTATATATGTATATATTGATATAAATTTGCGATGTCAGCTTGTTAACTTATACTTCCTGAGTTAGAATGTACTCTCTCCATCTATGAATATTCCTTAAAATAACAAAACAACAACACACACACACACCCCAGTTTCTGCTTCCTAGTCCTGTGAGGTTTCAGGAGTCCCCTAAACTCTGCTGTGGGCCTTAGGCAGTAAACCCACATCATCCTTCTTCTCTAAGGAAACCATCTTGTAGCTTTTCCACTGTTCCCGCTTTAAGTAACCTACAATGTGTTTAATCACTTTCAGCTGCCATTAGGCTCACTGGTACTGCCTGGACTTGTACATTATTTGGGAGAATCAGTATCTTTCCCATCTAGGCACAGAGTCTGCATATTTATTGAGATGGTCTCTTAGGTCCTTCCAGCAAAGTTTTATAGTTTTCTTCATGTCAATGGCTTAAAGGTTTTTATTTAGAGCTATTCCTGGCTATCAAATGTCTTTGGCATTCTGTGAATGAGAATTTTTTTTGTTACTTTTTTTTTTTCTTTTAAACCACTTACTACTGGCAATTTTGTATCTAGTCAAATTGGCAAACACTGATTATAATAATTTTTAGGCTGAGTCTCTTTGGAATTATCTATGTAGTCAACCATGTAGTCCATAAGCAATATGGTTTTAATTCTTCCCAGTACTTACACTTCCTGTAGTCGTCTTGTGTTGGCTAGAGCCATCAGCACAGTGTCACTGTGAGGGTGTTGGCATTCAGCATCACCCATGGTCCTTACCGTAGATTCACACAGTTTTTCTTATTGAATTCAGATTGGGATTTTGTCAGTTGTATGCTTTTAAAATCAGAAATATGTTTTCAAAAGTTAACTAGTTTAGCTTTTGTTGTTGTTGTTAATACAATAGATTATATAAAGAGATTTTCTAAAATGGAACCATCCTGATGGTTGAGCAATGGAGGGATTCTTCTTCAGATGCATTGTTGGGACTCTCTGAGAACCTGCTGGCTCGGGAAGCAGGTGGGCGATCTTCAGACCCTCATTCTCCCACCTCTGCTCCAAATCCAATCCCACAGCCTTGTCTCAGCTCTGTAGCAGACCACCAGCTGTGGCTTCCCCTTCCTCTCTGCCCCCATCTCCCGAGGACCCTGATGATCTTCCTCCAGCCTTCCTCACCCCCACGCCTTTGCCTTCAACTCCCACAAGTGTCCCAGGGGACACTGTGGGCCACAGCGGCCTGGGAAGCAGCTGAGCCGCCGTTTTCAGACTCTTATCCTCCCTCCTCTTCTTCAGATCCAATCCCCTAGTGTCTTCCACAGCTCAGCAGCAGACTTCAGACTGTGGCCTTCCTCCCTCTTCCTCCCTCTCTGCCCTCATTCCCAAGGAAGTCAGCATTCTCTGGAGGCACACCCTTTACTCCCCCATGAACCCCTGTCCACTCCCTTCTAGCCCATCACCCCAAAATGTCAGCTCCCAATACCAAGAAACATCTTCTTAAAAAATAAAGAGCCCAAGTGGCAATACCTGACAGATCTGAGCAGCATTCCCTACCAGGCAACCCACAGCCACCACAGGCCTAAAACCAGAGAGGGCAACAGAAGCCAAGGAAGGAACACTGATCCAATAAGAACAAGACCAGATACCAGCATCCGGAATTACAACTATCCCAAACCCATATGCCTAGATGTCAGTGTAGAAACACAACCAATAACAGCCAGGGAAATATGTCTCCACTAGAGCCCAGCAAACCTACTACAGTAGACCCTGAGAAATACGACGTAGCTGAAGCAAAGCACAAGGTCTTAAAAACAGCCTTTCTGAAAATGATGGAGGTCCTTAAAGAGGAAATGTATAAGCTCCTTAAAGAAATCTATGGAGACACAAACAGTGGAAGGAAATGAATAAAACAGTTCAAGAACTGAAAGTGGAAATAGAATAATAATAATAAAAAAACAAACTGAGGGAAATCTGGAAATAAAAAATTTAGAGACTCAAGCAAGAATGTCAGAGGCAAGCCTTACCATCAGAATACAAGAGATGGAAGAGAAAATCTCAGGCATAGAAGACATGATAGAAGAAATGGATACCTTGGTCAAAGAAAATGGTAACTCTAAAAGAATCATGGCATGGCCAGTCGGTGGTGGCACAACCCTCTAATCCCAGCACTGGGGAGGCAGAGGCAGGTGGATCTCTGTGAGCTTGAGGCCAGCCTGGTCTACAGAGTGAGTTCCAGGACAGCCAGGGTTACACAGAGAAACCCTGCCTCAAAAAAACAAACAAAAAATTCTGGCACAAAGCATCCAGGAAATCTATTAAAAGGCCAAATATATGAATAATAGGAATAGAAGGAGAAAAAACCCAGGTCAAAGGCACAGAAACTATTTTTAAAAAAATCATAGAAGAAAATTTCCTAGTCTTCTAAGGAGATGCCTATCAAGGTACAAGAAGTATACAGAACACCAAATAGAATGTACCAGAAAGAAAGTCCCCTCAGAACATGTAGAGCAAAGAAAGAATATTAAGAGCTTCAAGGAAAAGACCAAACACATTCAAAGGCAGAGCCATTTTGTTAACACCTTACTTTTCAGTGGAGTCTCTATAATCCAGAAGGGTCTGGACAGATGTTCTATAGACTCTAAGGGACCACAGATGCCATCCCAGACTATTATACCCAGCAAAACTTGCAATCACAAAAATGGAGAAAATAAGACACTTTTGTGATAAAAACCAAACTTAAGCAGTATCTAATTACAAATCCAGCCCCACAGAAGGTGCTGGAAGGAAAACTCCAACCTAAAGAGGTTAACCAACCCCCCACCACCACCACAAGGAATAATCACAGACCACCAAATTGGGGGTGGGAGACACCACCACAACAAAATAATGGGAATCAACAAACACTGCTCACTGAAAATTCTCAACATCAATGGTTCCAATTCCCCAATAAAAAGACACAGACTAACAATAGGATCCATCCTTCTGCTGCATCCAAGAAGCACACCTTAACTTCAAGGAGAGACATAATCTCAGGGCGAAAAGATAAAAAAAGGATATTCAAATCAGATAGACCTTATAAACAGCTGGTGTAGCTGTTTAATGTCTGACAAAATAGGCTTCAAACCAAAACTAATCAGAAGAAACGGAAGGAAACTACATACTCAGCAAAGGAAACCACCTGTATTAGTCAGGGTTCTCTAGAGTCACAGAACTTATATGTAGTCTCTATATAGTAAGGGAATTTGTTAATGACTTACAGTCTGTAGTCAAACTCCCCAACAATGGTCAGCAGTAGCTGTGAATGAAAACCTGAGGATCTAGCAGTTGCTTAGTCCCACAAGGCTTGCAGGCAAAGAAGACTGAATCTTCCTCCTTCCAATGTCCTTATGTAAATCTCCAGCAGCAGGTGTGGCCCAGATTAGAGATGTGTGTAACACCACATCTGAAATTTGTGTCTTCCAGACTCAAGATCTAGATCACAGGTGAGCCTTCTAATTCTGGATTGTAATTCACTCCAGATATAGTCAAGTTGACAATCAGAAGTAGCCATTACACCACCCCATCCCCCAAGATGACATTTCAGTTCTTAACATCTGTGTTGTACCAAACACAAGGGCAACCATCTCTAAAAAGAAACATTAGTAAGCTTAAATCATACCTTGACCCTCACACACTAATAGTGGGAGACTTCAGTACCCTGTTCTCATCAATAGACAGGTCATCCAGACAAAAACTAAGAAGAGAAATGGTGTTGATAACAAATGTTATAAACCAAATGAACCTAGCAGGTGTCTACAGAACATTCCACCCAAACACAGAATATACCTTCTCAGCACCTCACAGTACTTTCTCCAAAATTGACCACATACTTGGTCACAAAATAAGTCTCAACAGATATAAGAATATTGAAATAGCACTCTGTATCCCATCTGACTACCACGGATTAAAGCTGGCTATCATCAACAAAAAAGCTTACAAACTCACGGAAACTGAACAACTCACAACTGAATAGAAAAAGGGGTTCAAGACTAGCTAGGAAAGAAATGAAAGACTTTGCAGAACAGAATAAAAACGAATACACATCCTATACAAACTTAAGGGACATGACGAGGGTGACTCAGAGGCAAGTTGACAGCAACTTAATAGCACACCTGAAAGTTCTAGAACAAAAAGAAGAAATAACACCCAAAAGGAGTAGAAGGCAAGAAATAATAAAACTGAGGGCTGAAATCAGTAAAACCAAATCAATCAAACAAGCAAACAAACAAAACCCAAACAAATTTAAGAAAAAAAAATCAACAAAACAAAGATGGTTCTTTGAGAAAAATCACTAAGTTAACAAATCCTTAACCAAATTAACTAAAAAGGTAGAAAGAGAAAATCCAAATTTAAGTTAAAGATGAAAGGGGGTGAAAATATAAGGGCTGGGGAGTTGGCTCAGCGGTTAAGAGCACTGACTGCTCTTCCAGAGGTCCTGAGTTCAATTCCTAGCAACCACATGGTGGCTCACAACCATCTGTAATGAGATCTGATGCTTTCTTCTGGTGCGTCTGAAGACAGCTACAGTGTACACATATACATAATTAAATAAATCTTAAAAAGAGGGGGAAGAGGAGGAGGAGGAGGAGGAGGAAGAGGAGGAGGAAAAGAAAAAGGGGGAATAAAACAGCAGGCACCAAGGAAGTCCAGAGAATCACAAAGGAAAACATTTTCTCCACTGGGGTTCCCTCCTCTCTGACTCTAGCCTATGTAAAGTTGCCTATGTAAAGTTGACATAAAATTATCCGGCTCAGACTATTTCCAGGATGACCTGGAACTCGAGGTCTACTTCCCACCATGAAATGCTGAGAGACTATTGGGTGCTACTACACCCAGCAAGGCACTTACATTTAGTTATAGATCGCCTCAGGTGGGACATGAGGCTGAGTGCGGTAGGAGATAGGGGAGATGAGCAGGTACCACTGAAATGGAGGATCGTGTTTACAATAAGCAGATGGTCAGCCGGGACCCCTTTGGGGGTCCCTGGACCCTGAAAATATAAAAGTGCATTCTTTGTAAGCAGAAGCATATTTTCTGTCCTAACAGCTTAGATGAATGTGACTTGATTTTCCTTCAGTCTAATGAAGCTAAGGTTTCTAAATATGGAGAAGTTTGTGGTTGCTAATGACCCCTAATAAGTCTTCATGTCTTCATTGCTTTGTTCAGAGGAATGTATCAGCAGATGTTCTGAAATTACCTGTGTGAAACCAGAGTGGAAAGGACAGTGGAGATTTACATTGTAGATGCCATCAGGCACACGTTCAAAGACTCAGAAGAAACTTTTAATTGAAAATAAAATCACTTGAGTTTAGTCATCTATCAAGAACAGGGAAGTGGCCCTCAGGTGCCAGCTGTGCTCCTACCTCAACGTGTCCAGGAACACAGGAAGAGTTCAGAGCCACTCCCCCTCCCCTTCAAAGAGGCGGGGCTTAAGAGTTAGTCTGGACCGCAGGTGCTTACTAATGACCACTTCGAGGCAGCTAAACCAAGAGGACAGACAGCTGCTCAGGGAGTCTGACCACAGCAGGATGGAAACACACACGCATCTCCACAGGGAGCAGAGCTACGCAGGACCTCATGTGAGTGACGCAGGCCACCCCTAGATCCCCTAGAGCACTGTGGCTTTGCTGTCAGAGACAAAGGCCATCAAAAGGAGGAAGGGAGCTTGAGTTTTAAATCTGTCCCATCTACTGTTTCTCGAACGTCTTTCCTCTTGCTCACTCTGGCTCGTCACTGTATGGTTAGTCACGGTCCAGCTTTGGGTAGTCTCTCTGTCATCATCCTGGTCTCTTCGCATTTCCAAACAGAGAGGTAAAAACAAACTCTTCCCTTCCAATTCCTTTGGCTCTCATCAGATGAGAAAGGGTTTGGTTTTGCTTTTTGAATTCTTCACTTCATAAATACTATTGCATTCTAAAAGGTACAGTGTTTGCTGTAATTTCATTTTGCTTTTGAAACATGATACCTAGACCCACCTTAATTGATACCCGCCATGGCTGAGTTATTGAAAGACCTTATTGGGGGGGGGGGGTGTCTCTGTGTTAATAAGTATCTAAGTCAAAATTGCCATGTTTATCAATATTTAGATCACCACACTGTATGCTATATTATTATGTGGTATATTTAAGCTAAGCTTTGATTGAAGTGTACCAGCAGCTATATGCTCTAGGGCAGCAGCACATTTAAATGGGATGTTTAGTGTGACGACCTACAGTTAAGGAACGCTTCTGAGAACTTGTCAGAGGAAGGCATGAGACAAGCAGGCACAGGAGGAAGAGGAAAGAAGAGAGTGTGGGAGGGGGTAGGCCAAACTCCATGGCACACTGGAAAGAACTGTCTTTATGAAGCCTGTTATTCTGTCTCATGAATATCTGCCGGTTTATTTGTTTGTTTAAAGTAAAGAAATCAGAAAAAAGTTTTTAAAAAGAACTTTTTAGTTAGGTGGTGCCGTTCATTCCGGTACCGTTGAGGTCGGCAGTGTGGTGGTGGGAGCAGCTAGCTCCCCTCACAGTCTACAGCTGTATAACCTAGGCAGTGAGGCCCAATTCGATTTGCCTTCGGTGAAAGTGTATTATTTTTATTGCTTAGCAGTTAAATTCAAGTTTAGACTTTTGAGCTTCTGGCTAAAACTAAGCTGTTGCTTTTTCCCTCAGGGCTTCTGTGAGATCTAATGTGCAGCGGTGATTGTACTTACAAGGACAAGAATCACGCTGGGCAACAGCTCTGTGTATTTTTAAGTCTCCTAAGTTTTTATGGCCTACAGAATATGAGAGATAAAGGACAGAGAGGAACCGAATGTGTCCCTCAGGTTATTGGATAGACCAGAATGCTGTTCAGCCGGAGCTGTGGTTGAGGAGAATGCTCAGGTTTATGAGGTCAAAGAAATCTTTATTTGGGCCAGTTTGACTTGAGGTGTCGGGGACAATGGAAGCTATCTTATAAGCAGGTGGCTAGTGAGTGAGCCTGGACGAGCCCGGAGGAGGAAGCCTCAGATCATCGTTCGGATTTGGAGTAATTTAAATGATGGCTAAGTCATTCAAGCAAATGAGGTCAAGCCTGAATGTTAAATTGATGTGTATAGGAAACTCGATGCATAATCCCGGGAGCCAGCTTTTGCACAGGATTTGAGGCAGTGTAGTGACTAGAGGTTAGAGAGATAGGTGGGAAGGCAAGTGTCCTAGAAGCCCAGGAAGTGGAAGGTCTCCAGAATGAGGCAGGGGCTTGGGTGTTGTGGTTGCAGTTTCCAGCACTTAGGAGGTAGAGGCAGGAGGATTAGAGTTTAAGTCATCTTTGACTCCGTAGTGAGTTTCAGGTCAGTATGGCACTCTGTTCAAAAAGAAAAACAAAGTTTCATAAACTTTAATCTAAAGAAAATGTCAGATGACGAGAGAGGCTAGAGGGAAGGGAAGGCAGGTGCTTGGGCTGTCGGAAGGAGCAAGCATGAGTGAGTTAGAGGCTCGCTGGTGATGGAAGGAGCAAGACTGAGTAAGAAAGAAGCTCATGTCCTGAAAAGCTTCACAGAGTGAGGCATCCATTTTCACAGAACTTCCCACCTTATTCAATTCAATTTCATAATGTTTTAGTCTAGTTGTCTGAGGCCCAGACAGTAAAATCTGTAACAAACATCAACAGTCAGTCTTTGGTATCCACAGGGGGATTGGTTCCAGGAAGCCTCAAGGATATCAAAAACCTGTGGATATTCAAGCCCCCATCAGAAAATGAGGGTATTTTCATACAGCGATATCCTTCACACATCTCCTGTGTAGTTAAATCTCCTCTAAGTCACTTACGACACTCGGTACAACGATTATGCTGTGTTATCTATCAAATAATGACAAGGAAAGAAGGCATGAGATTCGGTATGAATACTTCTTTTCTGAATATCCTGTCAGTAACTCTTTAAATCTGTGGATGTGAAACTTGCAAGCCTAGAAGCCTATTTTATAAAAAGAGTTAACCACAAGCAACACTAACGAGGAGTCAGAAATGGGACGATAGAAAGCATAGTCGGACATTCACCCCGTAGGGGAGACGCCAAGGTCACAAAGATGGCTTTCCCAGGATGAGGTTTATTCACTGCACTCCAAGATTTCCCCAAATGTGGGAAACTTGACTGGAAAAAAACAATAATAAACAAAAAACAAAAACCCCAGAAAGAAAGCGGTACCTTGGACTAAGAGTGAGCAGTATCTTTAAAAAACAAAAAACAACAAAACAAACATACAAACAAAACAAAACCAAAAATCAGATATTAGAGAGTGGAATCAATCAAGCCCATGTCAAGTCTGTATTTCTAACCTGTGCTCTCCTCTATATCCTCAACCTCATGAAAATCTCCTAAGATTCCACAGACTCATCAAATCCAAAGCTGAGCACCCACCATTTTCCCAGCTAGAGTTCATCCCATCTGTCTCTCCTTGGGTTCAGGTACCAGCTTGCTAACCACCCACGTACTGAAGCAGGAACTTCGGTCCCTCACTATCTACCATCCGCTCCTATCCATTCTGACTCCATATTCTCTCTCTCTCCCTTTTTCTTCCCATTTTTTGCTCTTAAGATCAAGTATAAAAATAGCAATGAGCTGGAAGAACAAGGAGAAATTCAGGGTTGCTATAAGATAGATAACTGTGTTATATGCATGAAAGGCCAGGTCATGCTGTCCTGGAAGTCACCAAAACCTTCCTGCGTTAATTTCCCAAGTGCTAGGGTCCCGAGTGTGTGCCATCATGTCTGGCAGGATTCTCTTTCTTAATTCCTGTTACCATCACTTGGAAGTATTATTTTCATCTAGTTCCTCCTCTTCCCCAGTCCATCACCCATAATTCCAAATGCCATCTCAAACACAGAGAGGAGCATGTCAGACTTTCTTAGTGTGACACTATGCATGGCCCTTGCTGACCTGGCCTTTCATGCATATATCACAGTTATCTATCTTATAGCAATCCTGAATTTCTCCTTGTTCTTCCAGCTCACTGCTATTTTTTATACTTGATCATTATAAAAACTTGCCAATAAAGAGTGTTGTGGGGCCAGTTAGATGGCTCAGTGGGTAAAAGTGCTTGCTGTATACATTTGATTCCCCAGATGTCACAATGGAAGTAGCAAATCAATTCCCAAAATGTGTCCTCTGACTTCCACATGTGTGTCGTAGCATGTATGAGTGCACACATACACATGCACTCACCATGACAATAATTTTTATTTTTTAGGAAAGGATACTTAAGCCAAGGTGATGGAGAATGACCAACGAGGGGGTTGATTGCAGAGTGATGTGGACCATGGGGGAATCAGGGACATCCAGGACCACCCTTAACTGACACAGCCTTTACTGCCTGAATTTCTTACATAAGTACTGATTCAGGGAACTATCAGAGAGAAATATACAGAGCTAACTTAAAGGAACTTAAAATCTGATTAAAGAACTATGTCATGGTGAGGAGGTAGCTAGTAAGACTTGATTTCATAGAATGTTAACTGTAAGGTTTACCATCACAGTCATAAATGTATCCATTTAAAAACAAATACGAAATGGGCACTCAAGCCAAGTGCTAGAGAAATTCAGGGGAGGGAGGATTGTCTTTGTATGGAGAGTTCAGATTAGGTTTCAGAACAGATAGGATTTGAAATTCAAGTAAGGAACAAGAAGCAAATACAAGGTTCGGTCTTGCAAATGTTCAACACAAACACGGGAAAAGCAACGAAGAAAGTGTTCAGGACAGAGGAACTAGGCTGGGGAGTGCTGTCGGTAGAGTGCTCATGTAGCATTCACAAAGCCCTGTGCCACAAAGTCCCCAGTGCCACATTAACCTGAGCATGGGGAAGCACTCCTGTAATTCCCAGCCCTGGGGAGGTGAGGCAGGGGGATTAAATTTTCAAAATTGTCCTCTGCTATTGGGTGAGTGTGAGGCTAGCCTGGCATCCATAAGAGGCTAGTGAGGAGGAGCAGAAGGGAGGAGAGAGGAGGAGAGGGGGGGAGGGGAGGGAAGGAGGGGGAGGAAGGGAGGGGAGGAGAGGGAGAGAGAGGAGAGAAGATGCTGTATACAGGCTTTATCTACATGGAAGTCAAAATGGAACGTTTAAGAATAAAAGAAGTTCCGAAGACAGAGGCTATAGAAGACCATGGAAGGGTGGAGGCACAACCATGACAGTGCTCACACTCAGGGACAGGACAAGAGATAAAGAGGAAGAATAAAAGAAATGGAAGAAATTATTTGAAACACAGAATTATGATCCCAGTGGGGGTATGGAAGACACAGACGAGCAAGGTTGAGGTCTTATGTTCATGCCAAGGCTTTAGAGATGTTAGCTATGCATATTGAAATGCCTTAAGCAGCACTGTTTTGTTTGAGAGTCTTAATGATATAGCCCAGGCTAGTCTTGAGCTCCTGGACTCAGGGACTCCTCCAGGAATGAGCCTCTATATCCAGTTTCATGCAGATATTAAACGCCGCACTTGAAACACTAGGCAGAGGTTTCATAGTCTTGTAATTCCAGCATCCCAGGACAGAGGTGAGAGGGCTGCAAGTCTGATAGTGATTTGAGTAACAGAGTTGAGGCCAACCGGCACTACACAGCAAGACCCCCCAGGACCGCTCCTTCACCCTTAGCTGTATGCTTACTAACAAGTGTGGCTTGGACGCTCCAGTCGCACCATAGATTAACATGTGGCATTTATACAACACACCCTCAACCAGGAGTTGTGGACTCACCGCAGATGATTTCCTTAGCCTCTATCAGGAAATGATGGAGTGTCTCTGAAGGTTTGTTGCTGGCTGAGTGCTGTTGACTGTAGCTAAATACCAGGAAGTTCAACGGAACAAACTTTTATAACTTTCAGTGAGACATTATTTTAGAGAGCAATTATGTTGATGCAACTTTTTATTGCAGAGCCAAAGTTAAAGGCAAACTAGTTCCCCCACCCCATACACACACTTTTCCAGGATTTGTGCCAGTTCCTAAACTTTTATTAGCCAGGAATGACTGAGTGCTTCCTGGCTTACATTAGTTTTCTAACTTCTAGATGATAAAACAATTTGTCTTCCTGGTCCACAGTGAAAGCTACATTTTAAAACTCCAATAAAGGACAATATTCTACAGAAACAAACACAGCAGCATTGTATTTATGCATGTCTTCTGTATTATGTGTGTCTCTTCTATAGCTGACAATACTAACAGAGTCACCTTGTCATCACAGACCTCTGAAAAGCATGCTGACCAGGAACTGCAACTATGAAGAATCATTAAATGGTCCTATAATATGAGTTTCAAAAGGTTCCCCTGGCTGTTAGTACCTTAATCAGTCTTTTGTCAGCCTATCTTTTCACCTTAAACTGAAGTTGACTCGTACACTTTAGGGTGTTTCTGAATTCTTTCAGCCAACGTAATCTCGTGTGTGTGTGTGTGTGTGTGTGTGTGTGTGTGTGTGTGTGTGTGTGTGTATGTAAATTACCTTTATTACATGTAGGTATGTCTTTTTTCTCCCTAATCTCTTTAAGCCTTTTTTGTTAAGGGGTGTTGGATTTTGTCCAAGGCATTTTTAGCATCTAATGAGATGATCATGTGGGTTTTTCTTTCAGTTTGATTGATTGATGGATTACATTGACAGATTTTTGTACTGAACAATTCTTGCATCTCTAAGATAAAGCCTACTTGATCATGATGGATAATCTTTTTGATGTGTTCTTGGATTCAATTTGCAAGTATTTTATTTAGTATTTTTGTATCAATGTTCATGAGAAAAATTTGTCTATAGTTCTTTTCGTTGAATCTTTGTGTGGTTTTGGTATCAAGGTGACTGTGGCCTCATAAAATGAATGTGGCAATGTTCCTTCTGTTTCTTTTTTGTGGAGTAATTTGAGGAGTGTTGGTGTTAGTTCTTCTTGGCAAATCTGGTAGAATTCTGCACTAAAACCATCTGGTCCTGGTCATTTTTTTTTTTTTTGATTGGGAGACTTTGAATGACCACTTCTATTTCACTAGGTGTTAGAGGTCTATTTAAATTGTTTATCTGTTCTTGATTTAACGTTGATCAGTGGTATCTATGAAGAAAATTATCTGTTTCTTTCAGATTTTTCAAATTTTGTGGAGTGAAGTAAAGGTTTTCAAAGTATGACCTAATGATTCTTTGGATGTCCTTGGTGCCTGTTGTTTTGTCCCCCTTCTCATTTCTGATTTTTACTTCTAGATTTTATGATAAATAAAAATTTTAAATAAACATTTTATCCTGAATTTTTTTTTAGTATATTTTATTTATGTGTGTTCACATGTGAACATGCGTCACAGTGTTTAGAGAATGACCTTGGGAACCAGTTTTCTCTTTCCACAACCATGTGGGGCCTGGGGATCAGATCATGCTTGGTTGCAAGTGCCTTTATTTAACTGCTTAGCCAACTTACCTGTCAAACACTGTGTGTGTGTGTGTGTGTGTGTGTGTGTGTGTGTGTGTGTGTGTGTGTGTGTTGCTTTGTTTTGTCTTTTTCATGAGACAGGGTCTCTCTGTAGAACCCAGACTGACTTCAAACCTGACGTCATCCTGCCTCAGCCCCTCAAGTGTTAGGATGACAGTATGGGCCACCATGCCCAGCTAAGCATTGTCCTTGAAGTTAGTTTGCCTTACCTTTCTACACTGGCTCTGTAATGATGCAGCATGGAACTTTAAAAGCCAGATACCCTTCTTGAACACCTTGCATGACTCTATACCACACACGACAGGCTGAATAATGGCGTTTTGAAACCTCCATATCCCTTCTTTGGAGACAGATTGTGAAGATGTGATCAAGTATTTTGTGCCAGGAAGATTATCCTGGGCTACTAGTTATGCATAAATTTAGTATTCTAAGGATCTCTGTAAGTGGAAGGAAGGCAGGAGAGGCAAAGCCAGGTGAGAGTGTCCACAAGCCAAGGAGTGTCGTCGTTCTCCACTAGGAAAGGGCAAGGAAAGAGCTTCTCTCCATCAGCCTCCAGACGGCAGACACCCTGCTACTGCCTGTATGTTGGTTCCCCCAAATTCTGTGCTAACCTCTGGAAGTATAAAATAAGGAAAGCAAGAGAGCATTGGCACTTTATTACAGCAATGGTAGGAAGCTAGTAAACCATTTGCTGTCTGGCGGGTTAGGAGTTTATGTCCAGATTCACATCTCTTATTAGTACTCGACAGCTGCCTGTGGCTCTCAAATGTATCATACTGCAAAGAAATCTTTAAATTTTCCTTCCCAACCCTGTTCATCAGTGTAGCCAAGTCACCCTAGGAAGTGCCACAGGCACCCAGGCAATTGCTAAAAATAGAAACCTGGAAGTCATTCTTTATTTCTTTCTCATAACCAGTCAGTTTTACATCCAAACGAATTACATCTCTCCTTCAGTGGAATTTTTACTGGCACCAACTCTTGACTCTCAAAAAATCCGTTCTCCACCCAGCAGTCCAGATGGCATTTAGAAAAGATGTAAGATGTGAAATGTGGTGGCAGTTGATGTGTTAACAAAGTACGCATGAATGGTGACTTGGCCAACTTACAAATCGATGGTTGCTCTGACCTCAGACAGAAGGGTAGGCAATGTCACCTCTGTGTACAAAACCACTCATTGTCAGTCCTTCCGGGATGAAGTGACCCTTGCTAGATCCATGTAAACCAGAGCTTCATCCTTGACTGAAATAGACCACAAGCTGTAAACGTCCTGATGGTGTTTGTATTTAGCTTATAGCAAGAAGCCCCGATGGATTGCTAGAGTTTTTAAATAGTGTCACTTAGTGACGCTGTTGGGTTGAGCCTCTGGAAGCTGAGGCAGGAGGACTGATATGAGTTTGAGATCAGTCTGAACGACACAGTGAATCCTATGCCAGTTTCAGCTAGGTACAGTGTAAGATCCTGTCTCAAAAAACTAAAGAAATAGATTTGAAAGTTTCACTTGTGATTTGTTGTTTGAGAAATGCTTTATTGTTCAGAATACTGTCTTGATTCTCATTCTCTTGCACCTAGTTGTGGTAAGTATTACCCATGTCAGGAAGCGCACCACCACCCGTAACTCCAGCTTCAGAGTATCTGATGCCTTCTTCTGGACTCCAGGGCATGTGCACTCTAATGTATACATACCCTCCCCCCATATACATAATAAAAATAAACTAAAATAAAACATTAAAAAAACCACCTTCATCAGGAGCTAGCTGCACAGGTCCCTCTCCTCTCTTCGTGGGTCCTGGAGCTGCAATTAGTCTGGCAAATATTATAGAGATATCTGTGTCCCTCAGTCTATCAGACTATTGAAACTAAAAGACTAAAGACTAAAGAAACTGGAATTCCCACCCCCCCCCCCCCAGCCCAATCTCATGCTCAGAGAAAGAAAAGACTGAATTCTGGTGCTGAAAAGAGACTTCACATGGGACTGACAATTTGTTACTGCCACTTTACTGGAGAAGTTGGAGTCCAGAAAGTGACGGATGGGCTATAGCTTGACCTGGACCGCTTAGATGTGCACATCTCCAACTCTCTATATTTTAACCTAAAATTTGAGCTCCCAAAATGGACCTGGGGGGCCTATCTTTGGATATCTTTGTCCCTCTTCCCAACATAGCCACATTGAATTAACCTCCGTTTTCTTTTTCTTTTTTTTCTTTTTCTTTTTTCTTATGGAGGACAGGTGACAGAATCTGGCTTCTAGGGCACAAACTGTGACGCCCAAATTCAGTAATAGAATTGCCTAGATCCCTGGAGTGGTAGGCAACTAGGAGTTGATAGTTATGCTCAGCTAGCATGTGTATTGTCACTCTGCCCTCCGCCAGAGCCTCGTTCCAGGAGTGGCAAAACTTAAATTCCAGGGTCCACTCTAGGACCACGGACACGGAGTTGCTTTGGAGCTCGGTCCACGAGATGGCTCTCAGCTTGAGTGCAAGGTTAAAACAACCATCTCGTGGAAGAACTCGGGCTTCATTCTCTGCCAGAGGAGAGAGCATCCCCAGGCGAGAACTAGGGTCAGCAAACCAAGTGGACGCCACTACCAGAGATGACACGACGGCGGAAGGCGCTCCACGACTGGCCAATAGAAATACGCCAAGGAGGGGCCGAGCGGGGCGGGGTGCGGGGGCGGAGCCGGAGCGATCGATGGTTCGGCGCTCCGCGGGAACGGGTGTGTTTGCTGCGACTGCAGGAGCAATGGCTGGGGCTGGGTCGAGCGCCGAGTCGTCGAGCGGCGCCGGGTAGAGGAAACCGCGGGGTGCGCTTGCTGCGGCCTGCCCTGTGGACCCGCTGGACGGGAGCCTGCCAAGTGCCGAGGTGGCGCCGGAGGGAACTAACTCGGCGGAGGCCACGAGTCAGTCGGTGACTCACGAGCATCGTGCCAGGCTCCGACACCTCTGCAGTTGTGGGCCTCGCGCTGTGTGCTCGGGTTCTGCGCGGCAGGGCGCCTCCTCTGCCCGGTGCGTTGCTCCGGCGTTGGATCCGGGAGCTGTCAGGCTCAGCGTGCGGGTGAATCGGGACCGGGGCGTGCAGAGGTAGACCTGACCAGGCTCCAGCACATCCGTGCCGGCAGCAGCCAGCACGGCCCTGGGTCTCGGGGCGTAGGTGTGAGATAGCTGCGGGGGCCCACCACTGCCTAGGGTGGAGAGGGTTTGCACTGAGGGACGTCTGAGAGGCCCGCCCAACTCTGACCGTCTGGACTCTTGTCGTCCTTGGAAATTTGATAGACGTTTAAATCCATCCCTGAACAGCCTTGTAAAATTGTTGAGCAAGGGATAGGCTATGCTCCTCGATAGGAGGGGTGTGGTAGCCGGGAAAGGTTTAACAGTAACGATAATGGTTTAGCCCGACTGTAGGAGCTCTAGAAGGAACACCAAACTGAATTTTTATAGCTAGGCAGCAGGGTTCTGAGAACTCTATATGCAGCCCTTCCCTTTTTGTTGCCGTGAGTTCTACCCGCTCTGAGTGAAAGGAAGTAGTGTCCTAAGTTCTCAGGAAAGGTTTGCACTCGTGGGTGTTTGTGGAATGTACATACAAGGTAGAGGGTGTGTATGGCAGTGACTTGCGTGCAGGAAGTTCATCTAGACCTGGGTATGAATTGGAGTCTTTCCGTCATTAACTAACTGTGATTTAGAGCGAGTGGATTTTTTTTTTCAATACCTCAGTGTCCCTGTCTGTATGGTGGAGTGAATGAGGACAGGATGATGCTTATAACGCCGTGTTAGCCCAGTGCTGGTGAAAGCACTTAGCAAATGTTTATTTTACTATTGCTTTCTCTGCTGGTGACACTCGCACAAGTGTACTTATACTTTCTCGTGGTTGGGACATTCACTTGTCCTTTTGCAGCATTTATAAAGCACAATTGAGTTGAATGAGGTAAGTGAGCATTGACATTTCTCGGAGCTGGGGAGATAGCTGCTGCTGCTGCTGGTGTGACGCTGAAAACTTGACTTGAGTTTGGGTGCTCAGAACCCAGTAAAATAAGTCCTATAATCCGAACAGCTGTACTCCCAGCAATCCGAAGCCCTGGGACCTTGGGAGGGGGCGGGAGACAACAGAGACCCTGTCTCCAACAAGGTGAAAGTGTAGCTGAGAGCTGGTGACGTCGTTCTGTGAGATAGGCATAGAATTGATAGAAGACTCAAAGGCAGAGAAAGTGAAGTAAAAAGCTCTATTGAAGCAAGCTGACAGCTCCTGGTGGGACGGGATGGGCCCCAGACTTGGGCGTTCTGGCAAATGGACTCTGGGTTGGGCATTTTATAAAACCCCTGCGTCCTCCCATTTCCCTTATTGTCTGGTCCTCTGGTCCAAGTGTTTGTCCTGGGCAGCCTTTCCTTTCTGCTGTTTTTGTTTGTTTGGGTGTTTGCTGTTGTGTTACACACACACACACACACACACACACACACACACACACGGGCACTCACACCAAGTCTTACAGAAGCGTGCCCCTGTGTTCCTTATCTGCCTGCACCCCATTTCTAACTCTCCAGTGGCCTGATAGTGCTCCCTGGCCTCTGCTTTCACCCACACAGCCAGCCATTTCACTGGCTCCTGTGCTCCAAACTGTTTGCATTTTGCAATGTTTGGGGCCTCAGACTTTTGTGTAAGGATACACAACATGCACTGGCAAACATAGATACAGTTGATCACTTTTCATTTTTGTCTAACATTCCACTATGTGAAGAAGCAAGTTTTCCCTTGCTTTGCATTGTGCTCTATGAAACCCAAATTCCCTTTAAATGGCTTAAGCCCATTTTGTCACATTCCCATATTGACCATGAAGATGCCAGTCACTATCCTCAGTATAAAACGTGTCTTTAGTGGTTCAAGTCTTTAATCCCTGCACTCAGGAAGCAGAGGCAGGCAGAGCTCAGTGAGTTTGGGACTAGCCTGGTCTGTGGAAAAAAATTTCCCAGGACAGTTAAGGCTATATAGAGAGACCCTATCTCAAAAATACAAAACAAAAGTCCCTTTAGGAATATTTTATGCAGAACAAATAAAAATTTGTTAAAGTTTCTGGTTTCTGTTGCTCCTGTTTGTGAGAGCAGAATGGTTGGTTGGGTTCTGTGTGTTCCAGGCCCTCATCTCCAATGTCAGCTCCCAAATCAAGAATGAGAGTGTTCTCTGTGCAGAGGCCCCCACACACAACCTAAGACTTGGGAAGTGCTTGTTCATTCAGGATTTCACTTTCATGGCTCTCATAACCCTTCACTTATTGTAAAGCTGATACCTTGCACCGTTGGTTTGATATTTTCATTGCCTTTAAATATTTAAAAAAATAAAGAATGTAGCAACAGTTTGTAAAATTTTTTCAGTTGCATAATATACATTATATATATTTATAAATAAATGTGTATATATAGGAGGGTGGTATATTCCTATAATTCCTGAATTCTGGAGGCTTAGACAGGAGGATGGCCATGAGTTGGGAGCTTATGTAATGAGTGTCAGGCCCGGTCAGCCAGGAAGGGCTACATAGGGCTCAAAAAAACCAAAAAAAACCCAGAAGAACAAAACCCAAAACCCATAAATAAGCCCAAATAACAAATGGTGAGGACAAGGAGAGGAGAGAAGATAGAAAAGAAAAGAAAGTAAAGAAAACCAAACCAGTGCTTTGAGCCACTAAGAGGCATGTAGCTGACTGGAGTCACCAAGAAGAGCCATTGGCTGAGAGCTCAGCCTGGCACACTCTGTTCCGAGGTGTGTGGTGACTTCTTCACCTGAGGCAGTGTGGATGTACCACCTAATCATGAATTTATGTATTTATTTACTTATCTGCTTATTTATTTACTGGAACGGGGTCTTACCATAGGACTCTGGCTGGCCTGGAACTTGCATGTAGCCCAGACTGGTCTGGGACTCCTAGAGATCCGCCTGCTTCTGCCTTCTAAGTGCTGGGATTAAAGGCGTGCCACACCATATCCAGTATGAAATAATTAGTTGTGTGTATATAGCTTTTTTTTTTTATTCTTCTCTCATACATTACATTTCTGCTGCAGTTTTCCCTCCCTCTCCTGTCCACACTCCCCACCCACTCCCCACCACACCCCCAGATCCACCCTCCTCTTCCTCTGAAATAACTAGTTTTTAAAATTCAAGAAATACTTCTCTTAGGGGGGGAGGAGGTATGGGATGGGGAGTGGTCTGGGGGCAGACCGGGAGGGGTATGAAGTCTGGACTGTAAAAAAAGGATTGAAGAATAAAAATAAATAAATTTTTTAAAAAAGAAATACTCCTCTATAAAAGGTTCTAAGATTTAATTTATTTTCCTAAAAATCTTTGACTTAAAAAAACAAAAAGGACCCCTGTGTTTTTATAGTTTATATGGCTGGCTTACTTGGGTTAGTCAGGACAATAGATAAGTATAACCCGGCAAACACCAAGCACCAGCAGATAGCAAGTTCACTGTTGTGTAAAATAAATAGAAACTGACCAGCTGCCAATCATTTGCTTGGCCTCACCCAGCGAATTAAACGTCACCAACAGTTCAGTCAGCCCCACATTTGGTCAGCGGAGGGAGGATTCTGTGCAAGAACACTTAAGACAGCTGATATGGAAGAATAGTTTTGTCTTTGATGATTGATTCGTGCTTTAGCCTCTTTGCAGAGTGCTCATTGGCATTTTACAAGGACTTTTCATCAGGTAGAATTAGCTGGGTACCATGCTTTCAGCATGGGCCTCTTCGTGGGACAGTGTGCATGGTCAGGGGGCTCCACCCTGAAGGCCATGAACAGCTGCTTTGGATGATGTACTCACTGCAGAAGACCCCTGACGGGCTTCTCTAGCGAGCTTCAGAGGGCAGTAGACTCCCATCACATTCTTACCCAGGCTGTCTGGATTCTCAGTTCAAGTTCCAAATATTGATGTACTCCCTCAAACCTAAGCACTAAGTTCAGAGTCCGTGGGGTGAAACTTGACATCGCTATTAGGAAGTTTAAAGTGTTCCATAAAACAAATCCCTCCCCCATCCCTTCCCTGTAGTCTCTCTCCCTCCCCTCGCCCCTCATCTCTGCCCCTTCCTCATGTCACATCTCACCAGACTGACTTCCAACTCAAGAGCTTCAGATCCTTCTGCCCCAGCCTGCTGAGTGCTGGGATTACATGATTTGTGACATGTAGAGACAAACTCCACAAAGCATCTCTTGTTCTAATTTTTGACCTTGTGAATGAAGGGCGTGAGGGCAGATGGGAAGATAGGTAGGCAGAGGAGTTACACTAAAGGGTTTTTATGTATGTGGTAGGGTCGCAGTGCCAAGAGGAAGGTGGCGTCTCTGAGGGATGGGGTGAGAAGGAATCCTTTCCAGAAGTGACACCTGGCTGACTTTTGAAGCCTGAGTAGGAGTCTGGGCAAGAGGGGAAGGGAGTTTTAGGTAGAGGCGCTTAGACCTATGAATGGCAGAGATCCACTAGTGAAACCACAGGCTTTCTGGTATGTCGATGCTTTGACAGTTAGTAAAGGTAGGAGAGAAGTGGTTTAAAAAACTGGATGAGGTCCAGATTAGCAGTTTGGATTTTATCCCATAGCGAGGCATGCTGGTTGGTGTGACAGTCAGATCTATGAAGTTGGGAGTGTCACTTTGAAAGTCTGTGGGAGAAGGCAGGACTAGAGACAGACACACCACTGACCACTATCTCAGACCCAAGAAGAGACTGCTCTAAGGGAGATGCTGGTGGGGACAAAGAGGAGGAGCAGACTGAGAGCTCAAGGGTGAATTAACAGGGCTTGGGAGGTGCTAGTGAGGAACAGAAGCAGAACATCGGCATTTGGACAAGTGGTCCATAACTGAGTTAGAGAACAAACAGCAAAACAGGTTTGTGGCAGAAAATCAGTTCCGGTTGGGAAGCTGGCTTTCAGGTGGCTTGGGGATGTATATCAGAGCTGTCTGTGGGCATTTGGAGTCGACCTTGAAGCCCAGCATGTTGGTGCAGATGGGATCTTAGAGGTCGACTTTCCTCCCAAGCATCTTTATCTTCCCAAGGGACTGTGTAGGGCGAGGGCAAAGACACGTTCTTTAAAGATGTGACCTTGAATCTTGGGGAAGTAATTCTCTCTCTAGACCTGCGTTTTCCTCTTTGTAAAGTGAGGGAGTTAACCAGATGGATGGTTCTCTACCCAGATTTTCTAACAGTCAACTTTGTTGAGCTCACCTGTGGGTATACCAGGTATTTGTAAATTTCTAGTACAGAGTTTTAAACTAATAATTAAAGAGCTGACATTTATTTATCTTTTGAAAGAACATTGTGTTTTGATGTGCCAGTGAGGGAAAGGGTTGGAGCTAGGTCAGCTCGCTGGGATTTCGTCATGATACACCAGCAAGAGTGTCATGCAGGAGGAGCACGGGGGTGGAGGGTGGGGGTGGGGAGGACAACTGAGAAATTCTGCTTTTCTACCTGGTAGTAATTCCAGTTATAAACAAGAGCTTATTTTCCGTATCATTAGGAACTCTATTTTAAGAAACTCTCAAGTAAAAAAAAGCAGGTCATGGAGAAGAACAGGAGTAACCGGAAGCTCCGGGTCTGCGTTGCCACCTGCAACCGAGCGGACTACTCCAAACTGGCCCCGATCATGTTTGGCATCAAGACAGAGCCTGCGTTCTTCGAGCTCGATGTGGTGGTGCTGGGCTCTCACCTGATCGACGACTACGGGTGAGCTGAGTGCTTTCCTCCTCTTCCACCTCCGGTGTGCATCCATCGGGGAGCTTGGGGTTTGTAGGCTTTTGGACCCACTCACTGTCAAGCCCTAGGTCTTCCCTAGTCTCTATGTACTTGGAGAACTTGGGAAGCATCTCGGAATTGGCGTCTTCAGTTATAAAATGGGGTGAAGCCGCATGGTGGTGGAGCCTGTCATAGCGATGCCGTTTAGTAGATGCTTGATAACCGACAGCTGAAATTGAAAACATTATTGTTTGTTACTACACTCAGAAGAAACACCATATGCACGTGTGTATAAATATATATATAACTGGACTATAATAACGTGGCTTCAAGGCATAATTTTTTGGTGTTGGGGTTTGAGCCCAGAGCCTCAAGCATGCTAAACACGTGCTTTACCACTTGGCACCCTTTACTTCACCCCAATGTGTCTGGTGCGTTTCCAGGGGAGTTCTTCAAATAGTTTACCAAGCTGAGTGTACTGATGCATGTCTGTAATCCTACCACTGGGAAACAGAGGCAGGAGGATTGCTTTGAGTTTGAGGCTGCCCAGACTACATAGTGAGTTTTAGTCCAGTAAGGGCTGCACAGTAAGACCCTGTCTCCAAACAAACAAATGACAACAGAAACCAACCCTGGTTTACAGGTTAATTACATATAAAGTAGTATAAATGAAACAAGATATACAAAAATGTAACTTATTTTGCGGCACATTAAAATGCCCTGTTGGCAAGATCGTTGGTGTGTGTGTGACATTAAGGTTTGCACCGTATGCAGAGTGTATTTGAAAACTGAAGGGTGATCTGAGAGAGCCCTGTATGGATAACCAGAAAGCCTTGGCTCTGCCCTCGGCGTACATCTAGTGCACCCTTGTGGTGTGACAATGTCATGCAGCCCCCAAAGACACTGGGAACAGCATGGCCTTAAGACACCAACGCACATGGAGGACAGTAAGCAGCACTCCACCTGTCTCCGAGTGTCCGCATGGCAGCTGTGAGAAGACAGTGATGGAGCAGTGAGCAAGCTTGTGCGAGCTCCAGGGGTGTTTTCTTCTTAAATTGAAATGACTTCTGGCTTTCTAAGATAGTTCACTTGATTGGTAGGACGGAGTCTGAGCTGGAGGTGAAAGTCTAGTAGGTTTTGTGTGACAAAGCTTGGGCAGGAAGGCTGGCAGGAAGGAGGCTCTCCAGGAAGTGGGAGTACGAGCACCTGAGGTAGAAAGGTAATATTTGCTGGTGAGACTGTTGAGTGGGAAAACTAACGGAAGTACTAACGGAAAATGCATGCTTAGGACACCTGCTAACGTGAGGAACTGAGAAACGAGAAGACAAGACTCAAGAGACTTCACTTAACCTTGTACCTTTAAATTTTTGGTTTTTTAAAAAAGATTTTATTTATTTATTTATTTTACATATATGATGAGTACACTGTAGCTGTCTTCAGACACACCAGAAGAGGGCATCAGCTCCCATTACAGATGGTTGTGAGCCACCATGTGGTTGCTGGGAATTGAACTTAGGACCTCTGGAAGAGCAATCAGTGCTCTTAACCACTGAGCCATCTCTCCAGCCCGTGCCTTTAAGTTTTAAACTATGAGAATACATTTTACAAATTTTAATTATTTTTTAGTTTTTGTTTTAGGGAGATTTTTGTTTCAATTTGTGAGACAGTTTCTTGTAGTCCAGGCAGACATCAAACTCTCTATGTGGCCAAGAATGACCTTGTGCTGAAATTACAGGCATGTGCCACCATGCCTAGCTTATTTTTGTTTGTTTGTTTATTTATTTTTTTATTTATAAACAGAATCTATCTATGTAGCATAGGCTAACCTAGGAATTACTAGGTAGCCCAGGCTAGACTTGAACTTGTAGTGATCCTCCAATCTCTGCCTCCCAAGTAGGGGCTGCGTCACCGTGCTGGCCTTTTGCTTTCCTTGGGCTTTGCTGCTGAGACTGGTTCCCAAAGCTTGGCCTTAACTGATTCTTCTGCCTTGGGCTCCCAAGTAGGTGGGACATAGATACACATTTCTATGCCTGACTTGTATAATTTACTTTCACCAGACATTAGAACAGTGTGGGCTGGTGAGACAGCTCCTCAAAAGCCTAATGACCTGAGTTCGATTCCTGAAGCCTACATGGAGGGGGAGGGGACAGTTCCTGAAAGCTGTCCTCTGTGTACCTCAGCACGCATGTGTAAACTCACACACATGGTACATGTACCCACTCACATGACTACAACATCTTTTTTTCTTTTTTTCAAAGATTTATTTTATGTATATGCGTACACTCTAGCTGTCTTCTGACCCACCAGATGAGGGCATCAGATCCCACTACAGATGGTTGTGAGCCACCATGTGGTTGCTGGGAATCGAACTCAGGATCTCTAGAACAATGGTCAGTGCTCTTAACTGCTGAGCCATCTCTCCAGCCCCGACTACAACATCTTTTAAACGAAAATAAATCAGCCGCAAAAATAAGCTGCTTTCTATTTCAACTCATACAGTCCCAGATTTATGTTGGCTCAGTTTAAGAATATTTTAACTTTATTATAATTAATCTGAAGGGATAAGAATTCAGTAGAAACTATGCTTCAGATTCTGAATTTGGATTTTCCCTGGGCTAGAAATATGCTGTAAGAACTCAGGATGCTGAGGCACACCAACTAGCCCTAGCTGGCTGTCCTGCCAGACTGTTTCTAAGCCAGGGTGTTTGGTAGAATGGGTGTATATACTGCAGCTTCAGTTTGCTGTGTTTTTATTTGTGTTGAGACGCTCATTGTGTAGCATGGCTGGCTTAAAACTGGTGTGGATCAGGCTAGTCTGAGCTTGCAGCAGGCCTCCTGCTTCTGCTTCCCAACTGTGATAGCAGGCAGGCCTGAATGCAGTTTCAGTTTGTGACATTTTTGATTTACAGTGGGATTATAAGGACACACTCTCAGGATTGTTTTCAGCTGGCATTCCTACGCTCTCTAAGACTTGAATGGGGAGCTGGCCCGATGACTCAGCAGTTAAGAGGCTTGCTGTCCGTGGAGAGAACCCAGACTCAGTTCCCGCTCCCACATGGCAGCTCACACCCATCTGTAACTCCAGTTCCAGGGATCTGACTCCTTCCTCTGAACTCTACGGGCACCAGGCACACACATGTGCACAGACAGGCACTCAGGCAGAATACTTAAACATGTAAAATAAAATAAGCAAATCTAAAAACATTTCAAAGCTGAATGTGAAAGTAAATGAAGTGACTGTGAGCGGCGTGCACGTAGATGCGTTTGCTCTTCCGTCAGGCAGCTAGTGCACACAGGGGCTGCACACAGCAGCAGCAAAGGAGGGCCCTGCCAGCGCGGAACCTAGTCCTAGTGGGGAAACTGATAAGTCATAAAAATATATAACAAACTACACAGGCTAAAGGGATACTTTTATATGTATCATTTTCTCCCACCATAAGAAGTACATTTACAGCCTGTAGTGTTGTCATTCCTGGGAGACATTAGGAGTAAATATTCAACTCAAATTATAAAATACTTTTTCAGAAAAACAAGTGCAGTTTCCAGGAGTGTCAGAACCGCTTGTATGAGGTTATCTCTCCCAGTTACCCCTTAACAGCTCTGTAAAAGTATTGGTTAAATACTGGATCACTATAGTGGTGCAGGCCTGTCATCCCACTACTCTCAAGGTTTAGGTAGGAGGATTTTAAGTTCAGACTTGCTTAGACATCTTAGTGAGACCTTATCTCAAAAAATAAAACTAGGGTTTGGGATATAGTGTGATACTTACTTAGCATGCAGGAGGCTCTAGGCTCAGTCATTCTCTGGTACCATACACACACACACACACACACACACACACACACACACACACACACACACGCACACACACAGACTCGCGCGGGGAAGGGTGGGGGGGACATGAGAAACAATGGCTCATTCAGTCACAGAAAGGTGACTAGAAATGTTTGACCTCTCAGAGGAGTCTGACTCAGCACATTGCAGGTACACGCGCACCCATGCTTGTTACAGCACGATCCACAACAGCCAGATTGTGGGACCAGCCTGAGTGCTGACCAGTAGAGGGATAGCTGAAGGAAATGTGGTTCACATACACAGTGGCATTTTATCCAGCCACAAAAAGTGAAGCTGGACTCAGAAAAGAGGGAGGGAACTGCCGAGAATTACGTTAAGTAAAGTAAGCCAGGTTTGGAAAGACAGACGGCCTGTTTGCTTTCTCATGTAGAACATGGATTTGAATTACTATATAAGCATGTATATATCATGTGCACAGATATAGGCGTAGACAGTGAACTGAGGAGGGGACAGGAGAGGGCTGTAGACTCTGTGTGCAAACAGAGGGGACTACCAAGGGGTGGGGAGAAAGGGCGGAGGGAGCGGGAGTGAGAACACCGCATGCGCATGCGATGTGATGAGTCCTGGTGAGCCCGCTACTTTCTTGCATGCTAACTAAAGAAGTCATCTTAAAAATTAATAGAAATGTATAGTATAGTGCCATGCCAGGCATCCTGGTGCCCTGCTTTTTATTTTATTTCATTTATTTATTTATTTTTGATTAAAAAAAAAAACTGTTTTGGAACTTTTTCCCCCATTAAAATGTCAGTTGCTTCTTGAAAAAAAAAAAAAATAGATGAGTGATAAAAAATAAAAGGCCTGGCCATTATTAAAAGTCAAATTTCTTTCTGCCCCCAAAAGAAAATGTCTCCCTCCTGGTGCTGCCTAGGGCGGCACAGCTGAGCTTCCCAGGGAAGGCTCTATCTTGATCTGAGCAATGTCCGCTGACTTTTTAGGTAACAGTATGAATTCTGTATAAGTACATTTATGGTCTTTTCTCACTATTTGCAGTTTATACTTCAATGTAATTACTTGTTTTCGCAAAACAATGTAAGCATTTCGAGGCTAGCATGATTGCTTTCTTACGTAAGAACACGGTGTCCCGTCTTGTCGCCCCTGTTTAGAAACACATACCGCATGATCGAGCAGGACGACTTCGACATTAACACCAGGCTACACACCATCGTTAGAGGGGAGGATGAGGCAGCCATGGTGGAGTCAGTAGGCCTAGCCCTCGTGAAGCTGCCGGACGTCCTCAATCGCCTGAAGCCTGACATCATGATTGTTCACGGGGACCGGTTCGATGCCCTGGCTCTGGCGACCTCCGCGGCCTTGATGAACATCCGCATCCTTCACATTGAAGGAGGAGAGGTCAGCGGGACCATTGACGACTCTATCAGACACGCCATAACCAAGCTGGCTCACTACCACGTGTGCTGCACCAGAAGTGCGGAGCAGCACCTGATCTCCATGTGCGAGGACCACGACCGCATCCTTCTGGCAGGCTGCCCTTCCTACGACAAACTGCTCTCAGCCAAGAATAAAGACTATATGAGCATCATTCGGATGTGGCTAGGTATGTATCCAAACTTCACTCAGCCACAAAGTACTGGGTATATTTCAATCTTTTTGGAAACGCGTGGACACAATATTCCATTAGCTACCAGAGAGCTAAGGTTTTTACTTCATAGTTCTTGCCGTGTGTTATATCTTTATCTCCACGATTATCTATAAAATACACATGCTGGATTGATTTTTAAATGTTTGTACATGGAGTGCTTTTACTCCATTAAGTATTTTAAATACTTTAGTGTATTTACTAAATATATCAAATATTTTGGTAAATGGTATTCATAAGAATAGTTCTTCAGTAGTTTTAATATGTGTTGATAAAGTAATAAGCAACAATATTTTTTAAAAATTAATTTTATTATTGTGTGTGCATTTACACATGTGTATATGTTTAAATAATGCTGTGCATATGTACAGAGGTCTAAGGACAGCCCTCAGTCAGTATGTTCTTCCACGGTGTGATGGGGGATTGAACTCAGGTCCACAGACTTGAGCACTTTAACCTGATGGCCTTCCGTTGTTTTAGTTTTGCTTTTCTTTTCTTTTTTCTTTTCTTTTCTTTTCTTTTCTTTTCTTTTCTTTTCTTTTCTTTTCTTTTCTTTCCTTTCCTTTCCTTCCTTCCTTATTTATTTATTTATTTATTTATTTATTTATTTATTTATTTATTTATTTATTTAATGTATATGACTACACTGTAGCTGTCAGACACACCAGAAGAGGGCATCAGCTCCTATTACAGATGGTTGTGAGCCACCATGTGGTTGCTGGGAATTGAACTCGGGACCTTTGGAAGAGCAGTCAGTGCTCTTAACCACTGAACCATCTTTCTAGCATCCACCACTACCACCTTATTATTTTTTAAAAAACAAACAAACAGGATACTTTTACTTTTTCTGCCTTTTATTTTTTATTATAGTGGAAAATTGTTGTTTTACTTTTGTGTGTGAGCATTGGTATAAGGGCATGCTAAGTGTACACATGTGTCTGTGGAGGTCAGAGGTTACATTCAGTGTTTTCCTCCATTGCTTATTATTTGAAACATGATCTTTCACTGAAACTGCAGCTGCTGATTTAGCCACACTGCCTGGGCAACAAGCCCCAGAGTTTCTTGTCTTCCCACATGCCGCAGCTGGGATTATGGGCAAACATCCCATACTTGCTGTTTCAGTTTGGGGTTTTGGGGGGGTTGGTTGTTTTTGGTTTTGTTTTGTTTTGTTTTTGGGGCAGGGTTTACAGTGTAGCCCTACCTGGCCAGGAATTTGCTATGTAAACTAGGCCGGCCTTGAACTCAGAGCTCCTCCTTCCCCGGCTTCCTTTCCAAGTCCTAGGATGAAAGGTGCCTGACTCAAACCTGTGGGCTTTTGTTTGTTTGTTTGTTTTTTGTTTTTTTAATGTGGGTTCTAGGGATCTGAACCCTGGTTCTCTTGCTTACACACCAAGCAGTTTACTAACCGAGCCATTTCCCCAGGCCTCATTTTTCCTGCGTGCATGAGTGCGTGTGTGTGTGTGTGTGTGTGTGTGTGTGTGTGTGTGTGTGTGTGTGTGTGCCTCCATTTTTACCATTAATGCCTTTCTAATGTATTCTTGGAATAGTCAAATGAGGCAAGTGTTGAAACAGCAACCCCTCAGAGCTTACTCCTGTAAGGGCGCTGGTATAATTAAACAGTTGCAGGTGTAGTATTGGATTCTGTGTTCTTCATAAGTAAGCCTTCAAGTCTGAAAATTTCACTGATTTCACCTCTAAGAAATGACCTTTTTGTTAGCAGAGGTAAAGAAAACCAGTTTACAAACAGAAATATGAATGAGCCAACTAAATAGTAAGTATAATAAACCTGCCAGGCGGTGGTGACACACACCTTTAATACCAGCACATGGTCTCTGAGTTCTCAAAGCCAGCCTGGTCTATAGAGGGAGTTCCAGGACAGTCAGGGCTACACAGAGAAAACAAAACAAAGCAGAAAACTAAATCTACAGTGAAAGTCCTATGTTGGGCGATGAGAATAATTGACTATTTAGGACTTTTTGTGGAAAGCAGATCTGTTGAATAATAAAATTAAAGAATGGAAATTGGTAATTGCATAATCAAAAAAATAAAGTGTTACTTTTATCTATTTATTAAATTTATTTTGTGTGTCTATGTGTGTGTATGCCACAGTACACTGAGAGGTCAGAGGACACCGTGTGGGAGTCAGTTCTCTCACTTCGTGGGCCCCTAAGCTCAAGCTCCAGTTGTCAGGGTCAGCAGAAGCACATTCATCCTCTGAGCCTCTTGGTGGGCCAAGTTAGCTATATTTTTAATCTAGGCATATTAAAAGAGGAAAGGAATTGGGCTTTCTCATAGATAAGCGAATCCATTTCTTACATGCCTTATTCTTGAATAGGTGTGCTGTTGTCAGGGTGCAGACAGGGCTGGTGGGATTGACATGTCTCTTCTCTCTCTCACGGGGTTTGAGGACACGCTCCTGTACTCTGACCATGACATCAGCTTTCCAATATTATGGAAAATATGTCACTGAGAAATGCTAATGATTAAGAAGTGACCATTAGAAAGCTGAGGGTCAGCCAGAGAGCTCAGCTGTTGCCTCTGACAGTGCCGTCCTGACAACCTATATAAAGGTGGGAAGAGAACAGATTCCAGAATTGAGCTCTGACCCCCACACATCTGCAGTGCATGCATACTACCCCACATCATGCCCATAAAAGAATACTAATTTTTTTTAAAATGAAGAAACAGTGCATTAAGATTATAATTCAAACTTAAAGCCCTACTTGACCATTTATGCTTCATTATAGAAAGAACAAAACATGGATTTATGGTTTTTATATTTATTTCTTTATTTTTAGACAGAGCTTTGCTATATAGCTCTGGCTATCCTTGTACTCATTGCATAGCCCAGGCTGGTCTTGAACTTGTGGCATTTCTGCCTCATCTTCACATGTTCAGGGCTTACAAGTGTGCACACAACACCCAGCTTCTTGTTTTGTTTTTTAAACCAGTGAAAAAGAAAACACAAGACAGTGAACAGAACTGTCCATCTGGCAACAATTACATTTTGTACAAATCACACATTTTGCTTCTCCACTAACCGCTTCTCATGTTTTCACTGTGCTTACAGGAATATAAATTGTACAGGTCACTTACAACATGCAGCGTTATGACCTGAACATTAATGTGATCCCTATGAAATATTAGCAAGGTCAAAAAGATACATTAAGCTCTTAATAGTGAGAGACACCACACACTAAATATCAGACTTCACTGCAGGGAATAGACAGTTTTGGTTCAGCGGCTTGGGCTTTCTTTCTCAGAAGAAAGAAGGTTTTCTTTGAAAGGGAAACACCTTTGAAAATGTGTTGTAGGCCAGCCATCACTACATAGTGAGACTCCGCCTCAAAAACAAACAAACAGCACCCAACCAGGTATAGTAGCACATACCTGTAATCCTAGCACTTGGGAGGAAATCAAGAGTTCAAGGTTCTCTTTGGCTATATTGAGTACAAAGCTAGCCTGGAACGCAGGAGACCCTGTGCCAAGACAAAAGGAAACAAAACACAGTCAAGGGTGGTGAGATGGCTCAGCTGGTAGGGCACCTGACCCCAAGCCTGAGTTCGGATTCTGGGACCTATATGGTAGAAGGAGACTGACTGAAAGTCATCCTGTGCATGCCATAGCACCCCTCACTAGTAATAATAGCAAATAAATAAAACAAGATTTTAAAAAATTACACCCGAAGAAGAAGGTCCATGAGAAGTAGAAGTCACCATGGAGGAACTGCTGGAGTTCTTCCCCGGAGTCATCTGCTTACTCCTTCCTCATGCATTGTACAGGATGCTCCTTTGCATGGGACTATAAAAGTCCTTCGACCCCAACCCTCAGGGCTAGCCTAGCCCACTACTTGGCTTTAATTCCCAGACTCCTGGGGTCAGGCGACTCTCCCTTTCAAACAAAACCCACTGAGAAGAGATCAGAGACTCGCTCTCTCTATGCTTTCAAGGTGACAGGTAGACAAAATAATGAAGGTGAAGGACGAGGGGCGAAGAGACTGAGTGGAGCTGCTATCCTCCGGAGCGTATTGCCTGCATAGATGCTGGTGCTCTGGATACCACTGTGAGGATGATTACGAGCACGTCAACTACCATGGAAAAGGCTGACAGCATTCCTCTGTTTACCAGTCACGAATGAGCTTATTCACATCACGGTGTTGCAGCTGTGGGGTTGGAGAACTATCAGTTATGGTACCAGTACTGAGGTTACCTGGTAACTAAAGGCTTGTCCTTTAGACTTCCGTTAACCATAATGAGAGAGGCTGGCTCTCTCTTCACCTTTGAAAATGTTTTCCAGGCCAGCTACACTACATAGTGAGACTTCACCTCAAAAGCTAAAAACACGGGGCTGGAGAGATGGCTCAGCGGTTAAGAGCACCAACTGCTCTTCCAGAGGTCCTGAGTTCAATTCCCAGCAACCACATAGTGGCTCATAACTATCTGTAATGGGATCTGGTCCCCTCATCTGGTGTGTCTAGAAACAGCTACAATGCACTCATATAAATAAAATAAATCTTTAAAAAACAACCAAACCTAGCAACACCAGTGCCAACAAAAGTCTTAACTAACGAAGCCCTGTGGTCCCCTTTCTTTAAACAGGTGATGACGTAAAATGTAAGGATTACATTGTTGCCCTGCAGCATCCTGTGACCACTGACATTAAGCATTCCATAAAGATGTTCGAATTAACACTGGATGCCCTTATCTCATTTAACAAGAGGACCCTAGTTCTGTTTCCAAATATCGATGCAGGTAATGGAACTTGAAGATGAGATTACGCCATCTACCTTTTCAAACCTTAATCTCTGTCACTTTCCTTGCCTGTCGCCTTTTCTTGGATCTTATTATTAAAGGCTCTTCTGAAACGCATCCCAGTCAGAGGTTACTTGTCTTACTGTAGATCAAGGTGTTTGGTATTTTTGTCAAGTCCAGGAGAAGCAATAGGGAGGAAATACTTTTTAAAGGATCCCACCAATGTGCGGTTTGCTCTTGTGTTCAGTCTTTCTCCTCTAATGTCCACTGAGATGTAAACCTTAGAAGTCAGTGTGAAGAGTGCCTTAGGGCAAGCATTGATGCTGGCTTCAGTGAGATAACCTTCATTACTAATTGTTGTTTTCTTGCCTATTTATGTTAGCTGTGCTTCAGCGTATGACCTTGAGCTTAGGTAGTTTGGACCGGAGTTCCCACCCAGTCAGTCCTCAGGCGTGCAGTGGGTGATCGCCTGAGAGCCGGGGACTTCAGTGCTAGTCGGGATCGTAGGCACTTCGGCAGGGATCTGAGATATAAAAGAGGTTAAATCGGGGCCTGACACTAAGGATTTTCAAATACGGGTGTACACCTTACTCAGTGTAGAACTCTTTGGGTTCTTTTCCTAACAGAAGGGGAGCCTTTTCTTTGAAATGCTAAGATATTACCATCTACTCCAGAAGAGTCTTTTCTGTTAGAAGAAACAAGACTCAAGCCGGATTTTAATCAGGCAATACAGCAGTATTTCAAAACCTTTGTGGCTCTTTTGGATCCTTTAAGTTCTGTATAAGTAATTATAATCTATCTGCTTAGCTCCAAATGATGTGTTCTGTTTGTAGTAACTTTCCTGAATTTATTCACTTTCGAATTAGAGTTTTCTTCTGTTAAAAATAAAATGGCCCCTGAGATGTAGTGTGGTGTGTCTCTGCAGTCACAGCTACTTAGGAGGCTGAGGGGAAGTATCCCTTGGGACACTGACTCAAAGAAAAAAGCATTCCTATTTAAAGGAAAATTACTCGAGTCTGGTCCCCACACGTGCCTCTGCTGTCTATGGAGCTACAGGGAACTTTGTCAGTTTACTGCCCAAGGGTGCCTGCAGTTTGCCTGTGGTGGGCTATAGGGAAGAACTAGATTAGTGCATGTGGCTTAGGCTTGAAACCAAAGTGGAGCCTTGGAATAGCAGGACCTTCTGGAGTGCCATGTTCTCCCATAATTGTGAGTGAGGCGTGTAAGGAAAGTGGCCTGTCATCTTGCAGGGCATTGGACCCTGAGCCCATTTCCCTATCTTGCCACATAGAGAAAGTTTAAAAGAAGAAGAGACACATGCACAGCTTCTGGTGGGTTGATGGCTTCTATCCATTGGTGAGCATTGTGTGGTCACTGTCTTGCCTTCCAGTCAGATGACCAATGCGCACGCACACACATGTGCGCGTGCACACACACAATAGTGGAAAAAGAAAAAGACAAGGAAGGGAGCAGAAATCATTAAGTATTAGTTTTTTTTCTCATAGTTTTAAATTGTTTTAAAGTGGTGCATTTTAAAATAAAATACCAGCTGTGGTATTGGGCCCTATCCAGATTGCCTTGGAGTTTAGTTCACCAAGGTGGGAGTTTGTGAAAATGTGAGCAGAGTCAGGCAAAGCTGCTCTAATTGGCTTGTGTGTGGAGCCTATGACCTTCCTGCTTAGAAACTGCTGGCTTGTTTTAGCCTCTTAACTAAGGTGAAAGTCTATACGGAGGTATTAATAAAATATATTTACTTGCTAAGTTCTAATTGAAATCCCCAGCTGCTACTGTGTCAGCTCCTGTGAGATGCAGAGAGCTGCTCATGAAAATCCTGCACAAACCAGGGAAGATAAGTGGCCCCGTGACTGTTTTCCTAGTCGCCGGCAGGAGCAGGGCTACACTCGTCAGTAAGAAGTGTGTCTTTGCTCAGTGATTGAGCGGTTGAGTTTCATCATGCGATATGTTCACTTTCACAGGCAGCAAGGAGATGGTTCGAGTGATGCGGAAGAAGGGCATCGAGCACCACCCCAATTTCCGTGCAGTCAAGCACGTCCCGTTTGACCAGTTCATACAGCTGGTCGCCCACGCCGGCTGCATGATTGGGAATAGCAGCTGCGGGGTGCGCGAGGTTGGCGCTTTTGGAACACCTGTGATCAACCTGGGCACACGGCAGATAGGAAGAGAGACGGGTATCTACCCTTGCCTGTGCCTTGGCTGACCGGCTTCGCTCTGTTCTTTATGCTTACCGTTTTGTGGTTGTTTTTTTTTTTCTTTTTTTGAGAACTTCATATATGAATAATGTATTTACACTCACATCTTTCTCCCTTTCCAACTCCTCTTGTTTCCCCCAACTCCTTGTCTTATGCATGACTTCTGACTTACTGCTTTACACACACACACACACACACACACACACACACACACACACACACACACACACCTACCGAATCCATTTCTGTTGCTTGTTTGTACATGTGTTTAGGGTGGACCACTTGGGCTAAGTTCCTTAGGGGAACTGTCTATCCCCTCTCACTAAGCACTGATGGCCTGCACTTCTTCCATTCGGGATGAGGCTTTGTGAAGTCCCCCAGCCACACTGTTGTGTCAGCTGGTGTTGCCATTGTGCAGGTCTTGTTTAGGCAGCCATATTGTTGAGATTTAGTGGGTGTAACTTCCCTCTCAAGTCTAGAAGACATATTTCAAAGTAGGTGTCCTGGTCCTCTGCCTCTTAAAATCTTTTTTTTTTTTTTTTTTTTTTTTTTTGGTTTTTCGAGACAGGGTTTCTCTGTGTAGCCCTGGCTGTCCTGGAACTCACTCTGTAGACCAGGGTGGCCTCGAACTCAGAAATCCGCCTGCCTCTGCCTCCCAAGTGCTGGGATTAAAGGCGTGCGCCACCACTGCCCGGCTTAAAATCTTTCTACACCCATTTCCGTGACTTTCCCTGGGCCTCAAGTGTAGGGTTGTTTTATAGAGGTACTGGTTGGGGGTACACGTGGGTGTAAGGGTGATGACTTAGAGTATGTAGTCAGAAGTTATATTGGTTTAGGAGAATGGTGGTAGTGAGTTCTCCTGTAGGTTCTGTGACCTCTCCAGCTACTGCTAGCTGACTAAGTTTACAGTACTAGCCATGAATCCATCCTGAAGTCCAGTTAAACAGCTGCTGGTTACCCCAAGAAAAATGCCACCATCACCCCCGTGATAACTTGCCGGGCAGTCATTGTGGTTTGTGGGCTTCACAGCCGGGTAGGACTACTGACTTTTTCTCCTTTGGCCGCTTGCTTGTCCCCTTCTGATACGATGGGAACCAGTCCTCAGGGAGGAGGCGCCGAGGTCAGTTCCAGCTCAGCCCTGTGTCCGCGTGATGGCTCATCCAGCAGTCTCTGTGTTCCAGCTCTCGAACACAACCAGAGACAACAGCAATGGCCTATATTGTTTAGGGATCTTTTGAACCCCCCCCCCCACGAACAATTCAAAGGGGAGTTTCCCATTCCTTGTTTTTTTTTTTTTTAAGATTTAGTTAGTTAGTTAGTTAGTTAGTTAGTTAGTTAGTTAGTTAATGTATATGAGTACGCTATTGCTTCAGACACACCAGAAGAGGGCACCAGATCCCATTACAGATGGTTGTAAGTCACCATGTGGTTGCTGGGAATTGAACTCAGAACCTCTGGAAGACCACCCAGTGCTCTTAACCTGGTTTCCCATTCTTGGCACTGGGTTTTTGTTAGATAATCTATGGCTCTTTGTGTGTGTGTGTGTGGGGGGACAACATTATCACTTCATGTGCCATAACTCTACTTAAAGTAATCTTGTACAAGTATGGGGTTTCCCCAAACGTCCTTGACGTTATTTATCTCTCCTTCTTCCATCTCCCTCTGTATTAGTTTCCCTCCAGACTCCCTAAAGCCTCCCCCATTTCATACTATCTCCCTCTCCCATGGTCCCTTTCTGCTTTTCTGGCTTCTGTGGTTATTCCAAGTTATATACTCAGGTCTAAAGATTAGGGGCTGGGATCTGCAAATCAGAGAACACACAACACTTGTATTTTTACATGTGGGTTACCTCATTTGGTGTGTTTACCAGTCCCGTCTGTTTACCTGCACATTTCATGATTTATCCATTCACCAGTCGAAGGACCTGTAGGTTGTTTCCATTTCCTAGCTGTTGTGACTTAAGCGGCAGTGAGTGTGGATGAGCAGGCATCTGTCATAGGATGGTAGGGCCGTAGGTCCGTCTGGCCACATGCTTTTGTGAACGAGTAGGTGAGGAATGCGAAAGACCAGTTGTAGCCAAACACACGTGATCACCACTTGTATAAATCTACTAACATTTGTATTGCTGTGTAAAATCAATTAGAGCTAAATGGCTTGTTGTTTGTTTGTTTTTGAGACAGGGTTTCCCTGTGTAATCGTCCTGGCTGTCCTGGACTTGCTTTGTAGACCAGGCTGGTAAAGGTGTGCTCCACCATGCCTGGGCTGAGCTAAACGATCCTTAACTATGATTATTAGCCCATTTAAAAGAGACTAGGTGACTGTGTTTTGAGTGTATGCTAGTCTGTTTTTGAGCTGGCATGGTGTCCTTTCAGTCAGTCCTTAGGGTATGGTAGTCCTACATAGTGAAAGTGTAAGTGGATTATTAATGCACATGCTAACTGACGCACGTTATTAGCGTTAGTCAGGTTCTAATGCTGTGTGCATGCAAATTTGCATCTGTAGCTAATGGGAAAATGCATGTTATTAATGGAGAAAGATCTGGACTAGAGCTATGGAGATTAGCCATGTCTCCTGCATGTCTTCTGCTCAGCCCTTACCTACGCTCAAAAGCTCTACCCCTCCTGCCTCTTCTGGGACCTACCTGCCCATCAGTCAACCTTTCTCTTCCATGTGTGCTCCTCTTCATCACCATTTGAACATGCTCAGGCTCTCCTACTTAGGGAACCAAAACCAAACCCTCCTTTGGCCCCTCGTTTCTCTCCAGCCACCTCTCTCCTACTCTTAGGCAAGCCTGTTGAAAACCTGGCTATCTGTGATGTTTACTCTCTCACCCTGGCTGAGAGAAAGTGCCTGCCTGACAGCTGGCTGGCCAACCCTTTCTGGTTACTGACTGACTGACTGACTGACTGACTGACTGACTGACTGGCTAGTCTGGCTAGTTGAGAATGGACTTGGTAGATATGTAGTCAAACAGTTTGTCAGCGTTAGATTAATTCACCCTGACCAGGTATGGTGGTGCATGTTATCTCAGGAGTCTGAGATAGGAAGGTCCTAAGTTTGAGGCCAACCTAGGCTGTAGAGCAAAACTTCGAAAAAAAGCAAAACAAAACAAACACAAACACAAACCCCAAAACAATAAAACAAGCCATGTGTGGTGACACACACCTGTGATCTTGGCACATAGGGAGAAGCAGGGAAGAGCCACAAGTTAGAAGCCAGCCAGATCTGTATAGTAAGACCTTGTCTCTAAAGCCAAAATCAAACAAACATTGATCTATCTGATCTCATTAAATGAACAAAGCTGTGGTTTGTTTTCTTTGGGGATAAAGATCTTGTCTGCTGCAGGGAAGTCTTACCAAAAGTGTTTTGTGATCTGCTGGGTTTATGAGTGAATGAACCCAGCACACTGCTGTTTGTCTTTCTCTGGACAGTCAAACTACAAGTCATTGTAACATTCCTGTTTTTATTTAGGGGAGAATGTTCTTCATGTCAGGGATGCTGATACCCAAGACAAAATATTACAAGCACTACACCTCCAGTTTGGTAAACAGTACCCTTGGTGAGTATAGAGCTGTTCATTTTGGAGCTACCTCAGGTACCAACTGAAGCTATGGTCCATCACTGTTTAATCATCTTAACAGAACTTTTCTTCTTCCATTAGCACACCCTAGCAGCTGCAAAGACAGGATGTCCACCCCCAGTTCTCTGCCAGGTCCCAGTGGAGAGCTTTCACAATTTGGCTCTGCTAATTGCAGTAGTACTACCCCTACAGTAGGTTTGGCTGGTACAATTTGACTACATACTAGAAAGTAACATCTCTGATTTTCTTTAAAACTTAATTTTGGCTGCCCTCCTTTTTATTTCAATATGGTAATTTCTCAGAAATGTAAAGATTAAAACTTCTAAAATAACAAAAACCCAAATCAAGACAGAAAGCCTCAAATTCAGGTACTAAATTACAATGTTGTCAAAAGGTCCAGCTGTTTCTGTATTTAGCCCTGTGTCGTTATGATTTATATAGAGTTGTTGTTTTCTTTTTGTCTTTGTGTTTTGAGACAGGGTCTCTCTTTTATGCAGCCCTAGCTGTCCTAGAACTCACTATGTAAACTAGGCTGGCCTCAAACTAAGAGAGATCCTTCTGCCTCTACCATCCAAGTGCTGGGGTTACAGGTGTGTGTCACCATGCCAGCTCTAGTTTTTGTTTTAATTGACAGAAAATAAATTCATGGAGTGACTTATCATGTGTATCACATGTTGAAACACACACACACACACACACACGCACACACACGCACACACACGCACACACGCACACACGCACATTGTGGGGATGTTGTTTTATTGTTTTGTGATGCGAGAGACTGAATGTGGGGTCTCGTGCATGCTTCACCACTGGTAGTAATAATTAAAAGAACAAGACTCCGATTTCAATGACCTTGTATCACCTGTCACGTGTGGCAAAACCATTTCACTGAACTGCGTTTTTGGACATTGTAGCTCAAAGATCTATGGGGACGGAAATGCTGTTCCGAGGATTCTAAAGTTTCTCAAAGCCATTGACCTTCAAGAGCCCCTGCAGAAGAAATTCTGCTTCCCACCCGTCAAGGAGAGCATCTCTCAAGATATTGACCATATCCTTGAGACTCTGAGCGCCTTGGCTGTTGATCTTGGAGGGACAAATCTGAGAGTGGCAATAGTTAGCATGAAGGTAAACTCACTGCTAAGCACTTAACTTTACATCCCGCAGAGGGGCTGGCCTGTAAAACACGTGCACGGAGGGCAGAAGGAGGCAGCACACAGGAGCCTGCCATCATTTCCCACGGTGCTGGCAGGTCCGTTACAACGTGCATCTTGTGTCTACTGATTGTTAGCGTTTCAAGCTGGTGTGGTAGCTAATGCTTATAATCCCAGAATTTAGGAGGCTGAAGCAGCAGGATTACCGAAAGGTTGAGGGCAGTCTGGGCCACAGTGTGTGAGACCTTGTCTCAAAAAACAAAACACAACAAAATAGACATTTCAAAGAAGTAAACTGTTAGAGAACTCAATGCAGGAAATCTCGTGTTGTCAATGGGGAGGCCCCTTCAGACGTAAGAGGGGGCTTTGCCACTGGAGGACTGAGTTGAAGACACCTTGAGTGTAAGATCCAGTGAGCACTTCCCCACCCAGGTGAGAGTCCCCACAGGAAGAAATGTGCTGCCTCTAGGGAGTGGTCAGCTGGGTACATCTCCAGGTCACGGTGTCTGATCTCCACAAAGTCCCACACCCTGCTGGGACTCTGGCAAGCTGACTGGGCCATCATGACAATAGCAGACTATGTTTCAGTGATCTCTTACTGACTTAATAAAAAGTAAGGCTCCCAGAAAAATGTAAAGTTTCAACACTCCTTGAGAAATAGCAAAGATTTTAAACATAAATTATTAGAAAATTTAATAATATTAAGTCAATTAATGAAAAGCAAAACAAAACATACCATAGCTATCTCAAGAGAAGCAAAAGAAACCTCCCTATACTTTAAAAAAATTAATGGATTATTCTCCTAACGTAGGATTTTTATTAGTGACCAACAACTTTTTAGAGGTGAGATTTTAATTGAAATTAAGAAAAAGTGTTTTCTGTCCTGTAAGAAATAAAGCAAGGGACAGCAAAAATGGAGATTATACATAGCAAAAAATATTATTTATTATTTATGTGAAGAAATTAACTGGATTGTAGAGCTAGGGTGATCCAGTAAATGGCTGGATATTATAATTAATATGTATCAATAATTTTCTGATTAAATGAATTTGTGATAAGGATTTTGGGTCCCTTTATGTGTACATCTGTCAAATGTGTCTGCACATTAACATCTCTCAGGTGCTGTAAGACTCCGGTGTCTGACTCCTGAGCTCTCATTAGTTTAGACTCTCTGGGGACACCATAGTTATGCTAAGCCAACTCTCTCACACAATAAATGTTGAGAAGCACACCTGTAGATTTATTTTTAATGATAAACAGCTTTAATCCTTGTATTTGATATATAAAAATCCACTAATACCAAAGAATGTGAAGCTACCAATTCAGAACAACCCAGATTCCTAAGAATAATTAAAACCATAAAACCGTGATTTACATAAATAAAATTCTGAAATAGTGCCAAAGGCCTGAAAAAAATATCTGAAAGCGTTAAGTATTTTTTAAATGTCAGCACCTCACAAATTGGATTATAAATTTAATATAATTATAGTTCATTTCAATAGGATCTTACAGTTTCATAAAATTATCATACATTATTGGGATTTTTAAATAACAAATTCTGAAACAAAATAATACACAGTTGAGGTGAGTAAAAACGAAACCAAAACCAAGCCCTAGAACACCAGGAATAGTTAGGGGGCTGTTTCTGCTTTGTATTAACTCAGGACAGAAGGCTACACTTGTCCTGCCTTGAGCATTCATCCGTTACTGGCCTCCGTTACCGTAGATGACTAAAACGCAAACGTTAGGGTAACTATGTAGTTAGCTCAGTATTGAAATTTGATAATTGTATGAACCTGAAAAGAGGAATTATTACCTTTTAATGAACTAAATTTAGACTGCCTGCCATTGACCAGCCTAAGTCTTCCCGATGGCTATGGCATTGTCTTAGCCAGCATTGTGCTGGGATGGATTCCTAGGAAATTACTTAGGCTCATCTTGGGGACAGGCCCTCTGCAGGTCACTTCTGTCTTAGCGCCTTCTCCTCAAGGGCTGACTGTCACAGGAGTGTGCTCCTCAGCTCGGCCACCAAGACAAACCTGTGTTTTGTTTTTTCTCTCCCCCTCTTACAGGGTGAAATAGTTAAGAAGTACACTCAGTTCAATCCTAAAACCTATGAAGAAAGGATTAGTTTAATCCTGCAGATGTGTGTGGAAGCTGCGGCAGAAGCTGTGAAACTCAATTGCAGAATTCTGGGAGTAGGTGAGATTTTAAACTACAAATCCAAGAAATGCTCCTGTCTGTGTTCACAGTTCAGGTCTTTACACTTAACCTTGGGCCAGTGTCTGCCTGTGACTAGGTTCCAAGTTCTCCATGGGCCCCACGAATGCCTCAGATGGCAGCGAGCATTAGGGAGATGGTCTTAGATGGTCTGTGGATCCGTGGGCACTGTAGATTTCTCTCAGAACTGTCTGATTCCTTGCAGTTCTCGGTAACATTCAAGATGTTGGATGGATTGCTTTATGCTGGCAGGTGTTCCTAAGATGGGTAATCAACTGTTTTCCTGTTTGGGGTGGAGCTCAGGCATTTCCACGGGTGGCCGTGTGAATCCCCAGGAAGGAATTGTGCTGCATTCAACCAAGCTGATACAGGAATGGAACTCTGTGGACCTCAGGACGCCCCTCTCCGACACCCTGCATCTCCCCGTGTGGGTGGACAATGATGGCAACTGCGCTGCCATGGCAGAAAGGAAGTTTGGTCAAGGAAAAGGACAGGAAAACTTTGTGACACTCATCACAGGAACAGGTGAGCCTGGAAGAAAGGTTCTTCAGGATGTGAAGCACCGACAGCTCTGCCTTAGCCTGCAGTTGCCCTGCAGTAGAAGGGTGACGCACACACCAATGCCCTTTTCCGAGCAGATGGTTCAGTGGTAGGAGCTTGTGTCCATCACAGGCAAAGCCCTGAGTTCCACCTCCTGGTATCACCAAGAGGAAAAAGGTGGGCACCAGGCATGGTGGCCCACACCTGAATCCCAGCACTCGAGAAGCAGAGGCAGGAGGATTGCTGTGATTTCCAGGTCAGCCAGGCCACATAGCTCTTACATTTTGTATTATTTCACTTCCCTTCAGGCTCCTGATGTTTGTTGTTTTGGTTGACAAAGATCTCCTGTCCCCAGGCTGACCTTGAACACTTGAGCCTGCTGCCCCAGCCTTGCAAACTCTGGGTTACAAGTGGTGTGCCACCGTCCTGACTAAGCTGTGGTTTCATGCAATCCTCCTTCTGTGTTGAACAATTTAACAATCTGGACACATTTTCTAGTTCAGGGCAGTCAGTGAGCTTCAGGGAGAGGAAGACGAATTGGGGTAAGTCTGGGAGATATGGTTCAGCAGTTAAGAGTACTGGCTTCTCTTCCAGAGGACGCAGGTTTGACCCATAATCACACAGTGGCTCCTGACCATCTGTAACCCCAGTTCCAGGGGCTCCAGTGGACTCTTCTAGCCTCTAACTAGGCACACATGCATTACTTTTAGATACATACAGAAAAAACTCCCATACACATAAAATTTAAAGTTAAACATAATAGATGGCTCTTAAAAATGGGGGCTTCTAAGGTAAAATGTCCTTTAAGTCCTTAATGAGAGTTAATGCTTTAGTACTCCCCATAAGACAGCTGTTTGTCTTTGTTGTTTTAGAAGGGTAGAATTTCAGACATGACCTCAGAGTCATAGTCCACATTCTGGGCTTCTGGAAGCAGGCACTATAACACAATTAAACAGGTTGTCTTACCTTGCCTTCCCTGAAGCAGAGCTTGCCCTTTTCCTGAGAAGCAGGGAGGAGGGGGAGGGGAGGTAGAGTGGAGTGAAGCCACTAAAGAGTGTGATATCCAAGTCCCATCAGGGCAGTAAGGGCCACACTCTCTCAGGACCTGAAGACGCTTCCCACAGCGCCATCCACAGTTGCCTGACCCCTGCTGCCTCCCGTCTCACTGGGCACCAGTCTGCTAGCTGGTAACATATTATAGGCAGTGTGTGCTTGAGGGACCGTCCACCAACACAAGGTGGTTTGAAGTCATAGTGAGCCAGCCAGATGGGAAACAAGACCTCAGAGGATCTGCTACAAGCACTGCCTTCCAGAGTGGCACCAGGACAGTTTCAGTGTGTAGTGGGCCTCAGCCATCTTGAGAAGCAGCACTTCATGAACAGATGGGCACTGCCACAGCCTGGCTTCCTGTTTCAGGTGGTGCTTGTCCCACTCAGTGCCTCGTCTCTCCCTGCAGGGATCGGTGGGGGAATCGTCCACCAGCACGAGCTGATCCACGGCAGTTCCTTCTGTGCGGCGGAGCTTGGCCATCTCGTGGTGTCTCTGGACGGTCCTGACTGTTCCTGTGGAAGCCATGGGTGTATTGAAGCATATGCCTCTGGAATGGCCTTGCAGAGGGAAGCAAAGAAGCTCCATGATGGTTGGTATCTGTCACCTTCAGAAGTAACTAACCGAAAGGCAGACAAGGACATGGGAGTAGAAATTGTAATTTCTACTGTAGAGAGCTGACATGGAAGCCGTGATTTTGAAGTCTTCATTTCCCTCATTCTGAAGCTTCAGGGCATCTTTGGTCCTGATTCAGATTTACACTTGTCCTTGCCTGGGGAAGGTGCACAGGGCCTACCACCCAAGACAGCAGGGAAGTTCTTTTGGTTTTGTTTCTCAGCCATCAGTGTGCACAACCCAGACTCCATGTCCATTTTAGTGACAAACAGTGAACAGCTTCCGTTTCAGTGTGCCACATGCACTGAGAGCAATGGCCAAGGTGGTGGCAACCTGTACAGAGGACACTAGAGTTCCCTCCCTGCCCTCCATACAGGGAAAGGAAGGAGTGTCAGGGCACCATCCTGGGAGCCGAGCCTCAGGGAGTCCATGAATGAAAGGTGTGGCAGAGGCAGTGGTGTCCAGGGGGAGGCGGAGAGGGCTCAGTCAGTGAAGCCTTGCCTCATAAGCGTGAGGGCTTCATGAGGGTCCTGAGCACCCACAGCTGGCAGCTGCTGCACATCTGCGATCCCAGCAGGAGGCTCCCTGGGGCTTTCAGGGACTGGTGAATTCTAGGTTCCATTAGAGACCCTGCCTCTACTGTTTACTTAGCACTTAGTAGAGCCAGCTTTGTACATAACCATGTCCACTGTCTAATTTAATTCCTTAAGTAATTCTAGTTTTTATTACCCCAGTCTTGTAGAAAAGAGAACCATTCAGAATGAAATGATGTGGGCGAGCCTGTGCAGCTAGTAGTGAGTGCTGGGACAGATGTGAGTGGGAACTGGCCAGGCCTGTCACTCCGCCTCTCAGAGCTGGGCGGAGAAGGGAGAGTGGGGTGGGGAGGATAAGAAGGACCGTCTGTCCTACAACGAGGGGAAGCCAGGGAAGCAGCAAGTAGGAGCTGCTCAGCTTCCATGCAGGTAAGTTCAGAACTGTGCTGGCAAGAGGGCAGCAGAGGCTCGGGCAATGTGTGGGTATCATCACATGACAAGTGGTTCCGCCTCATTGCTGGAGGCCCCCTCAGGGCTGCTCATTCCTGACTGCTCCTCCTGTTTGCTCAGAGGACCTGCTCTTGGTGGAAGGGATGTCAGTGCCAAAAGACGAAGCTGTGGGCGCCCTCCATCTCATCCAAGCTGCCAAGCTGGGCAACGTGAAGGCCCAGAGCATCTTACGAACAGGTGAGCCTGTGGTCCCAGATGCCCAGGGCTCCCGGAGAGCCTCAGTTTCCCTCAGGCGCAGTGTTCTCTCTGCACTGTGCACTCGGATACTTTTCCTGCTGAGAGGGAAAGCACTGCCTTTAAATGTGTTGCAATCCTTATTTTATACTAAAATACCACGAGTTTATGTAGAGGTGTTCAGAGAAGTATAGGACAGGAGGAAGAAAACTACCGAGTTTTCCCACTCTGTCACCATGGTTGGGATGTCTTTCCAGCCTTCTGGTATGGTCGTAGCTTACAGTATATACAAAATTTTATCTATTTTTGCAGTGCTTAGAATAAACACAGGGTCTTATCTATTCTGGCAAGCACTATGCTACTAAGCTAGACCCCCATTCCTCTTTTTTTCCTCAGATGGGGTCCCCTTTATTGTCTGTGCTGACACCAAGATAGAAATTGGAAAGAAAGATATGTTAGCTGAGAGACCTAGGGAAGACAGAACATCAGCTCTAGAAATCTAGGTAGCAGCTTGCATGGTTAGGTGAGTTCAAGACCAGCCTAGGCTACGGAATGAGAACTGTCAGAAAGGAGAATAAGTCAGGACACTCTCATACAGACCTCTTCTCAGGAGGCTAAGGCAGGAGAATTGCTTGATTCCAATAGTTCTGAGCCATGTCATGAGACTCCTGTCTCAAAGCAAAACAAAAAGCCAGCTCAGACCTTATAGACAAGATAAGGAATGTTGAGTTGGCAGCCTGCCTGCCTGGATCATACAGTAAGAGTCTGCCTCAAAAATAGAAAACAAAAAACGTAAGAAAGAGTAAGTCATCAACAGGTTTGGTGTCTCTCTACCTAGTCCTGGTTGTCTGGAACTCACTGTATAGAGCAGGCTCAGAGATCCACCTACCTGTGTCTCCTGAGGACTGAAGCTGTGCGCCATCACGCCCGGCCTTCAGGAATAGCGTTCACCTGTAGCACTTCTAGTCTGATTTCACATCTGGACGCCTCTGCCTTTGCCCCCCGCAGCTGGAACGGCTCTGGGACTTGGGGTCGTGAACATCCTCCACACCATGAATCCTTCCCTGGTGATCCTGTCTGGAGTCCTGGCTAGTCACTACATCCACATGGTGAGGGACGTCATCCGCCAGCAAGCCTTGGCCTCCGTGCAGGACGTGGACGTGGTGGTTTCCGACTTGGTTGACCCGGCCCTGCTTGGGGCGGCCAGCATGGTTCTAGACTACACAACCCGCAGGATCCACTAGGCCTCCTGGGAATGGACATGGATTGAGACCCAAGAGCTACTTAGTGGACCGTGTTCTTTTAGATTTGGGGCAAATTTGGGGGCGCTGCTGAGACAGCTCAGTGGTTAAGAGTCTGAACTGCTCTTCCAAAGACCCAAGTTCAGTTGCCAGCACCCATGTCAGGCAGCTCAATTGCCTGAAAGCCAAGCTCCAGGAGATCCAATGCCCTAGCTCTAGGGCACTGCACTCAAATGTACATACTCCTCTCCCACACACACATAAATAAAAATAAATCTTATTTTTTAAAAGGCAAACTTGATGTTTAATCCCAGAAATACCAGCAGAAATATCTTTGCTTTTTTTCTTCTCTTCTGTATTAGTTAGGGTTCCCTAGAAGAACAGAACTGATAGAATGAATCCCTCTCTATAAAGGGGATTATTAGAAGGCTCACAGGCTGTGGTTCAGCTAGTCCAACAATGGCTGTCTTGCAAGGGAAAGTCCAAGAGCCCTGCTCAGTACATGAGGCTGGATGTCTCAGCTGGTCTCCAGTGTACATCAGAATTGTGAAGCAGGCTTTAACACTTGTGAATGGAAAGCAAGGACACCAGGAGCCAGCAATCGCTTCCTTCTTCCATGTACTTTACAGAAACTGTCACCAGGAAGTGTGGTCCAGATTAAAGGCGGATCTTCCCACCTCAAAAGATGTGGATTAAAAGTGGACCTTCCTACTTCAAATGATTTAATTAAAAATCCCTCCCAAGCGTACCCAGCCTCTTGGGTTTTAGTTAATTCCAGATGTAATCAAGTTGACAACCAAGACTAGAATCACCCCTTTCAAATCCACCCTTCTCCCGAGCAAAGGCTGCTCTGATAGGGTCATCTTACAGCAACCCCTGCTGTGGGTTCCAGGGACACTACCTGTGCCAAAAGGAACAAGAGCAACCGACCCAGAAAGTGTAGGAATCCTCATAGACCTTGGGATGCCAGCATCATGGGAAGGCTTAGGCTAATAGTTCTTCCCAGACCACAGAGAGAGCCTGTCACACAACAGAAGAAAAGCTCACCAGAAATGCCTGCTCACTTTGTATTTTAGCACTTTATACATTTCACAACTTTCCAAGAAGGCAGACTCCTGTTAAATAGTCACCACAGTCAAGGGACTGGACAGATGTGGCACACCCCGTGTCTGCTGAAAGATGCTTTACTTGTGGAGTTTGTGAGATACTTTAGACTGGGGTCCAAGTTATGGTGGCCTTAGTGGCCAACCTTATCTCCCCAGAGATAGCAGGCAGGACTGAGAGCTTCTGGAAGGAGAGCCTCTCACTGCTTTCTGTGACCCAGAATGTCAGTGGAGGCAGAGTGTGTGTGTGCGCATTTCCGAGTGCTGTGTGACACCTACAGCTCAGAGCTATGGATCTGGATTCTGACTAAATTATTGTCTTTATGTTTGGTTTGTTTTTGAGACAGAATCTCATTTGTATCCTTGGTTAGTCTTAAACTCAGAACAATCCTCCTGCCCCAGCTTCCAGAGTACTGGGATTATAGACAATGAGTCACCACACCCAGTTTAAAATCAGCTCTTTCTTGGATGACAAAATATAAAAGTCCGAAGTTCTGTCTACTAACTGTACCCTGGCATAAGCACCAACAAGTGCCAGTCTATCAGTTACCTTCTGCTGCTGTGATGAAGGTGACCAAGGCAACTTATAGAAGGGAGAGTTTCGTTTAGCTTACAGTTCTAGAGAATCCATAAAGGCAGAGGAGGCAGAGGAGCAGGAGGCCAGGGCAGGGAGCCTCAGAAATCACATCCTCAACTACAAGCAAACAGCAGGGTAAGTGACTGCAAATGGGGGAGGCCACGGGCTCACCCAGGCTGCACACAGCAAAGAGCAGCACTGAGGAGCACACACTGACAGACCTGAGCCTACGGAAGACATTCCCAAACTATATCCACTCCTGACTCCCATAAACTCATGGACATAAGCAATGCAGAGTACAGTCAGCCCACCTGTAAGAGTCCCTGTGGTCTCTAACGGCCTCAATACTAAGTACTAACTTTCTTCTGAGATGTGAGGGGATCTCTCACCTACAAGCACCTGGTAAAATGAAAATTACAGACTTCCACAATGGCAGAGTATACATTTTGTTTCCAAAGACAGCAGTAGAGACATGGGACTAGGAGCATGAGGAATGACAGTGGGGAACAGGAGCACAGTGAGAACACTGGACATAAACCAAACCCTACAGCTTCATGCCTACACCGAGGCCATCAGGGTCAAAGGGTTTAGGGGCTCAGCGCTCCAGCTTTGCTGTCGCCAACATACATATCTTTCTTGGACTGGTTATATCCACCTTTAACCAGTGGTTCTCAACCTTCCTAATGCTGTAATCCTTTAATACAGTTCCATTATTAAATGAATTTAATACAACTCATGTTGTGGTGACCCCCAGCCATATTACTCTTGCTATTTTGTTGCTAACTGTAATTCTACTACTGCTATGAATCATAGTGTAAATATGTTATACAGGATATCTGATTTATGCCCCCCTGTGAAAAGGGTCTTCTGACCCCTCAAAGGGGTCACAACCTACAAGTTGAGAACAGCTGCATTCAGTCATCACCTGGGCCCGGTTATTACCCAGGCTGCTATGTCTGGGGCAGAGGGTGCACACAAGGGGGTCTCATCACTCACTAATGGGTGAGCCTGCAATTACTGCACACCAAACAATGGCACTGCTGCCATGCTGTGAGCCATACATTTGAAAGGATGATACAAAATTGAAAGCCAAGTCTTAGTTTTAATCAGATTTGTAGAAAGTATCATATATTCTGACAAAATATATATGGTTAAACTGTCTCAATTTAAATATTTTATTGTGATTCTGAACCAAATTTAAAAGAAAAAAATACATTCTTTGTCCAAATCTTAACACCCTTACAGTCTGCTTATCCTTACCTCAGCTAAAAGCATTTCTTTTCCCTAAAGAGCGTTGTATTTGTGGCCTTGCTTACCTTTTATCATACATAATAATTTGTTATCAAGTACCACTGCTTTCTTAACTGAGGGAAAAGGAGCTACTAATAGAGACCATTATTAAACTAGCATTTAGTATCTAACACAGAGAAAAGGTAGCCCCAAGAAGGAAGCTCAAAACTAAATATTGAATACCCATTGAATAAACCCCTGAACCAGTTACTACTTCCTCTTTTTAGAGGCAGGGTCTCACTGTGCAGCCTTAGTGGGCTTGGAGCTCACTATATAGACCAGGCTGGCCTCGAACTCAAAGAGATCCACTTGCCTCTGCTTCACCAGTCCTGGGATGGAAGGTGTGTGCCATTATGGCCAGCCTCTTCCTTCATTCTGCCACCTTATAAAGCTACACGTGGCTAAGTGAGAACTGTAAACGCTGTGTAACAAAAGACACAAAAGGATTCCAAACAACAGTGACTCCATCCGTGATGTCTGTCAGAAGCTGGGAGAGCCTTGGCTCCCAGCGCACTGCACTTACTAGAGCTGACACGAAGGTCTCTCGGGTGCTCTGTGGGCGAGCTCGAGTTTCCTTGATCCACAGTGGCTTCACCACAGAAGAGCTTCTCATACAGAGTGGCTCAGGGTTACCAGGTAGAGATTTAACACCTCTGCTGTGTGTCCTTTATGATCTAGCTTGGAACTCACAGCCATCATTTCTGTCCTTTAGTTTATTTCATCTGGATAATATCAAAATTTAAAACTGTCACACATCCAAGAAAACCCCAGACAATGTAGCCAATACCAAAACCAAGGGCCATGTTCTAGGACCATGGGAGCTCAGGGGAGAGAGTAAGGCATCATGGAGAGGCTTTTAAACTGGTTCTTAAGTTAGACCCTATGTCAAAAAGTAAAGAGGGCAGTTGTCAGGCTGTGGTACATGCTTACCTCGCATACCCAAGACCCTGCGTTCACTCTCGTACCCCACCACCCAACACCAGACTATGGAGTTACTATAGTTTAAAAAGAGTGGATGCTCAACGGCTGTGCCCCAGACATAACTAAGAATCACTCACCCCTTTAAGCCTGCCCCAAGCTGCAGCACCATGTTGAGATCAATTAAAGATGCTTCATGTATATATTGTTTGAAACAGAAATTTATTCTCAGAATAATGCACAAAAGCACAGGTTGAGGCTACTGTTGGGAGCTTCCCTCCCTTCCTCTTCCTCTCTCTTCTCTGAATGCCAGGGAGAACACAGTTGAAGGAAACATGCAATCACAAACAATGATCAACTCTAAAGACAAAAGGTTTGGTCCAAAGAAACTCAACATAATTAATCCAATTACGTGAACAGCTTCACTGAGTAGGATTAAGATATTGTAGACGTAGTGTTTCCACAGGGTGACTCTTCAATGCACCAGGGGGGCCTGCTTCAGGGAGATGAGGACTGAGCGCATGCGAGAGACATCTTTGGCCTGTTTGCTGGACTTGGGGTTAAAGTCACACAGGCGGGCCACCCGCTCCCACTCAGTGCCTGGGGATGACTCGTCAATGTCGTTTACAAAGGCTTCTTCTGCTGCCCTGGAACCAATAACAAAATATGTTGGCTTAATGTAAAAAACCCTTTGAGCAATCTGGTGGCTGCCTTGCTATAACTTGTTACAGAGTAAGTGGCTTTTGACTCAGTGGCATTCTGGTTTTCCAGAGAGTACCAGCCCCTAGCTCAGGTCAGAAACAAGGGCAGACATGTGGCCAGCTCTCCTAGATACAGATACCCAGGCTGCTGTGTGAAATGGCGGAGTACAGGTTTGGTTCAGGGCTTGGTCTGTCTCTATGGCTGTCTTTGCTCATCAGAGCATGAAAAAGCAAGTCCTTGGCCAACTACAAACTGCTTTTCTGAACAAGAGCAAAGCAGCAGGCTGATCAAGGGCTTGCAGAGTAGCTTGTGCTGGCTCTCCTGAAGTTCAAGGGAATTAAGACTTCTAAAAAGCCCTTGGGTCAGTGTAAGCCTTAAACTTACTCCTAAGGCTGGAGAGAAACAGGGCAGAGCAAAAGGCATTCAAGACCAAGCTCCCATGCGAGCAGGCACTAGACATTAAAGCCATTCTGGAGGGGGTTGGTAGGACATTCACCAGCTCAGCCAACAGTCTGCCATTTTCTCTCCAGTCAGGTGTCTGGTGCCACTCAGAGAAGACCCTGGCAGGAGAGCCAAAGTGAGCTGGTTTTGGCAGGATGCCACCCCAACATTCTTTCACATCAGGATCAGCCCGCCCCCAGTGGGAACTAACTGGCTGGAGCAACAGCCCAAAGGCACGTGGGAGAAGTGGGAGAGACATGATGGACTTCAGCTACTCCAACAAGCATCACGGGCAAAGCAAAAGCAATGGAGATGACCGGTCTGTGGGGACAGAGGGTGGCACTATCACAGGGATGGCCGTGGCAAACACTGCTGAAGCCCAGAGCCACTACAACACTGCGACTTCATGGCACACACAGTTAGGGGCAGTGAGAAAGGTTTACTTAACTGTTCTAGGCTGTAGCAAGGATGGTTTATGTTTGTGCTTAAAGGTGAAGAGAAGAAAAGAAACAAGGAGAAACTTTAGGTCAGATACAGAAAATGAGGATGGCTCAATGCAGATGTCAGTAAGCTAGACATGCCCTTGCCGTTCTCTCTAGGTCTGGGAGCGTGCTGCCTTTGCCGGGCCACCCTGCTGTCCAGCAAACCCAGACTCAACTTTTCCAGTCTCCATTTCTACTCCAGAGAATGTGTAAAAGTCAAATCGAACACCACCTGTAAGTCCAGCATTTCACAAGTCTCAGTGCAAACTCACCCGGGGCCCAGGAAACCCAGTGCTGCCGTCTAATGAGGTGGCCATCTCAGGGTCATGGGCCCCAGGGACTCTGTCTACCACCTTGCCCGAGTAGTTGTTATTTTCTCCTCCTAGTTCCGTCATAAAAAGGACTATTCCCAAGTCCTCAGCAATACTGTTTTCATAACAAGGATCTTTATTAAAAAAAAAAAAAAAAAAGCTTTTCCAGAAAAGATAGTTTTCTGGGGGAGAAAACTGAAGTAGTTTATTGGACAGTTCTGACTATCTTGACTTCACAGCCAGGGGCCTCTGTGCTGGGGGAGGGGACAGAGCACCAGAAGCTGGCCACTAAAATAGCAATTTCTGATATCTAAGACCAGGGAAAAGCAGTGACAGATACCCATGCTGCCTGAGTAAGTGATACTTCACATTCTTTAAGGATCAGGAAGGAATTGGCAAGGCAGAGCCTCCCTCTTTCCCCCTCCCCTTCCCAGCTCTGACTCTGATAATCTATGGTGCTGCTGACCATGGGTCCTAACATCTTAGGGCATCACCGGCTCCACAGGGAGACTGTCCTTTCATCTTAGACAGACAAGCAGGCAGCAGGGCCTGGAAGCTGGCAACACCAGCAAGTGGTCAGACCCACCTAAGCCCAAAACAGAGAGCATGAAAGCTTGCTTCCCTCAGGACCTCAAGTGTGACAATGGTCACCAGGGAGTGTGTGGTGTGATAATTCTGCAAAACTAGCAACAGTCATATCTAGCTTATCAACTCTCAGGCAGCCCCACAGAGCCAATGTGAAATATTTTAAAAAGCAAAGCAACTTGTGACAAAAAGGAGCATTAACTCTAAACAGAAAGAAAGAATCAAAACAAGAAAAGGAATTAGTTTTGCAACATACACATAACCAATCACGTCAGCGAAGGGTTGTTTGTAGAAAGCTTCATCTGCCACCCTAGACAGCAAGAAGTCCAAAAGGCAGGCAAGCAGGCAGGAAAAAAGAGAAAACATTGAGAAGCAGAAACATCTAAAATCCACAGTAGAGGTGTGACAGCACCCCGGGGAGCTGTTCAAGGCTCCATCTGACCCCAGGGGGCTTCCAGCGGTGCGCACTCCAGTGAGCTGAGACATCTTGGAAGCTGGCCTTCATGGGCTCTCCACAGGAGAGCACTGCAGCTTCAGCTTTGGGCCTTACCTGTGACAACCTTTAGTAAGCACTTTGTTAGGGGCTACATGCTGCTCCACACAGGCAACCATTACCACCCATGCTGACGGCGTTCTCGCCCTCCTCCAGTAAGGTGACTTGGTCAGCTAGTGGCGGTGTGGCTCACAGTGCACATGTTTTATTCACTATAAATTAACGTTTGCCAGCTCAGGAATAATCACTGGGTATGATCACTGCCAGGGAAATGATGGGCACATCCCACAGATTCAATCCCAAATCCTGGGCCCACTCACTTTCCCCTACCCGCTAGGTGGGATAAAAAACCTGTGGCTGTTGCAAAATGTCAGTCTTAGACATAAGAGGCTGGAGGGTAAGTAGGCTGGGGACATGGAAGCTAGTTTGGGCTCTGGCCCTGGGATTCTGTGTCTGCTCAGGGAGCCAGGACAGTTTCTAAACGCTTACATGCCAGTCTGGGCTTCTGATAAAGTGTAGCTTAAACCCTGACCTCACCAGGTCTTTATATACTCGGGGTGGGGGACCGGTGGGGAGACTAACCAGGGCACAGTGTGTCAAGAAGGTGCACTGCAAATAACCTTCCTAAGTCTCAGCTTGTCCTTTTGCCACAGTGTTTTAAGGATAAAAAAGGAATCTCACTCTGTAGCCCTGACCTCCTGAAAGTGAGAAGGCAGTAACTGGCTAGAAGGGCCATGTTTAAAGGACAATCACAATCACACATTAACTTACACATACATTTATTTGAAAACAAATTCTAGTAACATATATTCTAGTTTGTATTTATTTCATTTTGATACAGGGTCTCATGTAGCCCAGGCTGGCCTTAAAAACTGGACAGGTAACTGAGGATGACCTTGAAGTTCTAGTTCTCCTGCCTTTATCCCCAGTCTTAGGAATGCTGAGATTGTGTATCCACCTCACACAGCGCAGACGACCAAGCCCAGGGCCTTACGCGTGCTATGCAGTCACTACTGAACCACACCTCCAGCAGTTTTAGTTTACGTTTAAAATGCACACACTCTTCATTCTTTCCTAATTCTCTACACAGAGGATATCTGTGGAAATTTAAAGAAAGCAAAAGGAGCAGCCTGGCTGAAACTGGAGGACTCAGCAGGGAAACAGCTGCTGGTGAGTCAAGCAAAGTGGGAGGCAAAGAAGGGCAGCAGCTCTCCCACCCTAACCCTTTAGTTTACAGAAGGTTTAGCTCTAATCCATTTACTGCTGCCTCCTCTAACTGGGGAGAAGAAAGGTCTGCTCCTCCCCTGGAGACCACTTGACAACAAAGGCCTTTGTGAGGAGGCTCTGCCCCAAGAATAGAGCTTGTTCAAAGACAAACAAGCAGGGCCTCTGAAGGACAACATTATACACAGCACACACAGGCACCCCACCTGTGTGCTCTTCTCCCAGGATAAGGCAGAGCTGGGATCAGCAACTGTCAGGGTGCTCAGGGGAGCCTGGGAAAGGGGAGAGGGATGCCTGACTGAAGGCTAAAACACAACTCAGAACTTCACTCCATAAATAGCTTCCCAGTGGGCATGGAAAGAAGTCTACCACCACTAAGAGTAATGGGCTTAATACCTCAAATGTTTTAGGCCTTGGTTAGATCTCAAAGTCCTAACACCAGAGACCTCTGACAAGGGGAATGTTTCTCTTCTCACTTGGGAAGAAGCTGTTTTAGAGTTGTCCTCCACAGATGAACTGCAGGAGACTTCCACTGTTCTGAGTCCTGAAAAGGGAATTCTTCCTCACAGGCCAGTACTGAATGGTTCATGCTCTGGTACAAGCGACAGGTAGGCCCCGACTTGGATAAAAGACGCAGCTTGGCACTGACAACACACTACTGTCTGCGTGGGTCCCCCATCTGCTGACCCTTCTACACCCACTCCAGACGACCTGGCCTGCATGTGCTCCCAGTGTCTTGGTGAGGTGTTTTGTTTAAGAATAGGTCTACATGTCCCAGGTTAGCCTCATTTCTGTCTCAGCCTTCAGAGCATCCGATTATAGTAGTGTGGTACCACAAATGGCTTGACGGATACCTGTCCTTCCCTCTGTCATTTTGAGGATTTAACACATCACAGAGCTTCATTCCTAGCCCCTCAAATGATTTATAAACCCTCCTAACCACCATCCTCTGAAGAAACCACTGGAAGCCGGGCAGCAGTAGCACAGGCCTTTAATCCCAGCACTCGGGAGGAGATAGATCTCTCTGAATTTGACACCAGCCACCAGGATTACATAGAAAGACTTTCAAAATAAAAACAAAAAACCAAAACTACAGGACTAAAGAGTGAAAAAGGTATCTTCTCTCCTAGGACTGTGGGGATGGTGGCTAGCATACTCTAACTTTATGCACAGACTGGAGCCTGCGAGCAGGGTTTACAAGGCTGGTTTCTGACAGCGATATGCTAACACTCCATGAGAATCTCTTCTCTCTGAAACTAGGGAAGGTCAGGCAACTCAACACTCTACAATTCCAAGTAAACTAAAGTACTACAATCTGACTACATGTTCAAGAACCTCACCCTCTAAGGTTAAGTTCCTACAATAGACATGGGGTATCCCTTTAATTAAAGGGAGTAAGCAAAAACTTCTGCAATAGAAAGCCTGCTCCCAGTGTCTTCATCATTAAGTTTGAAACTCTATTTGTCAAGTTGCTGAAGCCATCAGGACCTGCTGCAGGAAGAGTGAGTGGACCTGACCTAGAGCCTTCGGGGTGGAGCGGGTGCTGAGGCACCTTTGCTGGGCAGCATCCCCACACTGCAGAGCTGCAATTGACCCTGGGGGGTGGGGGGGAGGGCAGGAGCCTGGCATTTCACACTGCACATAAGGGCCAAAGCTCTGGGCAGCTGGATGGCAACTGACCCTGAGCACACAGTTGTTCCCACCTTACTCAAATACCCCTCTGAGAAATGACCAGGTTGAGAGGCCTGGCCTTGGCATAAAAGGACAGTGCCAACGATGATCAAGAAACACAGAAGATTTAAAGGACTGTCACATGGAAGAGCTCACTTATTCTGTCACAGCTACTTCACAAGGGCAGTATCAACTGGCTGGTGAAGGGATCGGCTACATTTTCTGAAGATTTCCATCTAAGAGCTGCAACCCCAAAAGCCGAAAACAACAAAAAAACAAAACCTGACCCAGCCCATAGAGAGTAACCTAAAGCCCAGTCTGCCTTGGAAGTAAGGGCTCCTAAGAAATGAGTGCACACCACAGCTACTGGTTGGTAATGACAGGAGAGTGAGTGCTTTCTCTCCCCACAGTATTAACTTTCAGTAAAAAAAAAAAAAAAGTATATATATATGTGTGTGTGTGTGTGTGTGTGTGTGTGTGTGTGTGTGTGTGTGTATATATATATATATATATATGCACTTTTTAGGATACCAATTCAAAGCTTCTTAAGCACAGGTGGTAGTCAGTGAAGCCTTAATCCTGTGGTCCATGTTGGAACCTCCTGAGCTACCTAATTACAGAGCACGTCCATGCTAAGGACTTCAGAAAGCCTCTTTAGGAGGGCAGGGCTACATTTAGGGGATCTGCATAAGATAGTCCGTAATTGTCTCCAAAGTAAGAGACTCTGCAACTGACCTTCCCCCTCAGGGCTCCCCAGGGCCTAACTTTCCCGGATCACGCCATTACACCTGATGAAACCAAACCCAGTTTAAGAGCAAAACTCAATCCAAGCTGAATTTTGTTCACAAGACTGCTTCTAGCAGTTTCTTCCAGATCTCCAGGGCCTTCCTAAGAAGGCAGGCACAGTAGGAACCTAGACTGGGTTCTAGAATGGATCCGACTCAGTTTCAGAGAAAAGACCAACCTGTTGTTTGCCTTTGTCTTCTGTAGCTGCTCGTCCTGCCTCGCGTACCACTCTTCCAGCTCCTTTATCGCCTTTTCTTTCCACTCCGCTTCTTGCTTCCGAGAATTGGCATCTTGTAAAAGAGAGAAAAGGAATACAACTGAGGGAAAGCAAAAATAAGTTCATTTCAACGTGTGATATTTTGGTCCTACTGAATTCACCAAGGTATTGGAATGCCTGCGCATATATATGTTGGGAAGATGACGGGAGCTGGCCATCAGGTAAGGGCACTGGCTACTCTCTCAGAGGACCAGGGTTCCAGGCCCAGCACCCTATCTCATGGTTAACTCCAGTCCCTCCTCGGCCTCTACAGGTACCTCAAACATATGGTGCACAGGCAGACACGCAACTTTTGTGGAGCCAGTATTTCATGTAGCCCAGGATGACCCTAAACCTATGACATCAGTGAAAACCTTGAACTTCTGCCTCCCACTTTCCCCTCTGAATGATCGTCTACAGAAATGTATGACTATGCCCAGTTTTGTACTGTGTTAGGGCTGACTTCAGACTGTGTGCATGTTGGCAAGCACTCACCCAACTAACTGAACAGATTCTTCTAACTCTTCTAGAAATGTACATAGTCCACACCCCTAATGTAACCATTCATGGTTTTATACAACACAAAGTTACTCTCCTAACTATAAATATGGTGGAAACTCTTGTGTTAGGCAGGAATAGTAAATTTCGCAGAGGTAGAAATGACTCACAAATCAGAGACTAGAAGGACACAGGACCACAGCTTGGTCAGCAGTTAGTTTGTAATAGAGTTAACTGAAAGACAACAGGGGCAGAAGGAGCTTCAGGGGCCAAGGACACAGGATCACTGTTTAACAATCACGTACATTCAGAAAATACACATATGTAGGTTTACTAGCCTGGGTTCTCAAAACATTTTCTCCTTTGGAAGCTTTTTAATTTTTGGTGTATGTGTGTGTGTGTGCTCACACACAATCAGGCACATTTGCAGGTGCCCAGAGACCAGAGGCATGAGAACCCATGAGATGGAGTTACAGACACTTGTGAGCTGCCGTGTGGGTGCTAGGAACTGAACCTGGGTCCTTTGCAAGAGCAGCAAGTGCTCATAACCACTGAGCCATCTCTCCAACTCCAATGTGAAGTTTTATGATTAAATGTAGTTTTGCACAATGTCCAGTTGAAGACAACATGTCACAAAGGTAGGGAGGCGTGATCACCACCAGCGGCACACGTGACACTCTGTCAAACATGTTCTTGGGGACATCCTCTTTGGCATGTGCTTTATATGTATCTCAATCTTTACAATACTCCAAGAAGATAAATTTAGGTTCATTTTCAGCAGTGAAGAAGGGAAGAAAAATCCTCAAAACGTTGAGTAAACTTGCCATGGATAAGGGGAGAGCCAAGACCTAGTGTGCTCCTAACTCACTGATTTACCTCAGCAGGCAAGCCTGGGTTATCACATGATTACATAACCATCAAGGCTACCAGTAACCCCGAGCTCTCTGAGTGCACAGTAAGGGCCAACCTGTAATTAGCATCCTGGAGAGGAAAGGGAGAGCAGGCTGGCACCAAGTAAAGACTGGTCTGAAGAAGCAAGAGCACTCCTGGGCGTCTGCCCTTTGTAAGACACGCTAACAAGCTGAGCCAGGCTATGGGCGTCACCTCCAAGTGTCCTGCTACTACAGACTCTGCTGTTGTTCAACTCACCAGAAATGGCCTGGCACTCACACAAGACCCGTCTACTTGGGGTTTCCACTAAAGCCTCTGACATACTGGCAGAGACCTTCTGACGGTCCTGTCCATGGCACACATAGGACAGAGGATAAACTATTCTGCTATCAGATTCTGGAAGTTGAGGAGGCCATGTGAGCTTCAAGGAAAATCTACCACCAAGCCTAATTAACTGCAAAGTGGAATTACTTCCCAATCACAGACCTTCTGTGGCTGGCAAGATGGCTCTGGGGTAGAAGCATTTGCCATACAAACCTGACGACCTGAGCCCAGCCCTGGCTCCCACAATGGATCCCTAAAATGTTTAAATTTAAGTGTTTTTTGATTGGACTATATTCTTTCTATTTATTCTAACAATCTTTAAAATTATTTTTGTTAGGGCTAGGCATGACAGCACATACCTTTAGTTCCAGCACCTGGGAGGCAGAGGCAGATGGTTTTCTGTAAATCTGAGGCCAGTCTGATCTAAGTATCAAGTTCCAGAACAGCCAGAGCAAGAGATACATAATAGAGAGATTGTGTCTTTAAAAAAAAAAAAGTCTTTCTTTTTTCAGAGTTTCATTAGGTGGCCTAAAATGGACGGTAACCTGCTGTAACAGCTCAGACTGGCCTCAAACTTGTCTTTCACTTACTAGGATTAGTGGCAGGTATCACCATAGCCAGCATCTGTATTTTTTCATTAAATGTTAGGATCAAAATATGGACATTTTTCTAAAATGGATCAGTCTAACTGGAAGTAAAATGGGTGATCATCTGTAACAGAATGTATTTAATATAAAAACCAGGATGTTTGTTTTCTGGCTTTTACAGATTTAGGATGTGCTGCTAGAAGTAATGCCGAATCCTTTCTGTCAGCCTGCTGGGACACAGATCTAAAAGCATGAGCCGCGGCAGAAAGGAAGGAACCTTCTTCTTCCCCGGCCGCCCTCACTGCTCCTTACAGGAGTGCCATTTGAGAACATGGCCACCAACTCTTCTTTAACACCCATGCTTTCTCAGTTCCTGCAGGAAAAAAGGGTGAAACTGCAGAAACCCCTAACTGCCAACAATCTGACTGCAATACAAGACCAAATGTTTGACTTTCCCTAAAGTAGCCACCCTGAGTTGGGACTGGGGATGCATACCTGTAATCTCGGTGCTCAGGAGGTTCCTAAGTTTAAAGCCAGTTTGGTATACACAACAAATTTCAGGTCAAATTGGGCTACACATGAGACTTTGTGGTGCAGCTGGGTAAAGGCTCCTTGGTTAAGAAAATTCTACAAAAAATTGTTCAAAACACAAAGTTGATGAAGAAAGGAAAGAAAGAAAGAAAGAAAGAAAGAAAGAAAGAAAGAAAGAAAGAAAGAAAGAAAGAAAGAAAGAAAGAAAGAAAGAAAGAAATTTCCTACCATAAAAAAAAATGTCATCAAAATGTACTCTTTCTGTGAAGACAAACTCTGCATCCAAGCCTTCACTAAAGACACACAAAAAGCAAGCAGAAAAACCTTGGCTGCTAAGACCTGACAGCCTGTTTGCAACTCCTTAAACTTCATTCTCCAATACAGTAGCTTCCAGCCACACATGGCTACTGGAATGTAAGCTTACTAAAAATGAGCAAAGTATAAAACTGAGCTTCTGAATTCCAGTTACAAGACTTGAACACCCACATATGGCCAGGGGCTACTAGAGTGTGTATCACCATATCCAGCACTAACAGTAAAGACAAGGACCAAATTGGCCAAAGGTATAGATACCAAGTATTTCGACTGAGGAAAAGACGTTTAGTTGCTGCTATTATTTAGGGTCACTGTTTTGAAAGCTTTGAAACTAGGGATAAAAGATCTGGCACTGACTGGTTAGGTTATTTGGACAAGGTCTTTTCCTATTTCTAGGAGTCAGTTACCCCATCTGAAACACAAGGAGTCAGTTTTCATTCGGTCAGGGTCTGGGGAGTACTGCTACTGGCGTAGGTCCATGAAGACGTCACTATTTTAGAAGTTATAGGATAAAATAGACAGGAAGTTGTGTCTGTCTGTTAGAGCTGATCAGCCAGATCAGAAGGCGTATATGCACATCTCTCTATAAATCACACATGTAGACTGGAGAGGTGCCCCAGCAGTTAAGAGCATTTGTTGCTCTTACAGAGGATCCTAGGATCCTCCAGGTCCGTACGTACATACACACACACACACACACACACACACACACACACACACACACTCACACTCACACACACACTCACACTCACACACACACTCACACACACACACACACACACACTCACACACACACACACACACACACACACACACACACACACACACACGCTCAAGCAAAACACCCAGGCACACAAAATATAATAAATCTAAAAACAAATGAAGCACACACATACAGATATACAATCTAAATGAAAGTCATTAAGAGCTGGGCATGACGGTGCAAGCCTTTACTCTCAGCACTCAGGAGTCTGAGGCAGGCAGGAACTCTGAGTTCCAGGCTAACCTGGTCTACACAGCGAGCCCCGGGACAACCAGGACTACAAAGAGAGACTGTCTCAAAAACAAAAAAGAAAACAAAACAAAATCCCTTAATGTTCATTTTCCTACTGTTAGGCTTGAAGTATTAACAAGTACCCAAAGAAAGCAAACACTATTGGTCACCTCCTCACACTGTCACAGCACGCCACACCACCAGGCTTCCCTTGTCTTGAATAGGTGACACTAAGGTGTACAATTCTACCAGAAGCTGATCCCAAAGTAGGGCTTGGCCTGCCCAGTTAGACGGCCATGTAGACAGGGCACTCAGAGAGCAAGGTGGCAGGGGGGGTGAATGTGGGCCCTGAAGGAGAGCAGACAAACTCAGATTTGTTTTTACCACACTTCTTAGCTGTGTGCTTCAAATCATCTACTAATAATCCTCAATACCTTTACTCATAAAAATGCAAAAGGGAGGGCTGGAGAGATGGCTCAGCGTTTAAGAGCTCTGACTGCTCTTCCGAAGGTCATGAGTTCAAATCCCAGCAACCACATGGTGGCTCACAACTATCCGTAATGAGATCTGATGCCCTCTTCTGGGGTGTCTGAAGACAGCTACAGTGTACTTACATATAATAAACAAATGAATAAATAAATAAAATTTTTAAAAAATAAAATAAAATAAAAAGGAAATCAAAATTTAAAAAAAAAAAAAAAAAATGCAAAAGGGAGCCGGAGAGATGGCTCAGCAGTTAAGAGCACTGGCTGCTCTTCCAGAGAACCTGGGTTCAATTCCTAACACTCACATAGCAGCTCATAACTGCCTGTAACTCCTGTTCTAGGGCGTCCAACACCCTCACAGAAACACACATGCCGTCAAAAACACCAATGCACATAAAATAAAAATACTTTTTTAAAATGCAAAAAGATCTTTTATCTTACAGGAATAGTAAGGTTTAGAAAAAAAAGTTCCTGTTTCCTGTTGTGATTTGGATATGACAGGATCCCTAAAAGGACTCATGTAGGGAGCTTGAGAGAAGATTCAGGACTTAGAGCACTTGCTGATCTGCAGAGGACCAGCATCCACATAATGGCTCACAACCACCCACAACTCTAGGTGCAGGGGAGCCAACACCCTCTGCTGACCTCTACAGGTACCAGACACATGTACACAGACACACATGCTGCTAAAATATTCATACACAGAAATTCAATTACGAACCTTAAAAAAAAAAAAAAAAGTCACATGGTGCTATTTGTTGGGAAGTGACTGGACTACAAGAGATCCAACCTAATTGATGGACTGATCCATGACTGATTCACAATCGACTGGACCACTGAGAGATGTGGAGACATGAAAAGGGGAGGTCTGGATGAGTGGTGCTGCGGAGAGTCCCTCTGAAGGTGTGTGAGTTCCTCAGCCTCCTGGGTTCTGTTTCCTATCTGCTAGGAGGTGAACACATGTCCTCTGTCTGTTTTGCCAGGATGTTTCTGTCTTGCCAGACCTAAAAGTAATAGAGCCAGCAGCCCATTTCTGAAACTGTGAGCCAAATTAAACCTTCTTTCTTTCTTTTTTTTTTTTTTTTTTTTTTTTTTGGTTTTTTGAGACAGGGTCTCTCTAAACCTTCTTTCTTAGGTCGATTCTCTCCACTACGTTGTCACAGCAATGGGAAGGTACCAACACATTTCCTAACATTAGATTCATCTTTCAAATGATAAATAAACCGTCAATGTTGCTCACATGAACAGTACCTCAAGTTCCACACACTTGTAAACAGCACTCAGCTCTAGGTCAGTAGCACTGACGTCCTTCCTCTCAGATGACAACAGAATAAAAGATGGGAACCAGGCGCCCCCACAGTCAGTAACGTGGAAATCTTGAACTGAGCCTTTCACTTCAAATCCAGGGCTCTTCCTGGAGAAGACGCCTCCCTATACTCCCGAGTTATTCATGCAATAACCTTGGATGAAGCATATCCTTGCCAGTGGCCTTGTGACCTTTAGGCTGAAAAATAAACTTCTTCAAGACTGAACAGAGAGGCTGATGCAAGGGATAAGAGCTCTTAAAGGGATAAGAGCACAGTCCAGGTCAACTACTTTACTGAAAGCAGACACCCAAAAGCAAAACGGGATTCCTTACCGAGGGCTTCCAGGCGCTCTGTCTGCTCTTCTCTCCACTTACGGATACTTTCAGGCTCTGACTGCAATCGATCCACTTCTGAAATGGCTGCGTAACTGTCTGTCGGACCATTGCTCTCCTTAACACAAAACAGTTATATACTCTATCAGTACCCCAATCCTTTCTGAAATGTTCTTCACAAGAGTTGAATATCAGGTCACATAGCAAGGCTTGCTGGTGTAAAATGTTTAAGGATTACTTAAAGCAACAAGAGAAGCCTACAAGCCACCAGGGCCTCCTGCATTGCAGCATCACTGAGTTAGGTCTTTGCACTCTCAGGAGGGAGGCAGACTAGTGTTATCTGTTAAAAAGTGGGACACGAGTGGGTGATAGGAAAGTTGAGTCTGGATGAGTAAGGGACATGTTAAAACACTGTGATCAGTTTCTCTCCTCACTTGACAGAGAGATTATGTGCTACCTTCAAAGTAACAGAGCTAAGCACATAGCAAAGCCAAGCCTAGACCCTAAGACTTCAAATGCCATTTTACCATGCAGGAAACAATCACTGAAGACTATCTAACCAAACAGTAAATTTTAAGAAAGAATTCAAAAGAAAATGTATAGCAACTACAGTCAAATCAGAGAAGGATCCAAAACTGCGGGGGACTATGAGTCAGAGAGGGCAGGGAGGGTTCTCTGTAGTGGGTAAAGACTTGAGAGCTAATAGCACATTGACAAAACTCATAGCTGCGAACTGATTTGAGGATTATCCTATGTGGCCGACTGGGGATCACTACCAGCTTAACCCTATTAGACTCTAACAAAGAGAAAGAGAGAATTACTTAAAGGTCTAGTGACTGGCAGGCTTAGTGGTGGATCCCAGCTCTTAGGAGGCAGAAGCAAGTGAAACTGTGGGGTAACCTAGCCTGGTCTACTAGTGAATTTCAGAACAGCCAGGACTACACCGCTACTAGTGACTTTTATATGAATATGGCACACAGCACACAGTGCTTAAATTGAGGTTGATGACCATTGTTTCAAATTTTATACTTTTCATAAAAGCTCTTTCTGCCTCTGCCACTGCCACTGTCCACTCTGGTAGACAGTGCACCAGCGCTGGGTCTCTTTTAGGTCAATCAATTCAAACCACAGTTAGACTCTAGTTTACTGTCATTTAATATAGTCAAGAGCACGCTGTACCTGGTAGTATTCACCATTCATCACTCCATCAACGGCATCTGTAAGACATAAGATGTCAGTCTGTCAATCAGAGCTACTGAAATACTAGGCCAAAGCATTAGATAGTAGAACACAGGACTGTGCGCTGTAGCAACTATGGGCTACTGAAGAGCCTTTAAGAAGTGACAGGAGGGCTGGAGTACAGCTCAATGGCCAGACAGCTTACCTGGCCTGCATGCCCCAGTGAGGCCCTGGGATCAAAAGGCAAAGTACTCTGGTGGGGGAAAGTAGCAGAAAGGTGGCTTAGTGGTAAAGAGCACTGGAGGCCCTCTGAGGACCCGGGTTTGATGCCCAGCACCCACAGGGCAGCTTAAAACCATCTGTAACTCCAGTTCCAAGCAATCCAATGCTCTCCTTCTGGCCTCAGTGGGTACCAGGCACCCACCCTAGTGGTGTAGAAACATGTACACAGGCAAAACACTCATATATATATTTTAAATTTTTTAATTTAATTTTTAATTTTAATTTATTTTTAATTTTTAAAAAATTGCCTGACTCTCCGAGACCCTGTGACCCAAACAGTAGAGCAGGATTCCTACAAGCTCACCTTGGACCTACGCGCACACGTAGGGGCTGGGGTGTGGGTATGAACTATGCGTGTTCATACATGCCTGTAGTGCCAGCATTCAGAAGCTGAGGTAGGAGATCAAGGGTTGTGAGGCCAGCCTGGGCAAATTCCAGGTGAGCGTCAGCCATACAGCAAGAAACTAAAGGTAGGTAGCATACAGCCTAACAATTTTAGCAAAGGTTTCTAACAGTGGATAAGAGTATTTGGCTGGTGTAGTCAACTACTCCTTTGATAAAGTCCTTAGTGTAGAATTGCTGGGTCACAGGGTATGTATTATTGTGAAGGTCCCTATTTCCTGTGAGGTAATGATGTACCTGACATCTGACTTTCTTCTTTACTGAACTGTCTGAGATTTCTGTTTTTACTGTTTTCTGATCTCTAAATAATCTTTATTAATAAACCTATTTTACTGCATGTATTTTTCCCATTTTGCTCACCTCCCTCCCCAGGCCCCTCTCTCTGTGCATGTGGGACTCAGGGGTTCTTGTTGGATATCTTCCCCCAATTGACTTCAGCTTTATTTTTTTAAGACATGGTCTGCTGGTTGACCAGCAAGCACCGGAGGTCCTCCAGTCTCCTCCTGGAGCTGGGATTACAGGAATCCGGATTTTACATGAGTACCTGGGATCTAACGCAGGACCTCAAGCCTGTGCAGGAAGCACTTCACCAGCTTGAGCGATCTCCTACCTTCAGAGAGGGAGAGAGAGAGAGAGAGAGAGAGAGAGAGAGAGAGAGAGAGAGAGAGAGAAATTGACACAGCCTTTCACTGTAGCCCAGGCTGTCTTCAAACATTGTATCGGTGAGAATAACCTTAAACTTCTAATATTCTGCCTCCCCTCCCAAGTGGTGGGAATACAGGCCTACACCACATAAGTAGTTTATATGGTACTGGGAAGTGAACCCAGGGCTTCATGCATACTAGGCAAGCACTCTACCAACTGAGCTACATCCTAACACCACACTTTGCCTTTCAGTTTGGCTTATGACATTTAACACTAAGAGCTACAATTTAATTTGTCTGCAAATGTTACCAACTCTTCCTTTGTGGCTTCTGCACAGGCTATCCCACAATATTTTTCTTCTGGTACTTAAAAATAATTTATTACACTTTATTTATTTAGGCCATCAGGTTTGACAGTAGGGGCCTTTCACCCACTGAGCCATCTCTCTGGCCCTCTTCTGGTACTTTAAAAATGTCTGTTTCACCTGGAACTTGTTTTTGTGTAAGGTGGAAGAGTGAGATAGTTTTAGATCCTAGAGCCTCCAATGGCTAAGCTGACCAGCCCTACAGTATGGTAAATATATTACAGCTAACACAGTTAATAGAGTTCTGCTTAGGGCCATTTCCAAAAGAAGACTTTGGCCATTACTCTCTATATAAAACCAGAGCAATGCACACCCCATACCTCCTAAACTACTTGCAGCCTGTCCTTTGGGTACCTCTGGTACATGTTTTGAGCTCTTTATTAGATATATTATTCTTTTGAGATTTTATGTGTATGGGTGCTTTGCCTGTATGTATGTGTGTGCCGCCATGTATGCAATGCCTGAAAAGACAAGAAGAGGTCATCGGATCCCCAGAATCGCTAGTCCTCTTCTTATTCTTATATGAATCCAATGACCCAAGCAAAGGGCAGTCTACAGAAACAAAGGGAATTATATCTATGGCCCTTGATTTAGGACAGCTACACTAACTGCAATGATCCAGAAGATCATTTCTTTCTTTCTCCAGCATCTTAAGAAGTCCAGAAAGAAGCCAGAGAGTAGTGGAGCACACCTTTAATCCCAGCACTTGGGAGGCAGAGGTGGGCAGATCTCTGTGAGTTCTAGGCCAGTCTGATCTACAGAGTGAGTTCCAGTAGAGCCAGAGCTATACAGAGAAACCCTCTCAAAAAACCAAAAAGGAAGTCCAGAAAGAAACAAAGGCCAAGTTAAGCACAACAGCACATGCTTTAATCCAGAACTTCAGAGACAGAAAAGCGGGTGGCTTGAGTTCTGCCAGCCTTGTTTACAGCAAGTCCCAGGACAGTCCAGGCCACAGGGACAGACCCTGTCTCAAACCACCACCCCACCACCCCCAAAAGAAAACAACCAAGGGCCAGAATAAAGTTTCCATGAAGCAAAACAACTTTAACCTTGTGTTTATGTCAGCAAGTGAAGTCAGGCAGACCTAGGGCTGCATCCTAGCTGAGCCACTCATTAGCTTGCTACTTTAGGACACTGCTTAACTTGCAGAGTAATCATTTCTCATCTGAAACATGTCGACAACTCAGCCTAGATGGCAGATGCTGCTGCATGGTCCAGAGGTATAAGAGGTATTTGGGTGCAATAAATGCACAGCATATTTAAATATCACATGGAACACTCTTAATCTCTCTCTTCCATTTCTACCAATAAAATTAATCTCCCTCCAGAAAACAACCCTTAATCCATCTCTCTCCGCTGGTCAGAAACAGTCCCTTGTGGCCACACTGTAGCCATCGATACCTTCTACAGCCTCTCCTCCAGGCCCCACCACTGAGGGATGTTCGTCAGTATCTGGACTTGCGCCGCCTCCCTCCCGACCATCTGTTCCTCCTCACTACCCCAGCCCCTTCACCTGTTGGTTACCTCCTACCCCTAAACAGGTGTCTCGGCCCAGCCTTCTGTTTAACCTGTGCACATCTCCCTTAGGGACCCCCCACCCCCGCAGAGGAAGCAAGTTTATGTCTTTTCTCTGTCCCTCCGGAAAGTACATGAAGCAGAGTTCCCACCTACTCTTTCATTTACTCGGTACACCCCAAAGCCTTTAAGCCTTGTAACGCCTCTTCCTACTTCCAGGAAAATAGTAGCTAAAATTCACTGACCGCTTACTACACACTAGTAAGCAATTTACAGACAAATTAATGTAATTCTGAAACACCATGTGGTATATATTATGTACCTAACAGAGAAGAAAACAGGCTAGGCAGTCATGGCAGTTAACATAAATTGCCTCAATTCACCCTCAAGCAGCAGAGGACAGCTCAAATCCCAACCACTACTGCGTTGAGTATGAAAGTTCTCTAATCCCAAAAGGAAGTGCTGAGATTATACTATTACCACCCTCAACACACTGTCAGGATCTGGCATTAAGTCATTAAATGCTTAGCTCATAAAAACGTCTTTCCCAGGAACTAAGTCAGCAATCGTCCCTTTCCTTCCCTTTGCTGACAAAAAAGGCACAACTGTGCAGCTGTCTCTCCATTTTATCTTCCCAAACTGCCTACCCCAAAAGCTAGCTGTGTGCTCTGTTTAGGGTTCTTTTTCGTACTTATCTGTCAAACACATGAGTACCTACTATAGACCAGACACTTAAGTAATTCAACTGTGACCCTCAATACATACAACACGGCCTGTAGAATCATATATGGGTGCTACTTCTCCCAGTTCTTGCCTTCCCAAAACACCCACAAAGCCCCCCCCCCAAGCACACCCTGCTGAAACACCCGCAGCAGACCGAGGTCTGATCTGAGGGGGGCAAGGTGCAGCTTTTTTTTCTTCACATCATGACTCTCTAGGATTTAGTTTTCTATTAAATGAAGGAACGACACTATAGGGCTAAAAAGCAAATTTCAGAATTTCTCAGGAAATGCAAAAGACCACTCAAAGAAAACAACCTCTGCTGCTTAAAAATCAACCTCAGCGCTAGGCTATGGCCCAGTTCTGTCCAAGCAGCTTGCTGGGAACTGCAAACCTGGGGTACAGTACAGGTTCTCATATAAGCTCCTGTTGGGGAATGATTTGTCTAGGAGATAGCATAACGTCCAGGGTTTTTGGTTTTGCTTTTGTTAAACAAATAAACAAACCCAGAGGATGCAAAGTAGGAGCAAGTCTGTCCCAAAATACTCTGCTTGCTTAGAATGGTCATTTGTGATCTCTGGCCTCAAATACACACAAAGCATTACTCTGGTGCACCAAAGTCTGAGCCTGCACCACCACTGTCTCGATGCTATTTGTCTCATAGTTGCAGAGTTTAGAGTCTAGATTTTCCTACTCGCCCAGGGACTGCCATTTAACTTTTTAAAGTTGCATTTTTTGATGAAGGGTTCCTATGTTACTCAGGCTGGTGATGAACCTCTGGCACCAATGTCTCAAATACCTCGTGCATGCTCCACAATGCCAAGCTTCTTTTCCTTGTAAATGGAAAGCTATCCTCTCTCTCTCTCTTTTTTTTTTTTTCTAGCTAATTTCCTACTTCCTTTACTACTGAATGGGCCTTTTCCAGTCAATCTTTCCTCCCACACCACAATCCTAAGCATCACACAAGGAAGCCATCCAAAGGCCAAACTGTCATCCTATCCCGTCTCTTTTGCTTGGGCTTTGCTGTGAAGAGGCCCACACTGCACTCCACATTCATCTTTTTCCCCCCTTCTTTGATTGGTCCGGACTATCCGTGACTTTTCCAGAGGCAATAATTCCTTCCAAAGAATAGCGCCAGGAGTCCTACCCTCAACAAATGTATGCAATGTATGTAACGGAACACCTATCCTTCTGCTCCAGCTTCTTTCTCCACGGCCAGCCCATCTTCTATGAACTCCTTATCTTCCTCTCTTCCTCCCCACAATCCAACATTTTATATATCTTAACTGCTGAACTACGTTGACATTTTGTTTGCACGTGTGTCCCAAAGTTTATATTATTCTTACTTTTTCCTAAAAAGCAATTATTTCCGAGTGGACTCAGACACGTCTGTAAGTCTGGCCAAACTGCGCCAATGCGGCAGCTTCCGAGACCAGGCTTCAATCAAGCACAGCAAGTGCTTGGTGAAAAGTTGGACAGAACGGGCCCGGATCCTGACAGTCACCGCATCTGCGCTCCCCTCCGCCCCAGCCCAGCAGCACTTGGACGCCGGCAGCCTGCAGCAGCGGAGGTCTGTGCAATGACCCAGACGGGGTCTCACTTCCTCTTTGCGCTCCTAGAAGCCGAGTTCCGCGGAAGAGCTCCGACCCGAGTGTGCCCGCAAGTCCTCCCGCCCGATCGCCGCCGCCCTCTCACCCGGACCCCCCGGCGGCTCGCCGTGTGGCTGCGGCCCGGGGGCGCCGCCGTCCAGGATGGCGAAGGCCTCGTCGTTCTCGATGCCCGCAATCTCACTCTCCTGCTGCGCCAAGAAGGCCGCGGCCGGGTCTTCCTCGCCGGCGCCCGCCACCCCGTTCCCTAGCGCGGGGCCACCGGGCGCACCGGCGGGAGCGCCAAATGGATCCAACTCAGCCATGACGGCCCAACTCAACCGCAGCGACGCCGAAGCCGAAACCAACCGACCGATCCGCCGATACCCCGCCCAGCAGCGGACACTGTGCTGGCGGCCGCTACCGGAGGACGAGCGAGAGGAGGGAGAAGGTGGAAGCGGAAACCCTGCTTCTATATCCGGTTGGGTTGGTGAGCCACAAAAAGAACAACCAATCAGAAGACCGGAGCTGCCCAATCAGCTGGCAAAGGGGCGGAGCCCTGGAGACAACTCGTGACTGGGAGTGGAGGGAGGAGCCAGCGGAAGTGCCACCTTACAGAGCTTGGGCGTCACGTAGAAACCTCATTAAACAAACCCTTGGGTCAAAGATGCCTTCAGAAATAGTAAGGACAGGAAAATGTGAGTTCTATTTTTTTTTTTTTTAATTATAGTTACTTAAAATGTGTGTGTAGATCAGAGGCCAACTTGTTGGGAGGCAGTTCTACTATGTGGGTCCCTTGGGTGGAACTCGAGTTATCAGGCATGGTGGCAGCACCTTTATCCAGTGTGCCATCTTGCCGGTCCTGTGTGTTTTAATACACATATCTTTTATTTATTTATTTATTTATTTATTTATTTATTTATTTATTTATTTATTTATTTATTTATTGGTTTGTTGCTTTTTAAGTAACTACATAAACCTCTTCTTTGTTTTGCTGAATGGGGACAGAAGGCTACACACTTGCTAGGCAAACTCTCTACCCCTGAACTACATCTGGGCCTTCTAAAACCACCCTAAGCGTGGACTGTTGAGAAGTTTAGAAGACTGGCAACATGGCTTAGCAGGTAAAAACGTTGGTTGCAGGCCTGATGACCTGAGTTGGCTACCATGGCATAATCAGATATGCCATTGCACACATATACAACACAGTACACACAGATAAATGTAAAAACAACAATCTGTAGAAAAGTTAATGGGGAGAGTTAATGCACATCTGTAAAGCCAACAGTCTGGAGACAGAAGCGGGTGTATGCTCTCTAGTCTTTCTCTCAACTTGACACAAGCTAGAGTTACCTGAGAAGAGGGAACCTCAGTTGAGAAAATGCCTCCATAAGATCCAGCTGTAAGGCATTTTCTTAATTAGTGATTAGTGATGGAGGGCCTGTCAGCTGGTGTCCTGGATTCTATTCTAAAGCAGGCTGAACAAGCCAGGGGAACTGAGCCCAGTAAGCATCACCCCTATCTTGCATGCCCCATGGCTGCTGCATCAACTCCTGCCTCCAGGATTCTGCAGTGTTTGAGTTCCTGTCCTGACTTCCTTCAGTGATGAACAGCAATGTGAAAACGTAAGCCAAATAAACCCTTTCCTCCCCAACTTGCTTTTTGGTCATGGTGTTTCATTGCAGCAATAGAAACCCTAACTAGGACAAACCCTAACAAACAACAAACCAAAACATGAGTTTGAGGCCAGTGTGGTCTACTTAACAAAGGCAGATGCCAGGGCAGGTGATGTCTAAAAAACAAAACAAAGAAGGTAATGATGTATGAAGTATTTTCCTTATTCATCTCTGGAACATCCCAGTGAAACTAGTAGAGACTACCATGAGAGGGTCCCAGGAAAAGACGACTTTTGGCTGCGGTGCTGGCTAGTTTTATATCAACTTGACACAAGCTGGAGTCATTTGGGGATTGAGAAAATGCTTCTGTTAGGCAAGTCTGTAGTGCCCCCCCTTTTACATTTTTAATCAAAAATAGTTATTTTCATACTATTTCAATTTTGTATTTCAATTTTGGTTCCCTTTCCTCGTCTCCCAGATCCTCCCCACCTCCACCCTTCAACTCCACGCCTTTCTCACTCTTAAAAAAACAAATAGGATGGGCCTGGGGAGATGACTCAGAGGTTAAGAGCACTGGCTGTTCTTCCAGAGGTCCTGAGTTCAATTCCCAACAACCACATGGTGGCTCACAGCCATCTGTAATGAGATTTGGTTCCCTCTTCTGGAATGTAGGCAGAACACTGTATACATAATAAGTAAGTCTAAAAAAAAAAAAAACAAACCAGGAAAATAAAGACAAACGAGAATAAAATAAAATGAGCAGATTAATAAAAATTTTAAAACTAAGAGCACAAGAAATGTGTATACATGGGGGGGGGACAAACCATAAAAACTCAAAATTGGAAACTTTGATATACAAGCAAGAGAGCAGTAAGGTTAAAAAAAAAAAGAATATAAGAAAACAAAGAAAAAAACCAAAGCAAAACCAAACAAGGCAGTATAAAAAAAGTCTCCAAAGACATGGAACTCTCAACTCATCCTCCAGTGCCCGTGCCGCCTGGATGCGCCATGCTTCCCAGACTACACCTCTGACACTGTAAGCCAATCCCAGTTAACTGCTGTCCTTTATAAGAGCTTCCTTGGCCATGTTGTCTCTTCACAGCAATGGAAGCTCTAACTAAGAACTTGGTACCAGGCACTGGGGTATTGCTGTGATAGACCTGACCATGCTTTTGTTTGCAGTAATGTGGATTTTGGAAAGCAGTGGAATGCTTTAAGTGAGGCTTGATGAGCAATTCTAGTAGAAGCATGGAAGACAGTGGTGCTGAGAGTGACTTGAACTGTGGGGGTCTGACTGAAGAAGTTTCAGTGTAGAAGAATTTTAGTATGTGGCCTAGAGACTGTTCTTGTGATATTTTGGTGAAGAATATAGCTGCTTTTTGCCCTTATCTGAAGAGTCTGCCTGAAGCTAAGGTAAAAAGATTCAGATTAATTGCATTGACAAAGGAAGCCTCAGAAAAGCCTACCATAGACTCTGCCCTGTGGTTCACTTTTATGAAGAGCATTTTGATAAGTGTAGCCAGCTTTGAAAGGGAAAATACAAAATGTATGATTCAAGGATTAAAGGGGCACCAGGAAGTGGAATGGAGCTTATTCCTGAGTTCAAGAAAATAAACAGATTAAAGATGCTAAATGAAATTAAGAGAGTGGTGACTTTGGGGCAAGATCCCACCCAGCTAAGCTTCCATCTTGTGAGAAGGATGTTGAAAAAGGGACATTGCCACCTATTCTAAATTTACTATGCATTCGCATTGTACAAGGGAGTTATATCATGTTAGGCACTATTATGACCTGGTTATTGTTTTCACTTGGATATAAGGAGATATGATTATGTGTCAAGTTGACAAGGGGTGGATTGTGATGGTACTCACAGTTGTCAACTTGACTGTATCTGGAATGAACTACAGTCTAGAAATGGAGGATGTGCCTGCAATCTGGGTCTTGAGGCAGGAAGACAACATGACTTTGGTCCCAATATTGAGGTGGAATGACACACAATTTTGATCCAGATTGACACATACATTTAATCCAGATCTTGAGGCATAATAGTCTAGATCTTGAGGTAGAATGGTCATGCTTATAAAGATCTATAATAAAAAGGAATTAAAGAGAAGTTTAGGTCCAGGCATGGTGGTACACGCCTTTATTCCCAGCACTCAGGAGGTAGAGGCAAGCAGGTCTCTGAGTTCAAGTTCAGCTGAGTCTACAGAACAAACTCCATGATGGCCAAGCTTAGGCAGTGAGGGAAACTATTGAAAAAAAGAAAGCTGGTGAAGACATATTTGAACAAGGGGGCCATGTTCCAGCCCCCAGCAAGCAGTAGACCTTAGCATCTTTCAGCCATGTGGTTCTGGCTAGAGAGTGGAGGACCTTGTGCTGGCAGCAGACTTGGGAATGTGCAAGTCATCCATGTGGTACTGGTTATGAAGGCATGAAAGGGTCATGGAAAGCAGCTAAGGCTTTGCACTGTTCGAGGCCAGGAAAAGCCAATGGTGAAGATGTAGAACCAGTGGCAGTTGAAGGCCCAGAGCTGAAGGAGTCATGCAAAGAAGTAGAGGCTTTAGCACCATGAAGAGAGCCTATGAGGGGCTATTAGTGAAAGTGTAGCCTAGTTGCAATGGAAGAACCCAGCAAATAGGAAGACCCCAGTACCATGGGATGATCACCAAGCACAGCAGCAGCAGTGGAGTAGATTCAGCCAGAGCCTAGAGTGCTCAGAGGGCAGAGCTGGAGAAGGGATCCAAGTCCTTTGGAGGAGCCCAGAGGATCATGTGTGGATCCCAGACATTAGAACAAGAAGCTGTAACATTGAAGTTGCCTTGGAGACCCCGAGTTGTTTGAGATGCCAAAGCCATAAGATACCTGCTGAGGAAAGCTGCTAACAGGAGTAGACGAGTCCAAGAGAAAGAATTGTGTTGCAGTCAACAAAGCTGAAAGGAGTTGGACATCAGACATGGAGATACAGAGTTTGGAATTTACTCAGCTGGTTTTGGTCTTGTTTTAGTCCAGCGTTTCCTCATGATGATGTTTTGGCATGGTGATGTATATCCTGTAATGTTGGAGGTATGTGATCTGCTTTTTTATTTTAACTGTATAGGGGATTACAGTTAAGAGGTTGCATGAACCTCAGAGGAGACTTTGAACTTTTAGAGATTATGATAGACTATGGGGACTATCTCATGGTGTGGGCCTTAGATCCAATTGGTTGGTGGTTGATTACTCCAAAAACATCTATGCCACTGTTGTACCAGTGTACCATGCAGGAAAGTCACCATTGTAGGACACAGGGTTTTTAGCTGAGCTAGTGTTTACCTTTCTCCTCTGGTAGCATATAACGTACCTCCCAGTACAATGAACGCTGTTTTCAGAAGCTTCTACTATAGTAGGTTTCCATAGCCCATTCAAATGACCTTGCTGTTAGCTGTTCCCCCCTCTGCTTCCTCCCTTACCCCATGTTTCCTCCTTTCTCCACGTAATCCTCCTGTTCCACTCTGCCCCCCCCCCCCGTTTTTCTCTATATATTCTATTTCCCCCTCCTTGGGGGATTCTTCCCTCCCCTCTAGTTCCTCACTACATATTAACCTCTGTGGTTGTTCCTATAATAACCTGCCTACTGCAGGCTTAAAAGGTAATATCCACACGTAAAAGAATACGTACCTGTTTACTCACTGTTCTATTGCTGTGAAGAGACACCATGACCAAGGCAACTCTTACAAAAAGAAGCATTTAGTTAAAGGCTTGCTTACAGTTCAGAGGGTTAGTTCATTTTCATCATGGACAGGGAACAGACAGGCATGGTGCTGGAGCAGTAGCTGGGAGCTTGATATCCAGATCCACACACAGACAGCAGACAGAAAGACACTAGGCCTGGCATAGGCCAGTCCTCAAAACCCAGTCCCAGTTACACACTTTCTACAACAAGGCCACACCTCCTAATTATTCCCAAACAATTCAACAACTGGGAACTAAACATACAAATGTGCGAGCCCTTGGGGGCTGCGCACTCAGAGTGTCACAGCACCATGTCTGATTTTTGAATCCTTCATTCCTCGGGATGATTTTTTTTCTACTTCTATCCATTCACCTGAAAAACCTCATGATTTCATTTTTGTAACAACCAAAAAATATGCCATTGTGTAAATATACCACATTTTCCTGATCCATTCATCCATTGATGGGCATCATGGAAGTAGAAAATGTCCCCACAGGCTCCTAGGGACTAGGCCTATGAGAGGCGTGGCCTTGTTGGAGTAGGTGTGGCTCCTAGGGACTAGGCCTATGAGAGGCGTGGCCTTGTTGGAGTAGGTGTGGCTCCTAGGGACTAGGCCTATTGAGAGGTGTGGCCTTGTTGGAGTAGGTGTGGCTCCTAGGGACTAGGCCTATTGAGAGGCGTGGCCTTTTTTGAGTAGGTGTGGCTCCTAGGGACTAGGCCTATTGAGAGGTGTGGCCTTGTTGGAGTAGGTGTGGCTCCTAGGGACTAGGCCTATTGAGAGGTGTGGCCTTGTTGGAGTAGGTGTGGCTCCTAGGGACTAGGCCTATTGAGAGGTGTGGCCTTGTTGGAGTAGGTGTGGCATTTTCAGAGGAAGTGGTTAACTGGCAGCAGGCTTTGAGGTCTTAGAAGCTCAAGCCAGGCCCAGTGTCTCTCTCTAACTGTTGCCTGTGGATTGAAATGTAGAGTTCTCAGCTACCTCTCCAGTACTGTGTCTGCCTGCATGCCACCATGCTTCTCACTGTGATGAGAATGGACTGAACCTCTGAACTGTAAGCCAGCCCTGATTAAATGTTGCCCTTTATAAGAGTTGCCTTGGCCATGGTGTCGATTCACAGCAATAGAAACCCAAACTAAGACGACCATCAAGGGTGTTTCCAATTTCTGGTTTGTGATAGTTATCTTTTAAAATTTACTTAATACTTATACTCATAAAGACACTGGAGGCAGGAGCTGTGGTAAAAACCTGCTATCTCAGTAAGGTAACTTTTCTTAACTATATACAAAAGGTCTATTTTACAAGCCTGATTCTACGACTAAACTGCTAGCTCTTTAGAAATCTTTCTAACTGTGTCATTCTACCAAGCTAGTCTACCTTTCTCTTGAGCTCTTCCAAACCCAAGAAGGCTCCTTGGTTCTTTCCTAGAACCCCGTTTCACCTGTGTCCTGCCAGCTGTGTCTCTGAGGTTCCTGCAAGCCTAAAGAACGACTCCCTACCTTACCTGGAGCTCCTTCTATGAAGCTCTTCCTAGCCAAGAGAGAGACCCAAAAGACCAAGGGAGCAGAGCTCTCTCAAAGGTCCATTGCTATAAAAGAAGTCTCTAGCTCCTCCTTACACCCTGGCCAGGCTGAGCCAAGTCATGGTCATGGTGGTGGTAGTGGTGGTGGTGGTGGTGGCTCCAAGCCAAGTCAGTGGGGACCAAACCACTTCACCTGTACAGGGGAGCAGCTTAAGGCCACCCAGCTGGCTTTGCTTCAGGTCATAGAGCAAAGACCACAGACCTCACCCAGGCAATCTGCCCTGGAAGGGCAGGGACTTTCCTTTCTTCGGCATTCTTATCGGCCTAGGCCTTTAGAGGCACGCCCAGACTGTGCCTCCTCCAGACACACTGAGCTGCATCTGTCAAGCACAGTATCTTTCCAGGCTTTCATGTTTTGTTAACAAACAGGTTTTCTATGTACAATCACCAAATGTCCTGTAACACTGGCTATAATGAATAGAGCAGCAATGAACACAGTTGAACAAGTTTCCCTATAGTACAGTGGTCCTCAACTTTCCTAATTTTGTGACTCTTTAATACAGTTCCTCATGTTGTGGTACACCCAACCATAAAATTATTTTTATTGTTATCTCATAGATGTAATTTTGTTTTTGTTATGAATTGTAATATAAATATCTGTATTTTCCAATGATCTTAGGTGACCCCTGTGAAGGGGTCATTCAACCACCCCAAGAGAGTTGCTACCTACAGGTTGAGAACCACGGTTATAGTAGGCTATAGAGCCCTTTGCCTCTGTGCCCAGGAGTGGTATGGCTGAGTTTTGAGGTAGATCTGGTCCCAGTCTCCTGAGGCACTGCCACCCTGACCTCTATAATGACTGTATAGTTTACACTCACACCCATCACCAGATTGTCTTGGCCCATCAGCTCCCAAATAATGACACAGAGCCTTTTTATTATTTATAAAAGCTTAGGCACTGTAGCTGGGTACCTCCCAACCACCTTGTCTAACTTAAATTAACCCGTTTATTCTAGTCTACATGTGCCACATGGCCCACTCACTCAGACCTGGCACCTGTTCCTTCCACCTCTGTATCACACTGTCGAATCCTCCAACACATGATTCTTCCCACAGTCCCTTTCTCTCTACCAGGAAATCCAGCCTTCTACTTCCTGCCCAGCTATTGGTTGTCAGATCTTTATTAAAGCCAATCAGAGAATGCTTTGGGCAGGTGAAAAAGGACAGAAACACACCTTCACACAGTATACAAAAAGATTATTCCAACATCCACCATCAATAAATGAGAGTTTTCCTTAACCAACATCCTTACCAGCATGTGTTGTCATTTGTTTTATTGATTTTGCTATTCTTACTTTGAGATAAAATCTCAAAGTAGTTTTAATTTGCATTTCTCAGATGACTAAGGGTGTTGAATATTCAAAGAAATTAAAGATGCTATTTATGTTTCATCTTTTGAAGACTATATGTATTCTGTGCCCCATTTTTAATTGGGTTTGTTTTCTTGATTTTTCAGGGAGGAGTTGTGTTTTCGGGGAGGGATTGGTTTAGTTCTTTATATATTTTGGTTTTAGCCCTCTGTCAGATGTGTAGCTGGTGAAGACCTTTTCCCATTCTGCATCCTAGGTCTTTGTCCAAATGACAGTGCCCTTTGCCTTACAGAAGCTTTCAGTTTCACGAGGCTCCATTTGTCAGCTGTTGATCTTAGCACCTGTGTTAATGATGTTCTTGCTCAGGAAGTCTTTTCCTATGCCAGTGAGTTCAATACTGTTCCCACTTTGTCTTCTATCAAGTTCAGGGTATCTGGACTTGTGTTGAGGTCCTTGGTCCATGCGGACTTGGGTTTCGTGCAGCATGATAGACATGAATCGATTTGCATTCTTCTACATGCAGACATCCAGTTTCACCAGCACCTTTGGTGGAAGATGCTGGTTTTTTTTTTTTTGTTTTTTTTTCCAGTGAGTATTTCTGGGTTTGTTAAAAATCAGGTGTCCATGGGTCTATACATTTAGGTCTGGGTATTTAGTTTGATCCACTGTTCAGCACTTTTGTTTTTGTGCCCATGCCACACTGTTTTTACTGCCATAGCTCTGTAGTCCAACTTGAGACAGGCTGCAGCCACCTCCCGCGGCTCTTTCATCGTTCAGGATTACTGTAGCCATCCTGTGGCTTGTTTGTTTCCGTATGAAGCTGGAAATCATCCTGTGAAGAACTGTCTGTGAAGAATTGTACTGGAATTTTGGTGGGGGAATTGCATTAAATCTGTAGACTGCTTTTGATAGGGTGGCCATTCTCACTATATTAATCCTACCAATCCATGAGCATGGGAGATGTTTCCATCTTCTGAGGTCTTTTCCAATTCATTTCTTCAATGTCTTAAAGTTTGTGTTACACAGTCTTTCATTTGCTTGGTTAGAGTTGCCCTAAAATAGTTTTTTGAATTTATTGTGAAAGGTTTGGTTTCCCGGGTTTCTTTCTGGGTCCATTCGACTTTTGTATATAGGAAAGCTATTGGTTTTTGCATGTTAATTTTGGATTCTGCTACTTTGCTGAAAGTATTCTTCAGCTGTAGACATTTCCTGGTAGAATTTTTAGGTAGAATTCAAAGATACTTTGGCTTCTTTCCTTTCCTAGTCTTAACCCCTGATCTCTTTCAGTTGTCTTACTGCTTTAGCTTTAAGTACCTCAAGTGCTATTCTGAATCGGTATGGAGAGAATAGTTGACCTTGTCCTGTTCCTAATTTTATGGGAAAATGCTTTGAGCCTCTCTCCACTTAAGTTGTTGCTGGCTACAGGCTTGCTGCAAATTGCCTTTATTATGTTGAGATATGTTTCTTTGATCCCTAATCTCTCAAGAACTTTTATCTTGAAAAGATGTTGGATTTTGTCATAGGCCTTCTCTGCAATGAGGTTTTTGTCTTTAGTCTGTTTATATGGTGGGTTATATTTATTTTGTACAAGTGTTGAATAATCCCTTCATCTCTTGGATGAAGCCAACTTGATCATGGTGGATGAAATTTTTGATGTGTTCTTGAATTTTGTTTGCAAGTATTTTATTGAAAACTTTTGCATGTATGTTCACCAGGGAAATTGGTTTGTAATTTTCTTTTTTTGTTGGCTCTTTATGTGTATTAGGGAAATCAGCTTTGCCTGCACCATGCCTGCCTGGATGCTGCCATGTTCTTGCCTTGATGATAATGGACTAACCCTCTGAACCTGTAAGCCAGCCCCATTTAAATCTTGTCCTTATAGGAGTTGCCTTGGTCATGGTGTCTGTTCACAGCAGTAAAACCCTAACTAAGACAGTAATTATGCGTCATTTAAAAAGTTAGGCAGTGTTTCTTCTGTTTTTCTTTTGCGACATAGTTTTGGAAGTATTGGTATTAATTATTTCTTGAGGCTCTGGTAGAATTTTGTGCTGAGTTTATATGGCCCTGAATTTTTGTTTTGTTTTAATTTTCGTTGCTGTTCTTTGGGAGACTTTTAGTTCATGCTTCTCTTTTCCTGGGGATATGTGTCTGTTTAGATTGCTTATTGGATCCGTATTTAACTTTGGTAGGTGGTATGTATCAAGAAAATTATCCATTTCTTTTAGGTTTTTTAGTTTGGTGGAATACAGATTTTTAAAGTATGTCTTTATGATTCTCTGGATTTCCTCTGTTGTGATGTGCTTTTTGTCTCTAATTTTATTAATTTGAATCTTTTCTCTCTATCTTTTAGTTAATTTGGCTAAAGGTTTACAAATATTACTGATTTTCTCAAATAGCCAACTCTTATTTCATTGAGTCTATGTCAAAATTTTTGTTTGTTTTTATTTTATTGATTTCAGCCCAGAGTGTGATTACTTTACCATCTACTGGGTGTTATTTATTCATTTTGTTCTAGGTCTTTCAGACGCACCATTATGTTGTTAATGTAAAGATCTCTTCACTTGTGCTATAAACTTGCCTCTTAGAACCACCTTCATTTGTTTGTGTTGTGATTCATTTTCATATTTTAGGTTGATTCTAAAAAGTTTTTAATTTCCTTTCTAATTTCTATCTTAATCCATTTTTTATTCAGTGAGTTGTTCAATTTCCAAGAGTTTTTAAATTTGATATTGTTTTCCAGGACAGCCAGGACTACACAGAGAAACCCTGTCTTGAAAAACCAAAAAAAAAAAAAAAAAAAAAAAATTTGATATTGTTGCTAGCCAGGCAGTGGTGACACACACCTTAATCCCAGCACTCAGGAAACAGAGGAAGGCAGATCTCTGTGAGTTTGAGGCCAGCCTAGTCTACAAAATGAGTTCCAGAATAGCTGGGGCTGTTACCCAGAGAAATCCTGCCTCAAAAGCAAACAAACAACAAACAAAACAAAACAAAAACCAAAACCTGTTGTTGTTGATATTCAGCTTTAATCCATGGTGGTCAGATAGGATTCAGGGTGTTATTTCATTTTTCTTGTATCTGTAAAGACTTGTTTTGTGTCCAAGGAAGTGGTCTGTTTTCGAGAAAGTTTTATGATCTACTGAGAAGAAAGTGTACTCTTTTGAATTGAGTTAAATGTTCTGTAACTGTCTTCTAGTTTTGTTTGAATTATGGCATTAATTAACTCCAGCATTTCTTTGCTTGGTTTTTGTCCGGATGACCCGTCTGTTTTTGAGAGTAGGGTATTGCATTCCCACACTGTCACTGTGTGAGGCTCAATATGTGATCTTAGCTGGAGTAGTGTTTCTTTTATGAACTCCTTGTGCTTGGTATAGAGATGTTTAGAACTGAAATACTCTCTTGGTGGATTTTTCCTTTGATGAGTATATAGTGTCTTTCCCTGCATCTTCTGATTAGTTTTGGTTTTAAGTCTATTTTCTCAGATATTAAAATGACTACCCCAGCCTATTTCCTGGGTCCATTCGTTTGGAATACCTTTTTCCATTCTTACTCTGAGATGATGTCCATTTCTGATGTTAAGGTGTGCTTCTTGAATGCAGGAGAAATATAGATCCTATTTTTGTATCTGATCAGTTAGTCTGTGTCATTTTATTGGAGGAATTGAGACCACTGATGTTGAGAATTATCAGTGAGCAGTGTTTATTGACCCTGTTATTATTTTGTTGTTATGGTGTGGATTTTTTTCCTCTTTTGTTTTGTTGGCCTGGGATTATGTATTTGCATTTTCTTGGGTGTTGTTAAGATTGAAGCTGTTGTCAGATTAAAGTTTTCCTTCTTGTGGCTTTTGTAGAGCTGGATTGGTAGACAGATACTGCTTAAATTGGGCTTTATCTTTCTATTTGATTGATAGTTTTGCTGGGTGTAGCAGTCTGGGCTAGCATCTGTGGTCTCTTAGAGTTTATAGAACATCTTTCCAGGCCCTTGTGGCTTTTAGGGTCTCCATTGAGAGTTCATATGTTAATAAAATAATGGGCCTATCTTTATATGTTACTTGGTCTTTTTCCATTGCAGCTTTTAATATATTCTTTCTTTATATTGTATGTTTAGGTGTCTTATTATAATATGTTATTGAGAATTTATTTTTGGATCCTGTGTATTTGGTGTTCTGTATGCTTCTTGTACCTTAGTAGGTGTCTCCTTTAGGTTAGGCAAATTTTCTTCTATTATGTGGTGACTAAACCTCTAAAACTGTAAGTAGAACCTAATTAAATGCTTCTCTTTATAAGAGTTGTCACAGTCATGGTGTCTCCTCAAAGCACTGGAACATTGACTAAGACAGAAGTTGGTACCAGGAGTAGGGCTTTACAGTGACAGTCCTGATCACGATGCTTTTTGGTGGACAATGGACTTTGGGACTTTAGATTAGGAAAGCAGCTGAATGCTTTAAGCAGTGCTTAATGGCCATACTAGTATGAATGTAAAGGAAGACAGTAGTATTGAGAGCAAAGTAGATTATAATGGCCTAGCTTGAGAGGTTTCAGAGGAAAACAATATTAGCAAATGGCCTTGGGATATTTTGGAGAAGAATGTGGGGTTTTTTGTACCATAGAAATCTGCTTGAGGCTAAATTGAAGAGTTTTGGCCTAATGGCATTGGTAGGTTCAGGATAGCCTAGTATTGACTGTCATTTGGTTATTAGGGGTCACTTTTATTTTATTTTATTATATATTATGAAAAGGAGAATGCTGAACAAGGAAAAATACAAAATATACAGCTTAAAGAGAAAAGGAGCACCAGGAAGTGTACCTGAGCCAAGTCCAGGACTCAAGGAGATTACGTTTGGTTTTTTTTGTTTTTGTTTTTTTAAAAAAAGCCTGATGCTAAATGGAGTAAAGGGAGTGGTAACCTTAGGGCAAGACCATACCCAGCTAAGCTTCCAAACTGTGAAAGGGAATTAAGGAAAATCTTAAGCAGGGAAGGAAACCATCAAAAACAGAAGTTGATGCAGATGTAATTGAATGATGGGAGTTATGTTCCAACCCCAGCAAATAGCAGAACTTTGCAGATTCAGACACACCATTCTGGGTTTAGAGTCAAGGATATAAGAAAAGGGTAATGGAATTGTAACAGGGCCCCAGACTTTAGTATATCTCAGATCTTAGCATATCTGATTCCATGATGCCAGTACCAGTCAGGCTGTAAAATAAAGCACATAGACAGCACTACCTGCCCAAACCAAAACAAAAGGCCTAGTCCATTAAAGTCCACATAGTTTTGGGAATGTCTCTGAATGTAATAATCTTGCTTTTTTTTGTCTCTGTAATTCTACTTTTCACTAACTGTTCTTGTTAAGTGTGTTAAGGCCTAGGTAACTGTTACCTGTCTAGCCTGCTATTTTGTGCTGTTACTAGGAAACTTTCTCATGCATATTGATTGCATATTCTGCTATATTCTATGCTTTGGTGCTCTTGGAAACCAATCACAATAGAAGTCAGTTAGAACTGCCTTGTATAGTTATCCACAATAAGCTTGGAGCCAAACCAACTGCCAGGCAGCACTTCCTGAACCTGTGTATGAGCTTTTATGGTTTTTACTTTTATAAGCTGCCCCTGGGATGGACCCCAACATAAGAGAAACATCTGCCCCAATATAAGAAGCTATTTGGAATACTATCTCAGACTTGAAAGATGCATTCTTCAGCCTCACATTGGTAGAAATGAGTCAATCCATAGTTGCTTTTAAGTGGACAGACCCAGAGGGTAGTTACAGTGAGCCACATACCTGGACCCGGTTGCCCCAAAAATTTAAAAATTCTCCAACCCTGTTTGATGAGACTCCAAGTGTTAACCTCTTACACTACTGTCAGAGGTTTCCTGGAAAAATAAAATATAAAGAAGCCAACTGAGGAACTGCTTTAAGAGTTACAGACCTTGGGCTACAGAATGTAAGAAAGCCCAGTTTCATACATCAGAGGCTGCCTATCTTATATACCAGCTGAGCAGAGGCAAAAGGAGCCTGTCTCCGAGTTGGATTACTGCCATCCTTCAGATCCCAATCCCCAAAGACTAAGAGACAGGTTTGAGAGTTCTTTGGTATAATTAGGTATTGCTGCCTCTGGTATCAGACTTTGTGGAAATAGCAAGACCTCTATACACCAGCACAAAGCCAGGGTGCACCAAACTCCTAAACTGCACGAAGGTTAAACAAAAGGCATTTACGACTTTTAAAACAGTTCTGACTTCTACACCAGCCCTAGTGCAGATGTCTCAAAACCTCAAAAGGTTTAACCCAAGTGGAAATGCCCTACGACACACTTTTCCTAATGATTGGACCCTGTAACCACAGGATGGCCCACCTGTCTAAGAACCCTGGCAGCTACTGCTAGACTAATGGAAACAAACAAATGAAGAGTTAACTCTGGTCAGGACATTATACTCACAGCACCCCATGCCATTGAGGCCTTCCTCTGAGGAACACCGGAACACTGGCTGTGTAATGCCTGTGTGACCCAGAGTCCAGCAAAGGTGGATAGATCTCTTTCCTTTGCTTTGCTTTGGGCCGCCTGCGCCCCATATAGGGAAGGCTTTACCCTCTATGAGATTATGTTTGCAAGACCTCCCCTGTGGCTTCCCAGGCTTAGAGATCAGCAGTTGGCAGAACTCTCTAACCATTCTCTTCTCAAGTCACTACAGGCCCTCCAGTTCTCCATGAAACTCTGAGAGGCCCAGCTGACCTCCAAGTGCACCGCCAGCTATCCCTTGTTTGAGTTCAATGATACCTAATCCAGGTCAAGCACATAGCCTAAGGGTTCTAGAACTAACCTGGAAAGGACCCTCAGAGGTGATTCTCTCAACTTCTGTGGCGATGAAGGAAGCTAACATTGCACCTTGGATCCACCACATCCAGGTAAAGAAAGCAGAAGCCGCAGATGCTGCTGCCAAGTAGACTTTCCCAGACTGTGGGCTCATTAAAGTTAAGGTTTCACTGGGCCCTGGGCTCTTCCACTCCCTGGCCCTCTACCTTCTCCTGAGTCTTCTGTTTGGTATGAATACAGAGTCACGGGCCAATGCCCACCTCCCTCAGGTCTGGACCTGGGACCCAAGGAAGGTAGATACAGGCAAGTTGAGAGCTAGTGTGACTGCAGACCAGCAACCCACACCCATCTTGGCCTTTGCTTACTGATGTCTACTTTAGACGTCTGCTGTATGGAGAAAGGAAAGATGTGGGTGTTTATCTTTTGAGATAGGAATACAGAGTTTATAAATCTATATATACCCTGCAGCATGGCCTCCTGGTTCCCAGGAACAAGGGAGTTTCCATTGCAAAAACTGGGCTTGTGAAACTAAAGCTTCCAGGAAAATTCCTTTAAAAAGATTCTGGTCTTTGGGAAATGGGAGAACTTGGGGAAGGGACCTGGGAATACAGTTAATCATTCCCAGAAATCACCCAGGATTGCTGGTTATGCTCAGACATTTGGCCCTGTACTACCCAGGGATAGCAACTTAGACTTCTCATGAGATAAAGGACGCTGTATATGGCTTTGGAGAAACTTGTTCTATGTTACCCAATCAGGAGTAATTTTATAAAATCTTGGTATGATTAGGGAAAAATCTCAGAATGAAAAAGAGACAAATATATAATTTGTCAGACAATTGGTACCAGCCTCTGTTCTCTGGGTCCCCTGGCTAACTGCTCTGCTATTGGCACTGGCTGGGCCTTTAATTTCATTCTGATTGAATTAATGGTAGACCTCCCATCTTTTTTTTCAGAACTTTTTATGACTCTTTGTGAGTTTCACATCATGCACCCCAGTCCTGCTCATCTCCCTACCCCCTCATATCTGTCCTTTTCCCCTCCTCCCAAATTAAAACTCACAAACAACAAAGCATAGAAAACCTCTCATCATGGAAGCTGTCACAGTGTGTGTGTCACAGTGTGTCCCACAGTACACCCCTCTGTCCACACAACCTCTCATCATGGAAGCTGTCACAGTGTGTGTGTCACAGCGTGTCCCACGGTGCACCCCTCTGTCCACACAACCTCTCATCATAGAAGCTGTCACAGTGTGTGTGTCACAGAGTGTCCCACAGTACACCCCTCTGTCCACACATCTCCACTTGCAAATGTCCATTGTAATGAGTCATTGTTCTGGTTTGATATCTCTGGCTTCTGTGACACCATCAATCTTGGATCCTCATTGGGACTCCTCCCCATTATCCTGTTGCTCTGTGTCATGGAGATCCTGCAGCTTTGGAACAGAACGGACTGACCCTTTCATGCACCCCAAGTGTTCACAGAACTTAGAGCCCTGGATCTGAGCCTGGGTGGTAGCTGAGCTGCTCAGCCCATAGGTTCTCCCTTATCTGCATCACCAGGGAAAGTTCTCCAGCACTGCTCTGGCTAAGCCACCCAATGCCGCCATGGGCAGGAAGCAGGGTTAGCTCTTCTGCTCTCATGCCTCCATAGCTAGCTCCACTGTGCTGCACGGGGCCCACTCTCCCAAGTGCTGCAGCCTGTGAGGGGCTGGGACAGTTCTCCTGATCTTACATACTTGAGGCTAGCTCACCTGTGCCTTGGCCACTGGGGCCAACTCCACCGTCCTGACTAGGCGAGGTACAGGGCCCTCCTTCCAAGTGCTATGGCCAGTAGACCGAATGTTAATGATATACCATACATTGTAATTTTTGAAATTGTTGTGGTTATGCTCAATTTATGTCTGAGAGAAGAGCTTTTATTGGGCAGAAAGGGTGAAATGTTGGGAATTGGTTCTAATGCTTTGTCTTAATTTGGCCCTCAGAAGCCTTGCTTCCAGACACTGAGGGTCCCTGCTTCCAGCTGGCTTTGATTGGTAATAATGAATTACAGTACAGCCAATGGCTGGGCAGGGAGACAAAGGCGGGACTTTAGATTGAACCTGCAAGGGACAGAGGGGGAGAAGAACAGACAGAATCACCATGACAGGGGAGCTAGGAGAAGAGACTTAAAGGCCAGTTGACATTTAAGATTCTAGGAAAGTGGCACTAGGGGCCATTCCCCTGATTGGGTCTGAAGCATAGATTTAGAAGGCGGTAAGCCAGGAATACCGGAGGGGAGTGTGTGCTAGCCGCAGGGAGGTTTGGAAGTGCGCAGCCATTGAGCAAGTCAAGGCATAGCAAAATTAGCTGTGCATGTAGGGGGTGTGTGTGTGTGTGTGTGTGTGTGTGTGTGTGTGTGTGTGTGTGTGTGTGTTTCATTTGTGAATCCAGAGCTTTTGGGTGGGTGCAGTGCACGAAACCTGCTGGGAGCAAACGCTGATAACTGATTCACCACTACAGAAGTGACTTTATACAAGTGCTTGCTGCACAGACATGAGCACTGAGCTTGATCTCTAGCCCTGAGTAAAACTCTGGGTGTAGAAGCGCACATCTGTAACGTCTGTTAGCACTGGAGCACAAGAGACAGGTCGTCCCTTCAGGCTTGCTGTTCTGCCAGATTACCTCAAACACTGAATTCCAGGTTCAGAGACAGATGGTGTCTCAAAAATTAAGGTGGAGAGCAATACAAGAAGACACCAACATCAGTCTGTGGCTTCCACATGCACCTGCACAATGTGCACACTCAGAGTAGCACACACATACACACACACACACACACACACACACACACACACACAATGATTAATGGCTAGGACAGTATGAGATGACTCTCAGCAGAGGATCAAAAAAGGTAAGGACAGAGCATGCAGTGGTATAACCCAGAGTCTAGTTCTGGAAGCTTGCTTGTCTTAGTTGGTGTTCTGTTGTTATGAAGAGACACCATGACCAGAACAATTCTTTTTTTTTCCTTAAAGCAATTAATTGAGGCTGGCTTAGAGTTTCAGAGGTTCAGTCCATTATCAATATGGTGGGAAGCATGGAAGCATGGCAGCATGCAGGCAGACAAGGGGCTGGAGAGGATCTGGAAGTTCTGGATCCACAGCAACGAGAGAGATTCTGGGTCTGGCCTGGGCTTCTGAAATGCCAAAACCCACCCGCCCACACTTCCTCCAACAAGGCCACACCTACTCCCAAGGCCACACCTACTTCCTGTCAAGTAGGGTACTCCCTAATGACCAAGCATTAAAATATATGAGCCTATGGGAGCCATTCCTATTCAAACCATTGGTCCTGGGATAACGGCAATGAAAATGCTGGAACTCGTAGGAGGTATAGACTGACGGGAGGTGTTGGGATTAGAAGAGGAGGTGGGGGGTGGAAGTGGTCCCGGAGAGTGGTTAGATCTGCAGCATTGAATAAACTCCCTCAAGAGCAGGTTCTAAAGGAGCACTCTTGGCTCCTTTGTGGTTTTCCTCTCTTACCACATGACCTCTGTCTTAGCCAGGGTTTCTATTCCTGCACAAACATCATGACCAAGATGCAAGTTGGGGAGGAAAGAGTTTATTGAACTTACACTTCCATGTTGCTTGTCATCACTAAAGGAAGTCAGGGCTGGAACTCAAGCAGGGCAGGAAGCAGGAGATGATGCAGAGGCCATGGAGGGTTGTCACTTACTGGCTTGCTTGCTTCTCCTGGCTTGCTCAGCTGGCTTTCTTATAGAACCCAAGACTACCAGCCCACAGATGGTACCACCCACAAGGGGCCCTCCCCCCTTGATCACTAATTGAGAAAATGCCTTACCAGTGAGTCTCATGGAGGCATTTACTCAACTGAAACTCCTTTCTCTGTGATAACTTCAGCTTGTGTCAAGTTGACACACAAAACTAGCCAGTACAACTTCTAACTCACTCATTATTTGATGTCATCTTTCCTGTTATGAGAGAGCCAGGGGTCATTTGCCCTACATCAATATCATGCTGGTAGGACTTATCTGCCACCAGAATCCTGAGTCGCCCCCCACCCCCACACACAAATTTTTTTTTTTAGATATTATCCACTCTCTGATGTTCTCTTATAGCCACAGAACTAAGAGAGTGTCCATGAGATGGCTTCTTTGATAAAGGTGCTTGCCATCCACCCTGATGATCTGAGATCAATCCCAGGGACACAGGATGGAAGGAGAGAAGTGACTCTCTCAACGTGTCCTTTGACCTCTACATGTGCACTGTGGCATGTGCCTTTTCTTCACACACAAAATGATCAATGTAATAAAAACTTATAAATGGACTAATAGAGGATACTAGAGAGTGCTCAGGAATGGGATTTGGTTACGTCGTAGGCAGAAATCAGGAGACCAGGTAGACACAGGTAGGTTGAAACCAAATCGTGGAGGACCTGAGTACCCAGGCTAGGGGTGTTCCTTGCTTGTAGAGGCTGAGGTGGCTTTCCACAGGCAGTGATCTGGCCCAAGCCCCCAGTTTGGAAGAGAATCTGTAGCTTCCCAGTGTAAGCCATGGGAGAGTTCTGTAAAGAGTGGAAGACTGTCCTGGGGGCTCAGGGGAAGGGAATAGGCTTAGATTTTTCAGAACCCACTTTAATAAGGGTTCTCAAATGCTTTGACCTCCCTTCTAGGTCACTGTCCAAAGGTAGGAAGTAAAGATGGAAAACAGGACAAGGGGATGTGGACCTGTTTAGAAGTAGTTCTTTGGTGTGATTTCCAATCTCCCTTGTCAGGATACCAGCAGTCCAATTCAGTAGTGTCAGGCTACCAAACAAATCAGCAGTGGGGGCACTATCCAGCAGAAACAGCCAGGCCTCTGCTGAATCGGCACAAGTCAGCAGGGCAACCAGAACCAGTTGGGTTGCCATGAGTTCTCTGCTGTGCCTCTCTCAATGAAGTGAAGATCAGCAAAGATGCAAGACCAGTGAAGATTGCAAGGCTAGCTATACAAGTCCCTGTCACTGCTGAGTTCTGTTTACACTCTCTCCAAACGTCACGTCTTCTCACAGGTCTTTCCTCAGCAAAACACCACATGAGTCTGTATCACATGATGCTATCAGAAACTTCCACTTCGTAGGGGTGTGGACGAGGGTGACATTCCAGGGAATGGCTGGAGTAAGTAGAAGAAGGACGACAGAAATATTCACAGGTAAGGTTTCTGGCTGTGGTGGTTTGAATATGCTTGGCCCACGGGAAGTGGCACTATTAGGACATGTGTCCTTATTGGAAGAGGTGTGGCCTTGTTGGAGGAAGTGTGTCACTGTGGAGGTAGATGAGACTTTGAAGTCTCATATATATGCTCAAATCTGGCCAGTGTGACAGAGTCTCCTCCTCGCTGCCTTCAGATCAAGATGTAGAACTCTTGGCTCCTCCAGCACCATGCCTGCCTGCACACTGCCATGCTTCCCGCCATGATGATAATGGACTCAATCTCTGACACAGTGAGCCAGCCCCAATGAAATGTTTTCTTTTGAAAGAGTTGCCATGGTCGTGGTGTCTCTTCACGGCAATGAAACCCTAACTAAAACAAAACCCCAATGCAGCAGGGCAAGCGGGTTGGGTTGTTTAGGGCAGATGAGGCAGATAAAGAATTCAGTGTATGTGTGGCAAGGGAGCTGTGTCACCAGACAAACACTGGGAAGGTTGAGTGGGTTCAGAAACCCTGGTAAATTCTCATATCTGCAAATGGAAGGTGTTTCATCTACTCTCAACCTGGTTCCTGTCCTGGAGCATGTAACCACGCGCGCACACACACACACTTTTTTTTTTTAAAAAATTTTTAAATGTATCTAATGGAGTAGAGGCAGGTAGATCTCTATGAGTTCTATGAGTCAGCCAGGGCTACTCAATGAGACTGTCTAAAAAAAATCTAAACTAAATATAATGGAATCTAAATTTGAGATCTGCCTTCATCCACTAAAAATACCAGTCAACGGGGTGTGGCTCACTGGTAAAGCATTTGCCTACAGCAAAGGCCCTGAGTTCCATCTCAGCAAAAGAAAAGGCTTGAGAGAAAGGCGTTTCAGACACTTGCTTGTGTTCCAATACATCCTGCCATTATAATTGCCCCTGAGTTCTGTCTTTCTAGAATTTTTGTTGCTTTGCTTGACTTTTACTGATCCATCCTACCCCCCCACCCCCACCCCCACTTTGTGTGTGTGTGTGTGTGTGTGTGTGTGTGTGTGTGTGTGTGTGTGTGTGTGTGTGGTTTGAGAGTGACTCAACTCTATGGTCCATGCTGGTTTTGACCTCAAGGCCATTTTCCCGCCACAGCTTCCTGAGTGCCGGGGTCACCAGTGCTAACCACCAAGGTCTATTGATCCCTTTTCAAGAGTATTTATGATTATAAGGCCCTAGTTGTTAAATTTTGTGGTGGGGGCTGGAGAGAGCAAAACATTTTTTTGTCCTAGATTATCTTTCATTATGTAACTAGTAGGCCCCCAGACCTTAACCCAACTGACTCCATGATGGAAGTTCCATTCAGGCTGTAAACTCATCATATAGACAGCACCACCAGCCAGAATAAAAACAAAGACCTAATCCATCAAAACTCATGGTTCTGGGAAAGTCTCTAAATGCACTAACCTTGCCTTTTGACTTCTATAGTTCTTGTTTTGGCTAACTGTTCTTGTTAACTGAAGTATGTCAACCCAGAACATGTTTTGTGTTTAAAAGCTCACCTTGAGAAAGGCTCAGGGCTACACTGTGATCCTGAACACCCAGTGCAGTTGCTTGCTACTGGCTTAAACCCATGTTCAAGCCGTCCGTCTTCTCTGGTAGATACCCCACAACATTTCCACTTACAGTGTACATTTCAGCAGAGGTACATAATATACCAGAAAAGGAATAACAAGTAGCTCTGAAATGTTATTTATATAGACATTACTTAAAGGGATAGGTAACCTGTGTTGTCTACTGACCATCTCAAAATTCAGGCCCTTCATAACAAACATCATCTTACATAGTCTCTAAGGCCAGAGCTCTGGGTGAGCACAGCCAGGTGGCTCTGGCTCAGGAGCTCTCCCAAGGCTGAAGTCAAGCTGTTGACCAGAGACACAGACCTTGAAAATTTCACTGAGGCAGGACAAGGCTCAGACAACACAGAACCTGGCTTTCCTCAGAGTGAGGGAGGCAAGTGGAAATGAGCAAGATGGAAGCCATGATAATTCTTAAACAGTTTTACTGAGATAGGATTTACATGCTCTACCATGTTTCATATATTCAAAGAGTTTTTTTGAAGCCACCAATGATGTGCAATTCCAATTGTTAGGACATTCTCATGGCCTCCAGAGGTAGACTGTACCCTCCGGCAGTAGCTTCTTCAAACACCTCTGTGCCTGGGAAACCACAGTCTACAGGATCTCACTCTGCAGGCTAGGTCTGCCTGGAACTCCCTATACAGCCAGGAATGACCTCTGTCTCCTGATAGTCTTGCCTCCACCTCCCAAGGGCTGCAATTACGGGCCTGTGCCACCAGGCCTGGCCATCACTGGAGAATTTAACCTTAAACCCAGCAGGTTAAGGTTCTTGCCAAGTCTAAGAACTTAACTGGGTCCTGGGACTCATATGTAGGAAGGAGAAAACTTGACTCCTAAAGATGGCTCTCTATGACTCCCGCAGTGCATGTGTGTTTGGCACTAGGATTGGCTTATAATATACTCTTAGCAAGTCTGGGATAATCTAACTGAGGCTGACAGACAGACTCCCCCATTATTCTGTGGTCTCAGATGATACACTATAGCCTTGGTCTCAGCCGTAATCTTTGTTTTATCCTGTTTTAAACCTTTTCTTGGCACTCAAAAGGTAAGGAGGGAGGAGGATCTGAGTTTGAGACCAACTTCATAACAAGATCCTGCCTCAGATAAAACCCTTTTCTTTGATAGAAACAATTTCTCTGATATCAGTTAAGTACATAAAAAGCAAGGTTATTTAATTACTCTTATTCAGTAAGCCCAAGAAAAAGTGTTCATTGGTTTTTTTTATTATTATTTACTTTATATTCTGATCACAGCTTCCCCTCCCTCTTCTCTCCCCTCCTCTGCCCTTTCTCCTGGAAAAGAGAAGGCCTCTCATGGATCTCAAAACAAGTTGCAGTAAGACTAGGCACATCTTCCATTGAGGCAGCCAGTTAGGGGAAAGGGGTTCAAAGGCAGCCGACGTAGTCAGAGACAGCCCTGTTCTTTAACTATCAGAGAAATGCAAATCAAATCCACAATGAGAAATCACTTCACAGTTAGTATTCAGAAAGACAGTCTGCGGGTGAAGGTCTGGGACTGGAGCCTTCATCCTTGCTGTGGGAATCAAGTCCATCATTTCCTCAGTTGGTTAGAATTCCTGTCATAAAAATGTGTAGAGTAATGTTCAAGGCAGTATCATCATGATAGCCCCAAAGTAGAAATCATAATGTTTATCAGCCATTATGGTATAAAATGTGTGACGAGCCTTATAACGGATGACCTTTAAAAACACAGAGTTAAGTCAGAGATGCCACATCAGATACACGAGCATCTCCATTTATGTGGACTGTCCAAAACAGGGAGATTCATAATGATAGAAAATAGACCTGTGGTTAGCTAGGGCTGAGGAGGCAAGGTTAGAGGTGGCAGCAAAGAGTTGCAGGTCTTTGGGGGTGGGGGGAGGGGGTGTTATTTGACACAAAGTCTCACTCTATGTAACCTAGAATTAGGTAGGTCAGGCTGGCCTTGAACTCCTGGCAAACTCTTACCTCAGTCTTGGGGATGCTATACCACAGGTGTGAGCCATGATGCCCAGGGTTTAGGGTTTCTTTCTAAAACAGACTATATCCTATATTCTAAAGTTTTGATGATGGTTGCACAGCTCTGTGAGTGACTAAGAACCATATAGTTGCATACTTTTTAAAAAAATATATTATTTGAGATAGGGTTTCAGTGTGTAGTACCAGATGGCTTAGAACTGACTATGTAGACCAGGCTAGCCTCAACTTCAGAGATCTACTTGCCTCTGCCTTTCAAATGCTGGGATAAAAAGCATTTGCCACTATGCCCAGCTCTTTTTTTTTTTTTTTTTTTTTTTTTTTAAGACAGGATTCTCATGCAGCCCAGGCTGGCCTCAAACTTGCTATGGAGTAGTTGTGAATGACCTTGAAATTCCAATCCTCTCATCTCCAGGAAACACTGGGCTTACAGGTACGCACTACTGTACCCCCAAAACTGCATCCCTTTTGTTGACTTGTGGGCTTTTGTTTTGTTTTATGCCGTTGTGGTTTTGCTTGCATGTCTGTGCATCTGTCCGGGCAACATGTGTACCGTGTGCAGTGACCACTGAGGCCAGAAGAAGGGAATCAGATCCTGGGATAAGGAGTTATAGATAGTTATAAGCCGCCATGTGGGTGCTGTGAATCAAGCTTAGGTCCTTTGCAAGGGCAGCCAGTGCTCTTAACCACTGAGCTCTCTCTCTCCAGCCCCCCACCCCCTTTTGAACCAGGGACTCCCCCTGCAGCCCAGCCAGGCGTCAGACTCACCGTGTAACCCAGGCTCATCTTAACTGCTGAGATTGTAGGAGCCTCGTGTCCCACTAAGCTGTATATTTTAAATAAGTCAATTATAGGGAGTGTAAATTATTTCTCATAAGGCTTTTTAAAGACAATTCTATTACATTTCTGAATAATACAATTTGGACCAAAATATTCCAATTTTGAATTCCAGACTTTATACCTGTTATCTAAAGAGGTAATTTAGAAAAAGACCAGTAATTCTTTAGGTAATTGGTTTTTATAAGAGAGCCTTCTTGACACCAGGTTTTACCCTTCCCTTCGGCGGCATCCTGAAGCAATGGATCTTGAGAATATTTGGATGGGGCAAGGCTTATCCTTTAACAAGGTAATTCTGAGTCAGCTGTGGGAGCCCACACCTGTGATCCCAGCACTAGACGCTATAATAAGACATTAGGTAAAGGCAAGGGGGGTCATCATTCCAGGCCAGCCTCAGCTGCATAGTGAGTTCCCGAGAGGTCTGAGCTACAGAATAAGATCCTGTGGCAGAAGGGGAGGCGTGTCCTCAGCACAATGTATGCTGGGGACTATCTGTCCAAGGCATTCCACTCATTAAAACTCCACACTTAAACTATTAGGTAGGTAGTCTCACTATCTCTCTGTTACAGAAAAGAAAATGAAGGCACAGAGATATAACTTAATTTACCCGGAATAACCTGGTGGGTTCTTGAACTGGTCCTCGAGCCATACCTCCTGATCCCCAGTACAGCTTTACTCCACTGCAGATATGGGTTTATTTCTTCTTCCTTTACTGATTCAAACCTCACATTCCTGAGAAAGTTCTCCGTGAACCTCTCCAACTAGAAGCAGTGGTAAGCAGTCCTCAGCTTCCCCCCAGATGAGATATACACCACCCTAGGTACACAAATACAACAGGCCGTTGACCCTGCTTGCCCCTGGACTTGCCCACACACCTCCTTCCTCCCCAGCCTACAAGGCTGCTCTCTCAGACTTGGGATAAGTCCTTTCCTGTCTCCCAAGAAGACCTGAAGCAAATGCGTGCTGGAAGAGCCCATGACATCACAACTCTGAGTATAGATTACTATGCTAGCAGATCCCTGAGAGGTGACTACAGGATAGGGGCAGGGGCTGCTCAAACATCCCCTGGCCCAGAGTCTGGGAGGAACTTGAATCCCACCACCACCAACGATTATTTTTCCTGTCTCAGTTTAAAGACTTCCAAGCTGGAATGACAAAATCAATCAATCTACCCACTGTAGACCACCAACTAGAGACTCCATCTCTGCTAGTTACCTCCATTGAGACATTAACCCTGAATCCTACCCATGGAAACATCCGTAACCCAGAGCTCCGCTTTCAGACCCAAGCATCGACCACCACTAAAAGGAATCCAAAGCCACATTCCTCTCTGCTGTCTGTCATTAAATTGTGAATAATAATGCATTTACTTATTCTCCCACTTAAAAAGTTGTTTAAATTCTTTGAAGAATCTTGCAAGGCAGCTTGGCTAGACAGCAGGCAGGACAGTCCAGTGCCTCAGGTGGACAGGCAAGGGTCTTCCATTCACCTATCTTTTGGTCCAGCAAGTAAGCATTAGGATTGATGGTGTAGTCCTTTGTCTGGACATCGCTGGCTGTGGTGACACCCCCACATACAAATACCTTGCTGTCTCCGATGGAGCAGATGGCGTGGGATACATCCAAGGGACAACTGTTGGGTAACAGAGGTACTGAGGTGGTCGACTTGCTGGCCTTGATCTTCTGTAAGTTGATTTCCACGCTCTGCCGGTGGCTGTGGACGCGGAGGATGTTGTCCTGATGGAAAGAGAGTAGGGGCCGGTGGTTGAATTCGATGGGGAAAGTGATACACTGGGCTACTTCCCCTGTACAGGTGTCAAAGCAGTCCACTACACCGACCCGGGAGATGTAGCCCTTCACCAGGCATCGCCCAGTGACAATGTACAGGTTCCGGTCACCCTTAGTGATCACCGCTGTGCCGTCCATAGGAATGCTCATCTTCCCTGCCAAGCACCAGGCTTCCTTGCGTTCATCATAGCGGTAGATGTTAGAGACATACCGGCGTGGGGCAATGCTCCCACCCACTGAGTAAACTGTTCCCCCACAGGTCACCATGGTGTGGAAGACAAGCCCAATGGGCAGGTCAGGTAGCTTGGTCCAGGAGTTGTCATCCATGTCATACCTCCATGCTGTCTTGAGTCCTGAAATCTGCTCAGTGGTGCCACCAGATATATAGATGTAACGGCCAGCAGCAGTGGCACTGAGTGCAGCTGCCCGGTACGGCATCTCTGAGAGCTTCAGCCACAGGTTTTCCTGGATGATATATGCAAACACTCCATCGTTAAACTTGCCATGGGCCTTCTGGCCACCAAGGATGACCACTGAATCAAGCAGGGCCCCTTTCCGCTGGTAGCTCAGCAGGCTGCACGGGCGCTCCTGCTTTCGGTCCATCAGGACACTTTCGATCAAGGTCGCATGGGCAGAGTTGTTCTCCAGGCCCATCAGCTTGTTGCTGGCAAACATCAGCGTCTTGTTGGAGACAGCATTGAGATTGATGTAATTGAAGAACTTCTTGAAGTATTTTTCCCGCTCTTCCTTCCGGAAGTACACCCAATTGATGAGTGCACTGAGAGCCTGGTCCTCGTTGAGCACGTGAAGGTTTTCATCCCGGAGCAAGCGGCCGAAGATGACAGGTGGGCAGCGCATGAAGTGCATAGAGCCCTCAGGACTGGCCCAGAAGTGGAAGTTGTCACGAATACCAGAGTAGGCCAAGTCTGATACTTCTTTGAGCTCGAACAGTTCAGCCAAGAAGAGGTAGCGCAAGCAGTTGACACGGCGAATAGACTTAATAAGGAAGTCATTGCAGTGAATCCGAAGGCGTGGGGTATTGAAATACTGAGCGCCCCGGAGCAGCTCCTCCACATTCTGCTCTGAGATCACCACTTTGCCGCTGTAGAAGTAGTCCAGGAGCTGGTCCACCGTGGCTGGACTCAGGTAGTTGGGGTCAATGGTGATGTAGAGTTCATCAGTGGCCTTCATGTCATTGCTGGAGATGAGACTTTTCACTAGTGGAGAGACAGCAGCCAGCACGTTGCGATGTGCGAAGAAGACATGGTGGTCCACAGTCAGAGCCATGTCCCAGTACTCTTTGCGCTTCCTCTGTTTGTTCAGGTTTTGCAGCACAAAGCTGTTGTAGTTTTTCTCTGTGAATTCCAGTTTCATGGTGCTTCTTTTGGCTGAGACAGAAGATCAGTAGCAGGTACTGGAGGGGAGACTTTCAGGCCTTTGGGATTTGTACTGATGGTTGTTTGCAGAGCAGCTGACCAGAGAAGAGTGGGCGTGGGAGAGAGGGTGATGTCATAGAATAGATGAGGTCATCATAATGCAGCCCCCCCTCCCCACCCCCCAGGCCTTTGTCAGAAGCATGAGACCTTTCTCTTCCCTGAGCTTCAAAGGAAGCTCAGAAAAGGGGCCATGGTGTCACCTAAGGCTTTCAAGCCACAGTTCCAGGCTTCACCAGGAATGTCAGAACTGGTTTGGGTGGGGCAGAGGACAGCTATGGATCGTGAAAATACTGGGATGGGAGGAGAGGTTACCTTTATCTAGAAGCCTCCCTTTTAACCAGGAAGCTGACGTCCTGCTGAAAGGACTCTCCCGTGTCACAGAGGCAGTTAGAGGCAGAGCAAACCAGGAACTCCAGCTGTGTGTAGGACATTACCCCTTTTACCCCTCCAGGAAGTAGGGACCACCCAGTTTTCATGGTTCAGTTCTTAGGCCCTAAAGGCCCCTTTTCTACCAAGGACAGATCTGAGAAGATAAACCCTTTGGCTTCGGACCTCTGTAGTCAGAATACCATTTTCATTAAAAATGGAGAAGTGGGTGACACTCACTGGGGGAGAAATGGAGGGGCCAGCCCTAGGAAGATGGGAGGACTTGGAAACACCCTGCTCCAGATTTCCAAGTATCTAGTAAAATGCTGGAGAAAGTGCCTGTTCGGGTCTCTCCACTCCGAGTTACTTAGAGCAGTTCACTCGGGCCTCAGATTCCTCTTCTGTGAGATGAGAATAATACTCGATTTAAAGCGTAGTAGGCTCAGTGCTTAGCTTGTAGCAAACGTTCAAATAAATGCCAGCTCTTGTTTCTTAGTTAATACTACTACCGCAGCTATGGGCATCCCTGAAGCTCTCGACAGGAGCCTGCTTCGGCCGCACGGTGGCGCTGCAGGGTCACCTCCTGGCCAGGAGCACGCCGCCTGCGCGCTCAGCCTCCGCAAGGGCTTAGAGAGGAAACCCAGGGGCTCCTTTTTGCCTGCTTTGTCCAGCCTAGGGCTCCTTTGTGTAGGAGCGCTTCAGAAACGCACACGTCTGGACCCTGGGCTCACGGTGTGGCAGACCTACACCTGTTCTCATTTTCCAGATGTGGACTGAGTCCGACGACGATGTATAACGGATAGAGAAGGGCCATCCTGGGAAGTCTTAGGAAGAACCACGCCATATGGGTCGTTGTACTGGTCAGGAGGACCTGACTCAGACCCTGATCTCCACTCTCCTAGCCTCACTCCAGACTTTCTGGTCCTCCTGAATGCCCCTCCCAGAGAGACCGTCAGCTCCATTCCCGCCTCTCTCCAGCCCTCTCGCTGGCTTTGATTTTCATTCATCTTTCTATTACACACCTAGCCTTTTCCTTATCTAGGAACTTGGTAATTTGAAGGTTGTTTGTTTGTTTGTTTGTTTTCGACACAGGGTTTTTCTTTGGACAGCTTTGGCTGTCCTGTAACTGCTCTGTAGACAAGGCCGGCCTTGAACTCAGAGATCTATCTGTCTGCCTCCCCCGTGCTGGAATTAATGGAAGTTTATTTTTAAAACAATTACACTTTAATAGTGAAGTTACACATCTTGATTCCCGATTTCGGGGACAGATAGTCTTTTTGGGTGTGATGCTTGTGAAGGGCTTAGAACTTCTGTCTCCCCATTTGGAGTACTTAGTTTCCAGCCCCACTTCAGAGATAATGTGATTCAGCTCAGTTCCCCACTGCCCAGTGTCTGTCTGTCTGTCTCTCTGTCTCTCTCTTTCTCTCTCTCTCAGAATTTCAGCTCTGCATGCTTCTCCAGGTCTCACCACCTGAGAAACAGGCCACTTGGCTAGAGGAAGCATCACGAAGCTGATAAGGATGCTTGAATCCAGTCACATCAAGTGACTGTCAGACCCTACTTCCTGGGACATTTACCAGAAGCAGAAGGTCATCAGATCCCAGAGCAGCAGGACAGAAATGAGCTCACTCACTGTGTGCCTCCAGCTGGAGATCATGGAAGTCTGGGAGGATCTGACAGACCTAACTAAGGCCTGGAAGAAGAGGCTTGTCTACTGGAGAGCATCTGCCACAGTCTCTGGTCTTAATTGCAGAGCCCACCACCCTCAACAGACTCAAGACTGAAAGCTCGGAATCCCATCACTCGGCAGGCAGAAGCAGGAAGAACATTGAGCTCAAGAGTGTAAGGCTAGCCTGGGCAACATAGACCTTCAAACAAAACAAAAAGTGGGGTGTGGTGGTCCACATGTGTAGACCTTAAAACAAAAAGTGGGGGCTGGAGAGATGGCTCAGCGGTTAAGAGACTGCTCTTCCAGAGGTCCTGAGTTCAATTCCCAGCAACCACATGGTGGCTCACAGCCATCTGTAATGGGATCCGATGCCCTCTTCTTATGTGTCTGAAGATAGCGACAGTGTACTCACATACATGAAATAAATAAATCTTTAAAACAAAACAAAACAAAAAGAGGGGTGTGGTAGTCAATATGTGTCTCAGCCCTTGGAGGTTGGGGAAGGACTAAGTTCAGGCCAGCCTGGGGCAACATAATGGACTACCTCAAAGATAAAAATTAAAAACGGTAAAAGCTGGGCTGGGGATGTCGCTCAGTACTGGGGCAGAATGCTTGCCTATCATGCACAAAGCCGGAGGTTTGGTCCCCAGAACCACACAGATCTGGAATAGTGACCCTTGCCTGTAATCCAAGCATGAGAGAGAGAGAGAGAGAGAGAGAGAGAGAGAGAGAGAGAGAGAGAGAGAGAGAGAGGAGGATTGGGAGTTCAAGGTCACCTTTAGTTCTATAGTCTTAAATTCTGGGCCAGCCTGGACTATTTGAGATTAAATTAAAAAACAAAAGGAAGAAGAAGAGGAGGAAGAAGAGGAGGAGGAGGAGGAGGAGGAGGAAGAGGAGGAGGAAGAGGAGGAGGAGGAGGAGGAGGAGGAGGAGGAGGAGGAGGAAGAGGAGGAAGAGGAGGAGGAGGAGGAGGAGGAGGTGGTGGTGGTGGTGGTGGTGGTGGTGTTTGGACAGATTCTGTTGAGGTCGCTCTGCAGGTAAAATGCCTGCCCAGCAAGCCTGACCCCAAATTCAACTCCTGGAACCCACATGAAGGTAGAAGAACACGGTGAGTTCACAAAGTTGTCCTCTTACCTGCACACACTATGTCCAGTTTCGTTTGTTTAGAGATGGTGTTTTGGTTGACCTTGATGCATCTGGAAAGAAGGAACCTTAGTTGAGGAACTGTGGTTCCTTAGTGATCACTGTGGGTTGGCACCATCCTTGGGCAAGTGGTCCAGAGAACAGGCTGACTCCAGTAAACAGCAGTCTTCCATGGATTGTCTTAGTTCCTGCCTCTAAATTCCTGCCCTGCCCTCTCAGTGAGGGATTGTTACCTGAAGTGTAAGAAGCAATAGCCCTTTCGTCCCCAAGCTGCTTTTGGTCATGGTGTTTTACCACAGTAACAAAACCCCTAAGACACAGGGTCTCTTTATGTAGCCCTGCCTGTCCTAGAACTTGTTAGGAAGCCCAGGCTAGCTTAGAACTCATGAAGAACTGTCTGTGTCTGCCTCTACCTGGGGTGGAACTAAAGGTGTGCACCCTCACACCTGGTTAATAAAATGCTCTTTAAAGAAGGAATGAGCCGGGGCAGGAGAATTGCTGATTTGGAGCTAGCTTAGTCTACATAGAATGTGCTGGGACAGAATTTAAAAAGGAAAGTGGGTCTGCCTGTGTCCATCTGCTTAGCCAGCATTGCTCTCTGGCTCTGCTCCAGCCCTGGAAAGCAGCTTTTTCCTTAGTTCCAACCAACTGTGGAAACACACTCTGGCTTAGAAAGTGGCTTCATGCCAGCTTCTGCCACCTGGTTCTATGCAGACCTTGGTGCTCCTAGGGGTCGGCAGGAAGTTCATTGGCTGTTTGCTTGGTGTGGCCAGGAAAGGGCCCCTGCCAGGTCTCTATTCCACCCACTTTCCTCCTGCCCTGATCAGCATTTTCCATTTATGGGGCTTTCCCGGGAAGGAGACCCTAATCTAATTTTTATAGATTGACATCACCCTATTGCAAACCCTTAAAGATAATTAGAGTATTTTTAAAGATATACAGAATTACAAGAAAGAAGCTCAGGTTAGCCTCTTAGTCCCCAAAGCATGACGCATGGTACTTGCCACTAGAGCCTCAGGCATGCAAGCGACAGTCCTACCTTCCTTTAAGACAGGGTCTCAGTAAGTTGTCCAGCCTGGTCTTGAACTTCCCATTGTCTTGCCTCAGTTTTTAGAGTAGCTGGGATTCTAGGCTTGTGCCTCCAGGGCAGGCTCACCTGTCTTGACCATTAATAACATATGGCTTAGGTTTGCTGGCCTCTATTTTAAACTTGCACCATCCGTATACTTTTAGTTCCACCAGTAAATTCTCTCCATGTGTCTGAGCTCAAATTCCTTGTCCCTGGTGTGCCCTCGGATCAGGTAGTCTCTTCATCTGTGAGCTACTAGGTCACATGCTTCCAAAGCATGTGCAGTGCAGTCCCCAGGGGACGGGCTGGGGAGGAGGAGTGGCAAGATGGATTCTGAGTCCCGAATTACCTCAGTCATAAACTAAGCACGAATCGCATTAGAGGAAGAAATTACACAAAAAGGAAAGGATTTTATTGTCTCGTTAGTCGCTATCCCTGGATGAACCAAGTGGCGCAGTGTGGGACTGTTCACAGTGTAACAAAGACCAGCCAGCCTTGCTGTCACTAGGCCAGCGACCCCTTTATCTCCTTGCAGAAGGAGATACCACCATTTCAGGGATCCGCAATTGAACCTCTGGCTTGGTTCCACCCGGTGGACCTGGTTAATCAGCTCTTCACAGGGAACTGTGTAGAGTTTGAGGCAAAACACAGGATCAAATTAGTGCTTCTAATCTCCTTGTTTGGACCTCCTCCCGGGAGCATTTGGGCTTGTCACACATTCCGGGTGGAAGCCAAGGCGCAGCTGCAGCCACAGCTGCCGGGACGGGCCTGGGTGGTCACCGCCTGCAGGGTTGGGGAAGGACAGAGGCTGTGGGGCTTCCTCCAGGGCCCCCAAGTGAAGCTCACCCCCCCTGCTCCACTGACTTCATAGTCCAAGGCCTTGGCCAAGAGCCCAGGCAGTGTGAGGGTCCACCGAGATGATTGGGGGGCGGGGCTGCATTCCAGAGGCCAGAGTAGGGTTGTGAGCACTGAAACTTAAAAAAAAAACAAAAACAAAAACAAATCAAAACAAAAAACCCAAACAAACAAAAAAAATCCATGTATGAGGTGTGAGAGGTGCTAGCGACTGTGGTATTTGCTCTTAAAAGGTTGAAAGCTTCAAGGATAGGAGGCTCTTTTTGCTTCTCCATTTGCTCTTTGGCAATTCCACTAGGGAATCCTGGAGGGTGCAGGATGATACCATGTCTTCCAACTGAGAATGAGAAACCTCACTGATCCTGTGAAACACGTGGCAGCTAGCCGTATGTCTCTAATGCAAGCTGCTTTATGTCACATCTAAAGGACATTTTGATCCCTTCAATATCTACCACTTGCCTTGAAAAAAACAACAAAAACAAAAAACAGAAAAAGGATGTCAGAATGTCAGAATGAACCTCACCCAGTCTGAGTAATCGTGTTCTAGCTAACCCTCTGGATAAATGTTTCAGATGCCCACCCTTTCCTCAGAATGAGCTCATGTGCAGCTGTCACAAGAGATGCTCACAGGTAAACATGGAAGTACAGACACCCATAGGGACAGACACTCGACGGCGTTTTGTGGTTCTATAGGCACTTCATATATGCATCTCCATCTCATTACATTTGGTGGTATGAGTTACTTCTTTGGAGGTGGGACATTCTCTTCGAAGAAGCCCTGGTTGACAATATTCCCCGCCGGAAAGTATCTGGCCACCACAAAGGAGGACCCGTCACTCGCAGACGCCTTCCCCACGCCTATCTTCTTGGTATTCTTCCATATCATGGCTGTGAAGTGTCCTGTGGGAAACAAGGAGCAGGTGAATCGACAGAACCCAGAGAGGAGGCTTAAAGGAGCCTCAGAGCCCTGTGCACTCGTGTCCGGGTCATGAAGAAACAGAGCTCACTGGGTTTGTATAGCACACCCTGCCAATCAGTCACACAGACTTCAGCCAACTCAACAGCGATTGTGACACCAGCTTACCGGGCACTCACCCCCAACAATGCCCCCAAATGAAACTCTTTTATCTTTCAGATTTTTACATTTTTTTACTTCATGTGTATCAATGTTTTGCGGAAATGTTTATGGCTCCCTGGGAAGTCAGAAGAAGATGTCACAGCCCCTGGGATTGGAGTTCTGGACCCTTGTGAACATGGGGATTGGGAACTGAACTTGCACCCTCTGCAGCAGCCGAAAAGGTTCTTATCTGCTGAACGTCTCTCCATACCTCCACAGCTGGACTTCTTAAACATCCCTCTGTAATTTTCTGGTCTTTTTTTTTCGTTAAATCTGTGTCTTATTTGATCTCTCAGGAACATTACTACACTCAGGGCCCCTTCCTTTCTATGCTGTCTCCCTCGCTGAGTTCCGGGACTCTAGTCGAGCATCCCCCTGGCCTCCATTTTGGGTTTACCCCTCCACATCCTTCCCAATCCAAGGCTCTCCTCTTTTTCTACACTCTATTCTTCAGGCAATCTCATCTTTTCCTGTTTCCGGGTTGATTTCTCCAGCTCAAATCTGCAGTCTGTTCCCAAAACAAACACCACATATTTCACATTACATCTGTGACTCACAGATGGAATCTATCCAAACCCCACTCTTGAGTTTGGTCCCTCAGACCTACTCCTCTGCTGACCCATCTGTATCAACAGCATCTTAGTGCTCCTGGCATGAGCCTGCTTTCTTTTCCCTCTTAGATATTCCTCGTAACAACCTACCTCTAGTTCCTGAGGAATTCAAGTCTACAAGCGAACTACAACCTATGTCCTTCCAAAAACCTTAGTTCTATTCAGCTTTCTCTCTTGGAACACTGCAACATTTCCTGACTGTTCTTGGAATCTGCTTCTGTCCTCTCTAATTCATTGTCACTGCGAGACAAATGAAGCAGCAAGATAATGGATTAGAGAAGTCATTCTGAGGTATCAGTCCTATCTATTTAATTTCCTCAAGTAAAACTCATACACTCATTTCTAGTTGCACCTGGAATGAAAGCTAAACTTTGGCCTGGTATCTCCATTCCCTGAGCATAGCAAGCTGCTTCTAACTGAAGACCCTGTTGGGAATTAACCCTTGCTCAAATTAGCCTATGTGTGGATATTTTTGTTTATTTGTTTTTCAGTACTGGGAATTGAACCCAAGACTGTGCACACCAGTAAGCGCTCCACCACTGTAGACTCCCAACCTTGGGAGCTCTTCTGTTGACCACCAGATTCTTGTTCCTTAGGTCTCTGCCTAAGTAACATTTGTTTAAATAAGCCTTACACAATCACCCTTTTGTTTACCAAACATCTCCCTCTCTACCCTGACTGCGCGTGCGCACACGCACACACACACACACACACACAGCAAAGAGCAAGCTTCTTTTCTCTCTTCTTTCACAGAATTGGAGTTTAACAAAGATATTTTAAGTTAGGTTTATGCATGAATGCAGATCAGAAAAGGGAGGAGCCTAGAAGAAACCAAGGCACACTTAAGAGCATAGGCTTCTAAAGAGAAAGTCATAGAAAGGAAGACAGACACATCCAAGTGTGGGCATTGTCTCTCCAGGGGAGTCACAGTCAGTGAATACAGCTGGTATTCAAGAAAGAGAAGAAGGAAACATTACATTGTTTGGTCTAGAAAAGCAGGCCCTTTTTTTTTTTTTTTTTTTTTTTAAAGCCAGGGTCTCTGTATGCCAGGGCAGCCTCATATTCAATATATAGGCAAGAATGCCCTTGAACTTCTGATCTTCCAGCCTCATCTCTGCAATCACAGGCACATGTCAGCAGCACACCAGCTTTAATGCCATGCTGGGGACTAAACTGAGGACCTCGTGTGTGTGTGTGTGTGTGTGTGTCTGTGTGTCTGTGTGTGTGTGTGTGTTAAACAGGCACCCCGACCACCATGCCCAGCTCACGTGCTGAGGATTGAACCCAGGGCCTCAAGCATGTTAGGTATACTCTCCCAGCTTAGCTGTATCCCTACCGACTGATGTCTCTTCTTACTTATTCTTTGGACCTCACTGGCTTTGAACTCAAAGATTGAGGCTATCTTCCTGTCTCAGTCTCCCAAGTGCTGGTATCACAGCCCCAAGCCACCATGCCTGGTTCATGCTTAATGTTTTGAAATTTAAAATTGCATTTGTTGCTGGGCCTGGTGGCACATGCCTTTAATCCCAACCCTTGGGAGGCAGAGGTCAGCAGATCTCTGAGTTCAAGGCCAGCCTGGTCTACAGAGCAAGTTATAGGTCAGCCAGGGCTACATAGAGAAACCCTGTCTTGAAAAACAACAGCAAAAACAAAACAAAACAAAAATTACATTTGCCTGTGAATTTGTGAATGTGTGTGTGTGTGTGTGGTTTGTGTGTGTTATGTGGGGGGCACATACACCCCTGTGACGGTCAGAGAACAACTTCAGGAGTCAGTCCTCTCCTACCTAAACTCAATTGTCATCTTTGTGGCAAAAGACTCTGAGCTGGCTCACAGGCCCATAATTTTTAAATCTTGAAATTCTAGCTCTAAAGAGGCAGAGGCAGAAAAATCATGAGCCCCAGGCTAACCTGGAATACACAGCAACTCCTAACTTCCTTAAGCTATACAAAGAAATCCTATCTCAAAGATTAAAATTTATTTTCTACTTTTTTTTTTTTTTTTTCAAGACAGGGTTTCTCTGTATAGCCCTGGCTGTCCTGGAACTCACTCTGTAGACCAGGCTGGCCTCGAACTCAGAAATCCACCTGCCTCTGCCTCCCAAGTGCTGGGATTAAAGGCGTGCATCACCACTGTCCGGCTTAAAATTTATTTTCTTAAGCAAAAGAAAGACTGCCTAGGTAGGACTCTACATCTTTACTTGTCTTTAAATTTGTACTGATCTCAGCTCTATGAAGTCTGGTTTTCAACTTCAGAAGAGCAGAGAGGCTCTTCTGGCCTGGTCACCCGTGGTTGGTCTGTTATGGATCACAGCCCCAGGCACTGGGCGACCTTGCCAGGCACTTCTGCTTCCCTGGCTGTCTCTTGGCCAGGGCTCAAGCTCTTTCTCCCACAGCTTCTCTAAAGTGACCATGACCACGGGCTTTGGCCATTGACCATCCTTCTGTTTCCCAGAGGAGGAGGAAGCAGCCATCATCCACTGGTTGCCAAGCAACTGGCTGGACGGAAAGTGCTCATCAGCGATGATGTGTATGCAGCTTTACTACTTAGGGAGGTCACTGAGCAGTCTCTGCAGAGGTCCCCGTTTGCACAGGGTAATCCCATTACGGTATTAGAGACGAGCTAAGGAACACAACTTCCTTAGCAACATCAGATACATACTGGTTCCTAACACTGACGCGCTGACTTCCAACAACAGTTCCTTTTTCTTTTCTTCTTTGTCCAAACCCCTTAAAGGGATCACATCCTCTCTCTGGCTGTGGGCTGAATTTCCTATAATATGCCTTTGAAAACCACACTGAACCAATTACAGTCTATCCTTGCAAATAGTGTCCAAAGAGAAGGATGAGACAACTCTCTGTACGGACGTGGAGAATCTCTGACAGTGCAAAAGAGGACACACACAGACACACACATGCACATGCACACACGCACTCATATACGCATGCACACACATACACACACAAACACACCATACACACACATACACACACACACACACACACACACACACACACACACACACACAAACAACTCAGGATAACTTTAGGATGATACAGAAGAAACCATGAACTTATATCGCTTTCAGACAGCTTGTCATGTCAGATTAGTCCTCATTAGAATAAATAAACAAATTTACTCATCTAAATAGGACAGAACAAAGTAAATATAAAGAATAGCAGGGATAGTTTGCTAAACTTTGAGAGGCTGTCTGAGGGAGAGGCTGTCAGATTATAGGGCACCTCAAAGGCCTTTCACCTATATAAGCTCAGGTTGGGGAACCCCCCAAAAAACAATGCAGCGAGAAGCCAGGAATTGAGAGCAGGATGGGCTCAGCAGTCCTCAAGACTTGAAGCCACAGCTCCACAACACCAAACAAGGCTTCCGCTCCATCTCAGGTGTCAAGTGTCACTAGTCTCCAGCATTGTGCAGGGGCCATCCCTTGGTGCAGGGGCCATGGAAGAGACACTGGGTAGGGACAGAAGATATGACAAAAGCCTTTTTCTTTGTAGCTCTCAGTCTTCTCCTTTGCTAAATGGGGAGAATAAAGCCCTGCTTTTAGCGCCATTGGAGGCTGGTGTGGATCCAGTCAACTGATAAGCATCAAAAGATGCCATGTGCAGCTCCAAAATCCAGCATGTGTCTGGTTGGTCAGGAACCTCTCTCACGGGTAAAGCAAGCTATGAAGTGAAAGTCTGTGGACACTGTGTTGAAAGGAGACAAGGCTCTGCCTACAGATCCTTAATCACTGCTCCCTCCTCCTCATTCAGTGGCAAGGCCATTGTCATCTGAAGCTCAGGCAACTGCTTGCTGCTCCTCAGCCTGGCAACCTGGGGGTGGAGAGAGATGCTAACTGAACAGGAAGCGTCCCAGATCTGCACCTAAGGTTGCAAGAACCCTTCCTGGACAGGGTGAGCAGTAAGCCACAGGAAATAGTGAGAACATGTCATTTCCTGCTTCTGACGAAACTCTCCAGGGTATGGCAGGCCCCAGAAGACTCTGTAGATGGGATGGTGGGGGAGGGGTCGGAGTGAGGAGGAAACTCCCCCTTTCAGTTTCTGGGGTATTTTGAGTCTGACACACATTTTTTCCTAGCCTGTTCTGGGCTCAGGAGGGGTCTGAGTCACTTCTGAGGAAAGACAAGAGGTGCGGGTGGGGCAGCAAGTGGGGCAGAAGGACCTCAGAGCCCAGAAAAGCTGCCCAGACTTTAATAAGATAAATGTGTGCTGCTAAGGACTGGAGAAAGGGCTCATCCTTAGTCTGGGGCAAAAAGGCTTGCCTAGCAGCACTGTAACCTCCCCAGACCCCTCACGGTGGAGGTGGGAGTAGGGGCGGGGGCTCACTGCTGGCCAGTCTAGGTAAACTGCTGAGCTCCAGAGACGGTGAGAACCCTGTCTCAAAAAATAAGATGGAGAGAAACTGAGGAGGACATTAGACATCAACCTCTGATCTCCTTATGCGCACTCACGTATCTACACACATGTGAGTATACACACACACAGACACACACGGGCATCCTCATGCAGACACACGTGTATCTGTGTGAGTACACACATGTGTATCTGCATGCACAAACACATGTATCTGTGTACACACACACACACACACACACACACACACACACACACACACACACGGTCTATAAGAAAGGTGATCTTCCCTGCTTCTGAACTGCCAACTCCCAGAAGCACCAGGGAGGCCAGCGCTATGTCTTTGGATAGGGAGAAAAAAGAATGACTCAAGTTCGCACAACAATCTTCTTAGACTCTCCTGAGCCACGGCCTAGAATGCAAGGCAAGCCTCAGTCCTGTGTAATGAGGAGAGGCAGTGTGTGTGTGTGTGTGTGTGTGTGTGTGTGTAGAAGCGGGAAGTGAGACAAGCCTGACCCTTTCTGAACTGCCCCCAGGGAGCCACAGCAGTGTAACTGGGAGAGCCGCTGAGGCAGGAGAGCACTGCAGGAACACACCCAACTTTGAGCTGGCTGGGGGTGTGGTGTCCTTGGTGCCTTCAGATGAAGAAGGGGTACAGGTCTGGGATGGCGGTGGTGGGGTGAGGTGGGCAGGTGCTGGGAAAGGAAAGCTTTGTGCTCTGGGCAAAGTTAAACAGGAGCAGTATGGCTGAACCAGTGCAGGAGGGGGAGAGCGAACTTTCTGAAGACCATGTTGACTGACGTTTGGCCCAGGCCCCCCACTCACCAGTCCATTCAGCCCAGCCCCCCCACCAGTCCATTCAGCCCCCCCACTCACCAGTCCATTCAGTCCAGCCCTCCCCCCACTCACCAGTCCATTCAGCCCAGCCCCCCCCACCAGTCCATTCAGCCCCCCCACTCACCAGTCCATTCAGTCC
>CM052702.1:46089668-46119324 GCA_028551405.1 Uromys caudimaculatus | reverse complement strand
TCCATTCAGTGCCCCCCACTCACCAGTCCATTCAGTGCCCCACTCACCAGTCCATTCAGTGCCCCCCCACTCACCAGTCCCTGAGGTGAAACCGGGCTGCTGGAAGTTGTAGCTCTTGATTTCACTATACCACCTATCAGCCACATCCTTTCCTGTACAAAAAAGGCACTTAAGAGCTCAGCAATAAAGTCCATACATCCCCTCCACCTCCCTCCCCAAGCCCCAAACCCCCGTTCCACACTGGATGTCTGACAAAGCATTGGCAAAGCAAAACATCAGGGTTGCTCCCTGCAGAGTCCTGGGGACTCAGGAAGAAGACAGTGCCTTTGCTGGGTTGAGTTGAGCACTGGGGTCCAGGGTCCCCAGATGAACCACTGTGGCGTTCTAGACAAAGCTGCCCTGGCCCTCTACAGCGGAAGGTCGGACGTGGTGCATCCCAAAGGTCTTCTAGCCATGTTTTGAACTTCTGGGAGCCTGTCCCATTCTCCCTGGGGTCTGTTTCTAAAATACCCATAGGAATAAAAGGAACTGAGCCAAGGGTCCTCATTGCCATTAGAGGGCCTTTATCCTGAGCATCCATTGTCTGCTTGGTGTAAGGAAGCATCTCCTGGAGTCCGTTGATCTCAGAGCCATAGCTTCAGTCAGGACATAGGTGAGTCATTCTGGGGGCCATTTATAAAAAGCTGAGGCCTGGGTCCGTTTTGAGATCAACTGTATTGGTTTCTCTAAAGGAGAGACCCAGGGGTTGGAAAGTATTTTAAGCTCTCCAAAGATTCTAGTATGTAACTAGGAGATATCAACCCAAGCTTCTTTGTGTGGGAATAGGAAAACTCTGGCCAGAGAGTACTGGCTTGATCATGGTGCCCCGGGATCCAGCATAAGGTCAGGCTGGATAGAAGAGCATCCCTGGGCTCCTATAATGTCCACTTCCACCCAGCACCCTTCTCCCGGTCAGGAGAGGCCAGAGCCTAGGCCCAGAGTCTGTAGGCTGAGGAAGAGGCTCAGAGGCCCCACCATCAGCTGCCTTCCAGGCACATAGCTTTTGGGGAGCGGACAGCTGGTGAGGGGGCGTGTGGGAGGGAAGATGATACTAGAGAAACCAGGCACTTGGGAAATCCCCTTGAGGGCTCCCAGGAATTTGAGGCCCGGGAGGGAAAGGAGTCATTCACTTCTGGGATTTGGAGAAAGCTCCAGAGATAGTGACATTTCTCACGATTTTCCTAAAAAAGCTACCTCAGGGCTGTAGGAGATAGAGACTCAAGAATGTTTGTTCAGTGGGGGTGGGGTCATTCCCTCCCAGGCCCTGAGCAGAAAAATCATCTTTTTCTTTTCTTTCTTTCCTTTTTTTTTTTTTCTAAAGAAAAGAAAAATGCTCAATTTGTTTTTTCTGATTATGAAAGCAATATACCTACAATGCAAAAACAAATAATTTAGCAAAGCACAAGGATGCTCTGACGCCTACAGAAGAAGGCTGAAATTATACAGATGTTGTAGTCTCCAGCACCCACACCTCTGACTTGGACGTCTGCACCCGAGCTGTCTAGTCTGACCCATCTCTATTCAGGTCCCCAGCCTACTGGCTGTGGGCCAGCTACTGAGATCAGTCCAGGAGCAGATGCAGAGAATTCACGGGTTTTCTTTCCCTTTCTGGGCCTGTGGCTCCACCATCACTGAACCATGAAGGGCAGTGTCAGGAGGAGTCCCCAGAGGCCTCATCCTAGGTCTGGCTGAGCAGAGAAGAGAGGGGCTGAGAGTGTTCTACCTGTCTGATCGTAGGACGCCCATGCAAGGTTCTCTCCACACTGGCCACGACTGGACTCTGGGCTGTGCTTGAGAATTCTTGTGCTGGCCAGGGCCTCCGAATACCTGCATAGTGTGTCTCCTTAGAGAAGGCCCAACCCAGGGACACCCTCACCTCCACCCCTGACACATACACACCCATCCAATGTCTGAGATTTGCATGGCTGAGCCTCCTTCCCGATCTGGGCTCACCAGAGGGATAGCAGAAACCCTGATCCTGTATAGCCTGGGCCTCCCAACAATCCCATTTTCAGAAGATTGAACTGACTCTCGGGAGCAAAGGGACCTGCCTGGGCCAGCAAAAGAGTGGGTCCTTAAGTCTGGCTATAGCCGAACCCCAATCACATCCCTTCGACCACCCAGGGCCCTCCATGACTGCAGAAGCAGCTCCACAAAGGGCCTGAGCCCGTTGGCTGCTGGGGACTCACTGCTGAGCTTCCTGGTTGAGCTTCTTGCAAAGCTTCAGTGGCGGGACACCATGCTGAGCCCGGTACTCGTTGTGGGCCTTCAGGACCTCATTATTAAACTGTTTGGAAGCTGGAACGACAGAGGAATGGACAACAGCTCAGTGCAGAGGGGAGACCCACCAAAGGTCTATGGGCACACTTCGGGACACAGAGACGGCCGGCCCCTCCCTCCTCTTCATCCCGGTCACAGCAGCCCTGTTCCACACCAATGTTCATTCTGCCTCTGTCACCACCATCACCCTCTGGGGATCAGAACTCTGTAGATAGGGATCTTCTGGGCCATGTTGGGGGTCTGACTCTTTTCCTTGAGGCAATGGGAGATGGGGGTCTGACTCTTTTCCTGAGGCAATGGGAGATGGTCGAGCAAAAGCAGGGGACTACATGGGTTCAGAAAGCTGCTGAGGGGTGCTAAGGAAGGTACAGAGCTGCTCAGACATTGCTAGAAGAAAATGTCTGAAGGTGGCTGGATACCTCAGACCAACGGAGTCTGGAAAAGCTGGGGTTGGGAGCTCAGGGTGGTAGCTTAGCTAGGGTGGGTGGCACCATATTGGACCAGTGAATACAAGAGGCAGAGTGGAGGGAGAAAAGGAAGGAGGGAGACACACACACAGAGGAGTGAAAGAGGGGAGATAGACAGACAGATAGGCAGATGGTTCCAGCTAAAGAAAGAGGATCAATGGTGGCAGCTTTGAGGGAAGAGGACACCGTGGTGACGGGAAGGGAGGACGGGTCAGCTGGGTGGGGCTATGGCCAGAGAAGAGCCTGTCCCACCTGAACTGTGAACTCAGCAAAGTTAACATCCAGAGGACTGGGGCTAGGGAAATAGGGGATGGAGGACAGGAGGCCAAGAGTGGACAAACCCCACACTGCTTCCGGTCTGCGTCAGCCCCATCCTTCCAGCATCTTTCCTCTCTTCCATGCTTATCCTAAACCATCCACCAGTCCCTCCAACAAGCCACCACGCACCAAGCATCCGTCTGCTTTCCGTCTTTCCAGCATCAGCATCTGTACATTCCTCCATTGCCAGCACTTACCCATCCACCAACCCATCACAGCCACACAACCCACCCGAGGACCGACCATCAGTTCAGTCCAATGCTAATCTAGTCATCTGCTCGCTGAGCACAGTCCCACACGACAAGGGCAGAGAATGGCATAGTCATATAAAGTGAACTAGTAATGGTGCAAGAGCAACCTGGAGCAAGTGGCCAGGACAAGACACACACCATGAACAGCCTTGGGAACCATCCCCCTCTGGAGACATGGGGTGCAGGGCAGGTCTATGAGTGAGCACCAGACTGGTCTCATCTGCTAGGAGCCTGCCTTGGTCAGGGTAGGAAGGGTGTAGCTATAGTCATGAAGGAAGTGTTTAGGGCTAGCCACAGGCAGGAAGGAGGAAGAAAGGAAGGTCATGGTTGGTGATCACAGCGTCCTAGGACTTTCTGACAAGTTACAGAGGAAGTTGACTGCCCCTAGGGGCTGCCGGGTAGGAGATCCAGTCTCAGGAACATGTGTTGGGGCAGGGTTGGAAGGGGCTCCAATCTATTTGTGAGGTTCAGGGTAACAGGTGGTGATGTGAACAGAAGGTCACATGATAACTGTGCAGAGTGTGGAGCCACAACTAGAAATCCTCAGGTCCTGGTGGCCAGAGAAGGTCCACACCCTTGTGAGATGAGGGAAAGAGTTCAGGTGTCCTGAGGTGGGAGGAAACAGGTGGTGTTTAATAAGTGCAGAGCTTGCAAAGTGAAAAGATCCTGGAGCTGCTTCACGGGCAGGGTGAACCCATCTGACACTAGACGGGCACACATGAAGCATCTGACGGTGGGTTCCGGCATTGGCATGCTGATGTGGAACAGGGGACATCAAGTCACAGTCTTTCAAAAACCATGACCAGTGGGGAGTAATGGGAACCACAGCAGCTTCTGGACCCAAGTCACAAGCTGGGCTCTTGCAGTGAGCTAAGGAGCCATCGGGATGATGTGGTAACCAGAACCAGAGGCCCCTAGGCCAAGGGTGCTCCACCCTGCCTTGCACAAGAGGCAGAGAGGACAGAGCCAGACGTGCATGCAGGAGGTTAGAAGTGGGGTCTGTGAGAGTGGGCACGCATCGGGCTCTTTATCCTGGAGATGAGACTGGGGGGCACACTCGGTGGGGGTGTGCTGGTGAATTCCGGGATCCTACAGACAAAGCTGGAGCTTTGTAGACATGGTGGGATGACAGCTTAGGCAGGACTAAGAAGGTCCTCTCTCCCAATACAAATGTTACTGGATCTCTAAGGGCACAAGCTGAGGCTCTGGCAGCCCTGAGAAGTGAGGGTCCACCCTATCTTCAGTACTCCATGATGGCCATGCCTGTCCTCAGAACTCCAAGATAATAGCAGGAAAGCAGAGAAAGGTGACTACGTAGCCACATTGAGGTCTGGGTTTAAACACCAGGCAAGGTGTGTATAAGGAAGTGGTTCTGCCCAAGGTTGGCCCACAGGTCGGCTCTTTTCAAGTTGTCAGGACTCATTGAAGGCTCTTCCTGGAAGGTAAGCCCCTCCCCCTGGCTGGCACTGGAGCTGCAGCCCTTTCTTTCCCTGAGCATGAGAGTCCTGGGACTTTCTAGTTCCTTGGTCTGATATCTGATATCTGAAGTCAGTATCTCTCTTTGGGAAATAAGTGCTTCTGCCACGACTGTGAGGGAAGCTTTCTTCATGAAGACAGAGGGAATCAGCAAGCGACTGCCACCAGGGTCTGCAAGCAAATTAGTCTTGATCCCTTGTACGGTTCCATGGGTGTGGGTGGAGAGATGGAGAACTGACCTACAACTTCCAGGAGTTTCCCCAACCTTCAGTAAATAGGCAGGGTAGTAAAACAAGGGCTTGAATGAGCCACATGGTCACAGTGAGGAAGGCACACTGCCAGGACCATCCTGCACTTGGAGTTCCAATGTCTCAGACAGACCAGGGAAGGTCTGGTGGGCTACTGTAAGAGACACTTGGGACTCGGTGACATGCACACTGTTGTGAGAGCTCTCTGGAAAAGTGTTCTGGGATCGGGAGGCAGGAGGAGGAGGAGGAGACCAAGGGTGCAGAAAGGCCCAGGCTATTAGGGACCCAGAAGAAAGAGAGCCAGTTTAACGCAGCTTATGGGTTAGGGTCAGTCTGTACTGGACCAGCTGTGCTGCAGGCGCTGCGGGCTCTTCAGCAGAGACATATAAGGCCTTTAAAAACTAGGTCAATGCACTCCCAGAAAGGGGGAGGTTCCAAGGGACAAAAGTGAAAGTTCCTGAACCAAGATCAGCGCCAGAAGCTGACGCCAGGCACAGATACCAGCAGGGCCAGGCTCCCTCAGCCAGGGCCTCTGCAGGGGATGACAAGTATCCAGAGCGGAGGACTCTCTCTGATTCCCTTAGCCAGAAGTCAGAGGCCCCTCCAGCCACTTAGGGTTCTCTTAGGAGTCCCTCCCACTCCGAGCAGGACAAGAGCCCTAGGAGGCAAGTTATCACTGGAGACCACACCCAGTCAGGGGCACACCCTGTTTCTATAGAAAACCCTAAGAACACAGATACAGTCAAAGTAAAACCTCCCGCCCACAGGCAGGCAGAGAGGGCCCTCCCTGCCCCACAATGGGGGAAGGGTAGGGATCCTCTTTTAATTTTGCTGAGGAGCCAGAAGGAGGGACAGGCAAACCCATCTGCCCTGGGGTTCTGCTTTCTCCTGCTTGTCTTCCACTGAGCCTTGGGGATCTCACTAACTGCTCACCACCTCTTAGAGTATCCTTCCCCTACCCACCTTCATGACTAGACTAGAAAGAATGCGCTTTGCAAGGGAACGAGCCTGCCCAGATTTCCCTTGCTGGTCCAGGGGTGCCATCAGGAGGGATCTCGGTCTGAAGCAAGGCCCTGTGCTGAAGTTTGGCCATAGCCCATGGGTCACCAAATGGAGTGGTGGAAATGTCACTAGGTGACACTCAGGCTTCAGGGGGACAACTGAAGTGAGCAATAGAAGAAAGGACCCCACACTGGTAGCTGTCTCCAAACTCTCACAGGAGAGACAAGGAAGGAAGGGGAGAAGAAACAAGTAATTTTCTCAAGAGTCTCCTCAGAACTGAGTTGGCCTGCTTGAGAGGCCTCCGCCATCTTGGGGCTGTAGGAGACTGTGGAGGCTGCATAAGGGGGTGGCAGGACAGTTACAAGGCCAGATGTTCTGGGTGGGGCCCCTCCAGGTCCTTTGAGATCTTTTAGGAGCCTGAGGAAAGTGGAGGAATTCTGAGGTCTGTCTTCAGCTCCCTACGCCCATGCTTTTGGCAGACGACATCTTCCCACAGCACCCTCCTTCCCGAGGCCTCATCGTCCTGTTCTGCTCCCCTCTCTGACTCGACACAAAAAGATGTGAACAGGTCCCTTCATCCTCTGGACTAGAGTCTGAAATGCACATTGCCCTGGAAAGAACTGGTTTTGCATCTTCATGCAAAGTAGGAAGCGAATAGCTGGTGGGAAAACAACTGTTTTTAAGGCATCTTTGAGTTCTTCCAAACCTGGAAATTCACTGAGTGGGCGAATGGACAAATGAAGAAGTTCTTCCACACCCGGTACAGAGACAGTACAAGGACAAGATCCCTGTTCTGGTTTCTGATGGAGAAGTCACATCCGGGGCAGCATATGAATTACCTCAGGTCACTCAGGCCCAGCAGGCTGGGTTAAAGCCAGCCGTAAGCACACCCCTCCCCCCACTCCTGCCCTCACTTTTGTACACTTGCTACTTCACAGACAATATCACCTCTTGATGGCAAGAATAGGCAACCTAGAGCCTCTTAGTGGCCTGTGGGGGGAAAAATCCATTTCTCGGAGTGATGGCCTTCTCTAAGCAGACCTGTTTGAAAGATGACCGTGTACACATGCATACACACAGTCCTTGAATGGCAGAAGCTGCCAGAGAGCGGTGCCAGCTCAGGCTGCTCAGGTGCCAGTCCTGCCCATGGCACAAAGATCAGCCTACAACAGTGTGGCTCTCAACTTTCCTAATGCTGTGATCTTTAATGCAGTTCCTCATGTGGTGGTGACCCCCAACCATAAAATTGTTTTTCTTGCTACTTCATAACTGTAATTTTGCTACTGTTATGAATTACAATGTAAATATCTGTGCTTTTCAATAATCTTAGATACCTGTGAAAAGATTGTTCCATCCCAAAGGCCGGTCGTGACCCATAGGTTGATCAACACTGGTCTAGAAACAAGTCTCTGCCCCCATGGGCCCCAGGCTCTTCTCTGGGCTTAGAAAATGACAGTTGCAGCTTCAAGACACCCTCAGAGCAGGGAAACCCCTCAAATGTTTTTTTGTTTTGTTTTGTTGTTGTTTTAAACTGGAATTGCTGGGGTTGCCCTGGCCCACGTGACCTCTCCCTGCATAGGTCCAGGCGCCCATCTGGTTGAAAATTCCTGGCCTGCTGCTCTCATATTCTCTGGTATAAAGAGTCCAGGGTCTGGAACACCAAGATTCTTAGAGACGATTAGAGGATGTGTGTGTGTGTGTGTGTATGTGTGTGTGTGTGTGTGTGTGTGTGTCCCCAACAGCCAGAGTCCATTTGGGATGGGGACTGGGGTGAGGGCATATGGTTAGTGTGCTTTGGAAGCATAGAGTTTGTAAGTCAAAAGACTAGGCTCTGCACACACACACACACACACACACACACACACACACACACACACACACTCTTACTTACTTACTTACTTACTTACTTACTTACTTACTTACTTACTTACTTACTGGTCCAGACATTATAACAAATTGACAGTAATGGCCTTGTGCACTATTAAAAAGGTTAGTAATGTAAAATACCTCACTCCACCACCTATCATACAAGACACTACATGATTGGTCATCACTATTATTTGAGTCACAAAGCTACCTCATTCTTAGGTCCATGCACACCTGCTACACACTGAAGCCCAGGAAGGGGAACAGGGCTGTGGGCAGGACCTTGAGATCTCCCAACACTGGCCCAAACTCTGTGTTTGAGTCTTGGCAGTTATATGATGACATCACGGGGTCACTCAGGGCCACCATGAAGGTCCAGGAGTGAAACTGAGGTTAGGATGTACAAACGGAGTGACAACTGTTCCATAAGGCCAAACTGAGCCCCATATAGGCAGAGACAGAACTTCTGTGTCAATAAGTACATCTCTGAGAGCCACCTCTCTCGGTGGCCTGGGTTTTCAGGATTGGGTTTGTATACAAGGTTTACTGGGTCTGAGGTGGCCAGCAAAGTCACTTTCTTTTTTGAGAACTTAGAAGAGGCAGGCATGTGTGGCTGGACTAGAGTGCTAGCAAGTGAGTGTGGGTGCCTGTGGGGGTGACACTGGGCTCTGCCAGCTAGAACCTGCTCCCATCCACGTCCTAGGCCACAGCCTCCTAAACTGTGGGGTAAGACCCCGTGTAGGCACATCACTGTGGAGGTGGTGAAAAATTTGGCAACATTCAAAGATTTCTGAATGCACAGCCACCAAAACTTGATTTCAAATCAAGCATGAGAACAGATCTGAGGTACTTCTGCTAGTGCTCTGCCAGGTTGTGTGGTCGTCTCTCTACAGCCCTAGTTCTGAATGAGGTTCAGATGAGGGCTGTGCATAGTACAAGACGTCACACCAGGCACTTTTGGAAGTAGCTCATTTTTTATGGATGTCTGTGTTTTTATTTGCAAATATGAAGTGCTCTGCTCTTAGAGAAACACAATGGTTTAGTTACTGAAAACACTTTTGTCATTTCTAAGTCAAATTAGTATAGCTTTGGATTCTATCTTACTAGAATGCTAAGTTTCTTCTCCTTCCTCTTCCTCCTCCCCCTCTGCCTCTTCTCCCTCCTCCTCCTCTTCTTTACATTTTTTCAGGATGTGTGTGAGAAACCATAGTCTCAGAGGGCAACTTGTGGGAGTTGACTCTGTCTGTCTACCATGCAAGGTCTATTTCAAGTCTTCAGGCTTTGCAGCAAGCACCTTTACCCACGGACCCATCTTCTTGGCCCTAGAATGCTTGATTTACTTGTTAATTGATTTTACTTGATTTTTCTTGGGTAATTGTTGAGTTACTCAAGAGCAATAAAAAGCCGCCAAAGATCTAGGGATATAGTTCAGTGGTAGAATACTCCCGTGTTCAATCCCCAGTGCCATAAACAACTCAGAGAATGGCTTTTGGCTCTAGTTAGGACAGAAATTCTAACGATAAACTCCATATGATAGCACATGCCCTTAATCCCAGCACTCAGGAGGTTGAGGCAGGAGGATCTCTATGAGTTTGTTGAGACCAGCCTAGCCTACTCAGCCAAGGCTACATAGTGAGACTGTCTCAAACGTGTGTGTGTGTGTGTGTGTGTGTGTGTGTGTGTGTGTGTGTGTGTGTGTCTTTCTGTCTGTCTGTCTTTAAGAACTTTTAAAATAAATTTCTTAGAGCAGGGGAGATGGCTTTTGGTAAACACTTGCCACACAAACATAATGATTTAAGTTTGGGTCCCTAGCACTCTTGTTTAAAAACCCAAACCCAAACCATAAAACTGGGCACAGCAGCCATGCCTGTAATCCCAGAGCTAGGGAGGCAGAGAGGAAGATCCTGGGGCTCTGGGGCTCTGGGGCTCGATGGCCAGCCAGTCCACCTGAATCAGCCAGCCCCAGGTTCAGAGAGAAACCCTGTCTGAAAAGATAAGGAGGGGAGTGGCTGAGGAAGGCCAGGGTCAGCCTCTGGCCTTCACAACACACAGAATACACACAATTAAAAAAAAAAAAACCCAACAAATTTCCCTATGAATTGTTACCAGTGGACTTTTGATTGGTGTGCTTGTTTTCAGTCAGTACACCAGGAATTGAATAACAATCCGTTGGGCGAGGCTTCCTCTTTACAATCAGACGAAGTTTAAGAAGCATGGCCCTAGGTGTTTGCAGTACTGTCCTCTGTTGGAAGTCAGTCTCTCCACCCTGTAGCTTTAGCTTCTCACTTCTAATCCTCCTCTCTGCCACACACTTGACCTACCAAGTTCAGTGGCACCCCCTATTCCGTAACTTAGAACTTCCCCAAACCCTCTAGATCTGATCGCTTTCTTCAGACTCCTTTGATGATCGTCTAGATGAGACCTCTCTCCTGTGCTTCCTGCTTCCTGCGCCCTCCTTCACCTGCACACCTTGGGCTTGGGTCATTTCCCACCTCTTCCTGAGTCTCTTCCCCAATCAGTTGCATTTACTCATTTCACAGCTCAATGAACGTTCCTAAAGATCCGGCTGTCCCTCCACTGCACCGGATCCACAGCTAGGAAGAGAGGACAGATGGTAAGAGGGAGGGGACACAGAGAGAGGTGAGGACAAGCAGCAGCAGGACAGCGCAGTTCTAGAAAAATTGTATCTTAGAGCAGGAACTGGAAACTATGTATCTTTAGAGTGGGATGTGGTAAGGAAGGGGAGTGCTTTTAATCCCAGCACCAGAGAGGCAGAGGCAGGGGATTCTTTGTGATCTTGAGACCAACAACTATCTAGGGAGTTTCAGGCTAGACAGAGGTACATAGTGAGATGTGTCTTAAAGTAATAATGGTAACAATAAATACTAATCAAATGAAACATAGCTTTAGAGAATGCCTGGACTGACTCTTGAGTCTGGGGAGGGAGGAGTTAATTTTTCTAGTAGAGCTCTCAGAAGGCTTTCCCAGGTCAGCTATCACTTGCTCTACCCTTCATCTTGTTTTTCTAATTACATGGCATTTTTTTCCTTTCCACTACAAAGGATCATATGGGCCACCGGCTTTGTACAGATGGGTAAACTGAGGCACGGAGGAAGAATAAAAACATACTTAATAGCAGATAGCAAATGATCAATAGGTCCAGCATCGAAAGCCAGGCACTAAAATTGGAGGAAAAGCAGATCAGGACCAGGTCAGGGAAGCCCACACTTCCCATGCATCTCATGAGTCTAGGTCCTGGAGGACAGCTCCATGAAGGGACTCAGCCGTCCTCATGTGAGGCTGGCAGCCCATTGACGCCACTGAGTGGCTGTCAAAGGGTGGCAATCCCCTGGGATCCCACATCACATATATTTATATTACGATTCATAACAGTATCGAAATTACAGTTATGAAGTAGCAATGATGTAATTTTATGGTGGCGGGGTGTCCCCAGAATGTGAGGAACTGAATTAATGGGTTGCAAGATTAGCAAAGTTGAGAACCATTGCTTTAGAGCCTCCTATGAGGCAGGAATGATGTCCTAATGAATAGGAAGCCTTGATGCCCACGAGGGAAGAGTCTGGGGCAAGAAGATCTATTGCCCACCTGTTCCTTGTCTATATAGGATGTGAGCTGACCCTCTGAAGGAGGAGGGAGAGGTTGTGGGTGATTTCCCCTTCACAGGAGTTGAGCACAGAGAATGGGGAGGGCTTCAGGCTGTGTGATAGGAGTGGTGAAGCCTGGGCCTGGACACCGAGGGGAAGGGAACTGAGTTCCTGCCAGCCAGCTCAGCTGTGTGACAGAGGGAATGCTGCCAGAGGGTCTGACAACGGTGTGGAAGGTGGAAAACAGGGAGCGAGAGGAAAACTGCTCTCCAGAAACTTAAACTTTACCGCCAGAGTGGGGAGGACGGGCGGCAGCAGGGCAGAGATCCCAGGAGGAGCGGCTCTGCACAGCACCCAACCTGGCACAGAGGGGACTCAGGGGATGGCCAGAAGAAAACGAAAAGGAGTCTCAGAGCTGCCTTTAGTTGGGTGGAACCAGACTAGCTGCTTCGCAGCCTGGGGTGCTGTCACGGTTTGGTGACTTTTTCCCACTGTAACTTTGTCCTCCTCTGGAACAAAGCATAACCACGCCTTGGCAGACTCCGACAGCTAGCCCCAGCAGCGCTTGGAAACCCTTACTGACGCAATCCCTGGCTCGCAGCCAGAGGGACCCTCCATCTCATTCATCTCATCCCCCTCTTTCTTTCTCTCCTAGCTGGTGTTCTTACCGCTACCTCCGCCCCCAGGTTGAACCAGAAACAGCCAAGCTGCTCCTCGGAGCGCTTTGCTAAGCGCGCTCTCCCCGCTCTCCGTCCCGCACCCAGGGGTCCCGCATTGCAGCGAGTCACAGGGACATTCCAGGGGCCCCCGGGGTATCGTGCCCCAGATGAAGCAGGGTGACGGCGAGGTCCAGGTACCATTCCCGCATTCCGGCGGGCCGTACCGGTGGCTCACCTGACTTGCCCATGGCCTGCTGTGTGCGCCCCTCGGCTCCGCTGCGGCTGCGTAGCGCTGCGCTGGGTAGTGGGTCCCAGCAGCTGGCCGGGGCCAGGAGGGGCAGGGGCGGCCACAGCCACTCCCCCGGCGCCGCCCGGCCCCGCCTTATAAGGCAAAGGCAGCTGCAGGCGGAGGCGCTGGGGGCCACCCCTAGAATTCATTTGGCTGGGTGGGATTCCGCCGCTGGCTAGGGCAGTCCAGATGTGGGCAGGGTTGCTGGTTCTGAGCGTGCTTCTTCTCCCAGAGCTGTAAGTGCGCGCGCAAGACCTAGGGGAGTCCGCGCCTTCCCAGCAGTTCCCCACGGTTCCCGTACGACCGACATGTCCAGAAGACTTGGCCTGGTGAGGTACGGTTCCCTCCGGCGCCACCAGGGGGCGGTGCCTTCCCAGACTCAGTGTAAGGCGACACCACCCCCTCCCAGATCCCCAGTGTTCTGCTTCCCCTTCCCAGTGGCTCCGTGCTCCAACCACAGCTTTTTAGGACCCCCTCCCGCTATGTGTCCCCAGGTTGTAATTGAACACTTCCTAGTCCTCCAGCTCCAGGCGCTTCAGGGAGGTGCACACTGCCCGACTTGGACCTATCCTCTTGACCCCCACTGCCTTTGTGCCCGGCTTATATTTAAAAAGTACATTTATTTGGGCCAGACATGGTGGCACATCCCTTAATTAGCACTTGGGAAACAGAAGCAAGCAGATCTTGGTGAGTTAAGATGAGCCTGGTCGCTGGCAGTGGTGGCGCACGCCTTTAATCCCAGCACTTGGGAGGCAGAGGCGGGTGGATTTTCTGAGTTCGAGGCCAGCCTGGTCTACACAGTGAAGGTTTATCTTTGCACTTATTTCATTTTGTTTGTGTGTGTGTTTTCCATGTGGGTGTGTGGGTGCATGTGTATATCTGGGTGTTTGAGTGCTCTGGCGTGTGTAGAAGTCAGAGGACAACTTGTGGAAATCTGTCCCTTCTTGACAGTGTGAGTCTGGGGATTAAATTTGACCTTTATCTGATAAGCCACCCCACCAGCTACCTTATCTTCTCTTACCTTTTTTAGTTTATTTTTTTTGAGACAGGCTCTTCCATAGCCTCAGCTGGTCTGGGGCTCTCCCATAGCTGAGAATGATTTTAAAGTTCTGATCTTCCTGTGTTTACCTCCCTAGTGCTGTGACCACAGACACCTCCAGCAGTACATATTCTATGACTTTAAATGTATTTTATTTTTAAGTTATTGTCAGACGAGTCTCCGTGTAGGTCAGGTCTGTACCACCACACTTGGCCAGAACCTGCAGTATGGAGCTCAGATATAGCCAGTAGGTTAGAGTAGAGCTAAAGGCTGCCCCCCCATTCCTCCCCCATGGCCAGCAAATATACTTCCCACCTCATTGCACTTCCAAACAGGAGTGGATCCTGGTGCCCAGCTGACTTAAAGGAACTTTTAGTGCTGGGTAGGGATTCTGACTCCCTGTGTTCAATTCTCTACTCCATTTTGCCGACAAATTCCCATAGAAATAATCCAGTGACTCAGGAGGAATCCCTATCACACCTAGAATCTCTAGAAAGCTATTTCAGAGGAACCAGGACTGCAAGGCCATAAGGAAACAGCTGAGCACAGAGGAGTCACCTACTGTGTGCAGAGGACAAGCATCAGCTGCATGTACACCGTGTGCAGAAGTGTCTTCAGAAGGTGAGAGGGCTGGAGACTGGCTAGGCTAAATTCCTGCCTCTGGTCAGTACAGTCTTTGGATGGTGTGCCGTGCTCTGTGAACTGGCTTTACCAGCAGCATGCCGGTAGTGTGCCATATAGACTTAAACGCTGTGAAAGCTGGAAAGGAAGGTAATGCCTTAGTCAGCAGACAGAGATGAGACAAGCCATAACAAAGATCAGACACCAAGAAGAGAGATTAACCCAATTTCTATTCTGGTACCTAGCCTGGGCTCACATCAAACTAGCCATGTAGCTGAGGATGGCCTTGGACTCCTTATTCTCCTGACTCCAGCTCCTAATCAGTTTAATCCATTTTTGTTGGATTTGTCTCACTTAAGAACTTCAAGCCTTGGGTGTAGCTCAGTAGACTATACTCAGCCTGGGGAAGCCCTGGCTTTGCCCCCTACCATCGCTAAGCAAACGAGATTCACCATTGTCTTGTGCGGCTTGCCGGTTCTGGCTCTTCTGATTATGACCTGACAAACAGTGAGCCTGTGGTTCACTCTGCTCCTTCATTGTTGTTTTGATTACTGTGATTAACCTGTTGCTCCAGGATTATTTCTTTTTTGCTCTAGGTCTTCTTTGTGAAAAGCAGAAAAGGGACTTTCCAGCAGCCATGACCTCCCTACAAGCATTGTGTTTGCTGTGATGCTCTCCCCACCTCTTCAGAAGAGAAGAGCAAACAGCAGAAGTGCCTGGTGAGGTGTACCAAATTCTTCTCATGGGTGTAATGCCCAGGGTGCTATAAAAACGGCAGGTCTCAGCCTTGTGTGTTGGCTGCTCCACTGTGTCCCCTGTCGTAGGCAGGAAAGCAAGGCTGACAGATCTATGAAGCACCCAGACAAGATGAACGGGAAGATATCCCCACCCACACAACACAGAAGAAGGAGACTGAATCAATGGGTCACACTGGGGAGAAGGAGTCGGTCTATGACAATCCCCAGCCCCCATCTTAGGACCTTACATGAGGTTTAGGTTTGAATAGAGGCAACTGTGTTTAACTAAGCACCCAGCACCAATAGCTCAGTCCTAGTCCCTTGCAAGTTCTTCTGACAAGCTATAGGTCTTCCCCCAACCCCAGACACGGCCCCCCTGGTTCAGCACCAGAATTAGCCACTGTTCTATTGCTGTGATATTACCCGTGATCAGGGTGGCCTATAAAAGAAAACATTTAACTACAGTTCCAGAGGACTAAAGTCCATGATGGCAGAGCCAAGGCACGGCAGTGGGCCAGCTGAGGCCTCACAAACTAAACTGTAAGTGGGGGCCGAGAGTCCATCTGTTTGCTTCATACACTTTGAATCTTTTTATTAGAACATAAACATTTATGACTTTTATCATCTTGAGAAATTGACTCCACCCCAGATCTCATCTCTTTTCTTCTCTCTTTCTCTCTGTTTGTATTTCTTCCTGTAAATTATGCTTTTTGACATTAGCACAGTCATTCTAGCTTGGTTTGTTTGTTTACTGTAGTACTGAGATGAACCTAGGGGCCTTCCACAGGCGAGGCAAGCTACCTCTGAGCTGAACCGTCCGTCCCCAGCCCAGGTCATCTAATTTGTATCTTTTAACTTTTTTCCTCTTCCAATAAATTCAGAAGACTATTACTGTATACAGCAAAACAAACAAACAAAAAACAAAACAAAACACCCCAGAAGTTACTTTTATGGTTTGTAAAATTGACCTTTACTGGCATAGAGCTTGGTTTTGACATATTTGCAAACCTTCATTAGTGTGACAGAATACTTGATAAGAAGCAACTTAGGCCTTCTAAGAAGGGCTATTCTTTGAAGTTTGAGGGGATGCAAACTCCTCAATGCATTACGGCTAGGAAGGCATAGCAACAGGAGGAGGAGCAAACACAGTGAGGAGTCAGAGCATGAGCAGGGAGTGGGACAGGACAAACACCTCAAGGCGGACAGGACCCACTTCCTCCAGCAAGGATCTACAACCCCCCCAAGCAGCGCCACCAGCGGGGACCAAGTATTCAGATGCCTATACAGGACATTCCACACTCACACCACGGCATGGTTAAGGTATATTGAGTTAGTTATGAAGTAGGACAAAAATTCATACAGAGGCAAAAGGATTGCTACATGCCTTATTGCAAAATTATTTATATTACAGTTGGGTGGTGGAGGCGCTCTGTTTTTAATCCCAGCAGAGGTAGAGGCCAGCCTCATTTAAAAAGTGAGTTCCAGGACAGCCAGAGCTATACACAGAAACCCTATCTCCAAAACCAAAACCAAAACCAACCAACCAACCAAACAAACAAACAAAAAATAGCCAATAGATAAGTAAATAAATCCCCTACCCCCCGTAACTTAATGTTTTGCAAAATGAACTCTGTGCCTGTCATAGCTGGGTGTAGTGTCAAATGTCTTTAATCCCAGCACTATGGAGGTAGAAGTAGGCTGATATCTGTGAGTTAAAGGCAAGCCTAGTCTACATAAGTGAATTCCAGGTCAGCCAGGGCTACATAGTGAAACCCTGTCTCAAAAACAAACAAACAACCCAAAACAAAAACAAAAAACAACCCAAACCAAATAAAACGAAAGAAACAACAAAGGAACTCTGCGGAACAATGTATAAACTGAGACAAGTGAGTTGACTCAGTTTCTTCCTCTGTAAAAGAGATGGTCACATACCTCTGTGACCAAAATTCCTGAGAAGACAGTTTACAGAGAGGAACTATTTATTTTGGTCACATTTTCAAAGTCTTCAATCCATTGTGGGTGGGGAGATCACGCAGAGCAGAAGGCAGGAAATGGAGAGGAGTAGCAACAGGAAGGGGCTGCAAAGTTCCAAAGGCCACGCCCCACTGAGCTACCTTCTCTACTTTCTGGTTGTCAACTCAAATGAAAAAGAATTAATTCGTGTCTGCACGTGTGTGCCTGTGCGTGAGTGCGTGTGTGCGTCCGTGCATTGGGAGGTGCAGGTATCACTGCTTGTTAAAGTTTGAAGGTCAAGAGACAACTTGCTGAAATTGGTTTCTTCCTACCACGGGGACTGAACTCAGATCCGGGACTGAACTCAGATCGTCAAGCTTAACAACAAGTAGCACCTCCCCCCCAACTCCCCCCCCCCCCCAGGCCGTCTGTGGCCTTACCTCCCACACTGGGCTATCTGCGGCCTCACACACACACACACACACACACACACACACCCGCCATCATTTTTAACTGAAAGTTTTAAATCATATTGAAAAATAAAATCCTCTTAGGACACTGAAATGCAGAATTAAAACAGTATTTACAAATGGATCATGACTGGACTGTGAGTATTGTCGAGTCTCGGTTGAAGCTGGTTCCGCGGTGACATACCTTTGAGTCAGCTCCTCCAGACCCAAGTTCTTGAGAAGGAATCTGAGTTGACAGAGCCTGGGTCCTGCCCTCAACTCAGAACCAGAAAGAGGACAGGACATGCCTCCCTCCCATCTCTGTCAGGCCTCAGCTGTGTTTACACAGGCTCTTCCACTTGCTAAGCAGTCTTATCAGCTGACAGCCACTGTCCCCTTCTTGTGATTTTCTTTCTTGTATTCTAATTTTAGTTTTAAGAGACAGGGCCTCAGGTAACCTAGGGTGTCCTTGAACTCTACACGGAGTCAGAGATGACCTTGAACTTCTGAATATCCTGCCCCTATTTCCCATACAATGGCATTACAGATGTGTACTCCCACACCTGACAACACACACATACAAACACACACCACACACACACACACAGAGAACACACACATACATCATACATGCATACCATATACATCACACACACAAATCACACTACACACACATATACACCCATACACATTACACACAGAAAATACACACCACATATATACCCTATACACACCATACACATTCAAACATCACACACACATACAGAACACACACACACAAAATACACATACACACATACACACACATACAGAACACACACACCACATGCAAACCCTACAAACATCACATGCACACACTGCCCCACACATACATACGCAAAAAAAACCACACATCACATACATACACGCAAAACACACACCCTACACACATTACACACACACACACACACACACACACCACATACATCTCATACCACACACATATCCCTCCCCCACCACCTCTGCCCCCACCACCAAGCACACCACACACACACTTTTTTCAGTATTGAGGCTAGAACATAGGGTCTTACATGGGGTAAAAAAGCCCTCTGTCACTAAGCTGCACTGCGCCCACCCCATTTCCAAAAGGGGGATTTTTGCTTCTATCTCGTCTCCTGCAGACACAACTCACCCTCCTCCCAGTGTCTAAGCTCTTGTATCCTCCGGCTATGGCTAAGGAGGTAAGGTGTACTCGGGACACTTCAGGAGAGAGCCTGAGGCCTTGACCTTGCTGGGGATGTACTTTATCACTCTTTATTATTGCTGGAAAACCTGGGCTGTAACCAAGGCTGCACTTGGAGGGAAAGGGTGGCACAATAAATGTGACCATAAGCTCTGAGTTAGACTCCGTTCAAAATGTCTGCTTTTAACCAGCTGCGTAAGCTCAGAGAATCATGGCTTCCAGCACCTGCCCTGACAGAAAATAGAGTTCAATTCCTGACTCTCACCAACTTAGTATGGTTATAGTTAAGTCTTCTTTTTAAAGGACATTGGTTTATATATTTAACTAGTATGTTAAATTTCTCAAGGTTTTTTCTTCGTCATTTGATTCGTATTTTTGGAAGGCTAAGACAATGGATTAATTCCGCCCTTTCCCATTTTTATATCATAAATTGTCATTAAAACCCTTTAATTTTTTTTTTTAACTTTCAAGAGATAACTACATCACCTCCCCCTCCCCTTTCTCCCTCCAAACCTTTCCACATGCCTCTCCTTGCTACTGTTCTCTTTCAAATTCATGGCCTTTAAAAATAAACTTTTTATTCTTTGTGAATTTCACGTCATGCACCCCGATCCCATTCATCTCCCTGTCCCTCCGTATCCTCCCTCCACCCTTGCCAGCTCCCCGTCAAAAGAAAACAAACAAAAACCATTCTTGCCATGGACGCTGCAGTGTGTCGCCCTTTTGTCCACACATCTTTACTTGCAAATAAATGCCCATTGAGGCGAGTCATTGGTCTGGTTCAAGGCCTCTGGCTTCTGCTACTCTATCAATACCAGATCCTCACCGAGACTCTTCTCAGATATCCTGCTGTCGCTGTGTGTCATGGAGATCCTGCAGCTCTGGTTCTGCAGAACCTGCCCCCTCACACTCCAGTAGATTACAGATGGGGTGGATGTTAGGGTGGGCCAACTCACAGCCCTGGGTCCGAGCCTGGAGGGTGCTCTCCCATGACCAACACCATCCAGGGCCAGCTCTCCTGTGCTGCCCAGGCAAGGCACAGGGCCACCTCTCCTGAGCCTTTGGCCTCTTTAAAATGTTGTTATCGCATGCAATTCAATGTGTGTTATTGCATGCGTATATGTATATGTGCATACACATTCTAAAATATATACAATCTGCTCAGTATGTATAATGTTACATGTATGTATGTATGTTGATGATTTGGTATGGGGTAACCAATTGGTGCGTGTCTCCCTGGAGAAGACTATTTTTCCTACTCCCAGCATTCCTTAGGTACCTGAGGTCAAGTCTCCTTGAAAAAATTATTTTGTGTGTGTGTATGTGTGTGAGTGTGTGTGTGTGTGTGTGTGTGCATGTGTGTGTGTGCGCACACACCTGAGTGTGTACCACATGTATACAGGCGTTCACGGAGGTTAGAAAAGGGGGCCTTGGATCCCTGGACCTGGAGTTACAGATGGTCGTGAACCACCATGTTGGTGCTAGGACCTAGAGCTGGGCCTTCTGCAAGAGCTGTAAGCACTCTGAACCTCCAAGCCATCTCTCTATACTCCTGAGGTAAAATATTCATTGTATCAACTGTGTGGTATTAAAAGCGCTGTGTATGAGAACCCCATGAGAGAATTCATTTAGAATTTTGGCACTGTGCTTAGGTGACAAGAATCCTTGGACAGCCTTGAGGAAATGGGTCAGAAATCTGGATTCTTCCTCATCATTTATCATGTGACAGTTCTCCCAGGGGAAGATAAGACATAAAACACAAGCTGTCCCATCTCAGGGGACAACTGTACAGGGCCTCTGAGTGTCTTCCAGGTGGGGCAGAGACTGGAGGAATGAAGCAAGGCTGTCTGAATAGCGATGGTATTGAATTCAGTGGAACAAGAGACATGTGTGGATCTACTACTTTGCTGGAGACAGAGGTGCCCACAGCAAAGCCAGAATGGTCACTTCTGGGAAAAGATAACATGTTTTCATATTAAGACTCTGGTAGGCAGAGACTGCAGAGACAAACACACAGAACTAGGTTGTGTACTGAAGTGTGGTTTGTAGCCAAAGCACCTGGTCTTTGCCATCTAGCTCACCCACATTGCAGAGCCTGTGTTGGTTCTAACAGCAGCAGTATAGCCCTGTGACTAAGCCAGCTATGGCCCTCACTCCCCTTGGCCAGTAACTACTGTGGGAGCTTGATCCTGTCGGCCACAGAGAAATGAGGACGGATGTGGAGATGGTTCTGAGAGACAGTTCTTACCCCTAGAAGCCACTTCTGAGAGAAGGTGGCTCTTACCACCTATCCTCATGCTAGAGCACTGAAGACCTGCAGACATGACTGCATCACTCAAGCTACAGAAGGAGGGCAGGTCCTTCTCATACTGTCACCTCAGCCAACCTGTCTGCTCCCTGCTTGGGTAAGCTCCCAGGGCACCGGAAGCTCTCCTCAGCTTACTTCTCTGCCGTGGATCTCAAGATCACTGCAGGGGTAGGGGTGGGGTGTTCCAGCAGGGGCTCCACTTGCTTGGCTGCTAGGAAGCCATTATGATCTGGGCATGAGACAGCTGGATGTCCATTTTAGCATCAGGGCCTTTGAAGACATTATCCCCCTAGCTAACCTGATTCTATCACCAGTTGGAGGTTCTTGTGCTTACAGTCCCAGGGCAGGACCATCGTCAGACCTCTCCATTCACATATTCCCTCACCCATCCCAACCCGACTTCCAGGCCATAGCACACCACACCCATCTTTCTAATAGCGATCCAGTCAGTCCTGGCTCTTGTCAGTCCTCATGAGGACTGCATCATTGAAAGTACTCATCACCTCTCCCCAAGACACAGACACCACCACCACCACAGGAATACTTTATATTTCCACCCAGAACTTTTGCTCAGGAACAGTCATGTGACTTTCTCTGGCCACTAAAATGAAATGACTGGCACTTGGAAGTAGAGACTTCGGGGACAGCTGTGGCTCTGTGTCTTTCTCCCTTCTGTAAGGACACAGCAATGGGACAGCATCGAGGGACATGATAGGGTTGGTGTGCTTATCCTAAGTAACTGATGGGATTAGGCAGGCCCTCATCAGGAGGCCCTACACCCCCACACTGCACAGTCACCTGTCCCCAAATGTACCCCGGAGCAGGAACACGAGGCCAAGGGAATAGGCCTGCCTGTCTATTCCTGTCTTGGATGCTGCAGTCTGCACCGGACTCTGCTCTCTGGCTGTGCCTGGGTGTGTGACACACTGCTTCCCTCTCCCTCCACAGGCCTCGGCATGGGATGACGTCACTCCAGGACCTTTCACTGTACAGTAAAGACACGGCTCCCTTAAGGTGAGGAACTTTCATTCTGAATGTTCACAATGCCTGGGAGTACACATGATCATATAAAATTACTTTTATTAAAATAGAAAAGCTTTCTAGTATATTGCTGTATACTATATATAGGATATATATAGTATGTTGTGGTAAACTATATATAGAATATACATACAATATAGTCTAGTATGTTGAAAACATTTAGACAGAGATAGGAACTGTGACAGAGGTACACCAACATCAGCACTGAGATTTTCTGAAAGCATTAAGTGCCTTCTTTTCTTTTCTTTTCTTTTCTTTTCTTTTCTTTTCTTTTCCTCTTCTTTCTTTCTTTCTTTCTTTCTTTCTTTCTTTCTTTCTTTCTTTCTTTCTTTCTTTCTTTCTTTCTTTCTTTCTTTCTTTCCTTTTTTTTGGTTTTTCAAGACAGGGTTTCTCTGTGTAGCCCCGGCTGTCCTGGAACTCACTCTGTAGACCAGGCTGGCCTCGAACTCAGAAGTCCACCTGCCTCTGCCTCCCAAGTGCTGGGATTAAAGGCGTGCGCCACCACTGCCTGGCAAGTGCCTACTTTTCAACAACATTTTGGTGTAATAAGCATATTGCTATCTTTCAGAGGGTACATATAACACTGAAAAATACTTCATGTAAAATCTAAGTTCAGGTGCATACAAATAGGAAGTATTACATTAATAGCTTATTTCAAACTGTAAAACATTCAGAGTATCCACTTTCTTAGACAACATGCAAACATTTTAATATTTAGCCTGACATTTTAAATATATAAACCACATTCTTTATAATTCTATATAAAAGGAAAGTCAGACACACACTTATCCACACTGTGCACATTACAAAAAGCAGATGTGTCTTCGTGAACGGAAGTACGGGGCTAACACACATGATTGTCATTTTACAAATATGGCTATTCACCTTCTTAATAAAATTAAAAAATCATGTACTATTTACATGAACTACTAATTATCTTACTTTTTGGCAATCATATAGTAGCAGCAATTGGTTTAAAGTCTGGTCTTTGAACCTGTGAACTTGGTGAGTACTGACGAGTGTACCTGGCGCATACAGCAGCGTGACACAGATGCTTGGATGCTGTGGAGCGGCCCTGTTCACAGGCACAAATGGTAACCCCTGAGGGCTGCTTGTGAGCAGGCACATGGGTGTCACTCGGGCGTCTTGCTTTTGCTAAGCACAGTAGAGTCCTGCCTGATGAGCGAGTGATAATTTCAACCATGCTCTCTCTCCTCCCACTCCATCACGGCAGTGGCTTTTCACTGAGCCCTCAGCTTCTAGACAGGAACAAGCACAGGGCAGCCTCAGCACTTACAGGAACTCTGAGGAGACTCGGGCATGAACCAATGACAAAGGGGGCCTCCTCCTATAAAGTGACCATATCATTGATCAGTGATACTAAATTTGCTTTGGGGAGGGGAGCCATCTACTGAGCAAATGTAAACTGGCCCAGTGATCCACCAGTCAGAGGCATCGTCTTCCATTACACTGGGAGAGTCTAATTTATCATTTTAAAAACCAAGGCAAACTCCCTAATTTTGGCAGATTAAAAAAATACTGTGTGGTGCTAAGAGGTGACACATGCTTTTGCTTGGTCACCAGCTAGCAGTCTTGAATGTCTTTCACAAGGTGGGACGGCTGGGTCGAGGAAGGCTTTGCAGTTTTGTGGGTGGTCAGGGACAAGTCCAGAGCAGGTGCATGGTGAGGCCCAGGCTAAGGAAGAGGAGCAGGGAGTGAAAGGGAGGCCTGTCCACGCCAGCAGATGACGGGAGACTGCTGGAGACCTGCACTTGGGAAATGATGAGGGCAGAGAGGGGGACGTGGGACGCCAGCGTGGGGCTGTCGGAGTTGATGAGGGACTCGATTTTCTCTGCCTCCTTATTGCAGGCCTCAATCTGCAAAGAAAAAGATCCTTTTACTATAAAATCTCAGAACCTTGAACAGGTCCAGGCAACAAATTCCTGGCACCCGTCAGAAAGAGAATGGCCACAGAGGCAGCTTGCTCTCCTCTGTCCTTCTTGTCCTAGCCAGAGTTACTGCTAACTATGGTCTTAACTTACTACACACATAGAAGAGCATTAATGGGAATTAGAAACCGCGGCGTCACTAGCCTCATCGTTCAGCCAGTTTTGGCTGTGCACTACAGCATACCACACGCTGCCTATCTCTTAGACACCACTGTCCCGTGAGGCACGGCCACAGGGAATGCTTTTACTTCTGCTTTAAATGTGAGGACAGAAACAGGCTTGGACTGAGGCAGCTGGAACTGCTTCCATTCACGTCCCTGAGCTTCTGATACTTTCTGATGAAACCTGGACCTACACGAGTGAGGTTCCATGGCCTCCTGATCTGTGAGGAAAAAAAACTTAGGGCCCTGGAGACGGCCTCCGATGGAGCTCCTCCAGAGAGACCAGAGGCCGTGGCTTGGTCACTGCATGCCCCCTGCCAGTGCCTTACTCCCCAGGCCTTGGTGGCTTCATCTGCACAATGGTGAGACTTAGTGTGCCCGGCCTCAGCCTGGAACAGACTCGGTCATTCAGAGGCTGCCTTGCTCTTTCCAACTTCCAAGGTGCTCCCATTCCCTCATCCCGTAGTCCCCTTCTCCCATGGCAAGTCCACCAAACTCTCAACTGACAAGACGGCTGCACAGTGTGCTGAGCCTCCCTCACCTGCAAAGCTTTTGGATAATGGTCCACAGGAATAATCAGGATCACAATTTCCGATTCAATGCTCAAGTATCCAAACACATCACACTGTGGCACAGACACGTGCATGCGGATCTTCTGAAGAATCTCCAGAACTGTTATTGGCTTCTTGTTTGTCACCTGGAAGACATTTCAGGGCCTGGAGAGGATCCCTGCCTGCCGCCTAGGCTACTCTGCTTTAGCGGCAGCTGAAGACATCTTTGACCTGTGTGCTCAGCACCAGGTTTGGCTCTGCTGGACACAATCCTGTCTCTCAGGGTCCAGTGTGTGTAACAGAGGTATGCAGCCACAATTAACACCAACCAGAAGTTTTTTCTTTCTTTCTTTCTTTCTTTCTTTCTTTCTTTCTTTCTTTCTTTCTTTCTTTCTTTCTTTCTTTCTTTCCCTTCCTTCCTTCCTTCCTTCCTTCCTTCCTTCCTTCCTTCCTTCCTTCCTTCCTTCCCTTCCTTCCTTCTTTTGAGTGGGGGCTTTAAATTCATGATCCTAGCTCAGAAGTACTATTTATTTATTTAAGCTCTTTCTGTGTTTGAAATAGGGTCCCAGGTAACCAAGGATGGTTTTGAACTTCTTATCCTCCTGCCTCTACCTCTCAAGAGCTAGGATATAGGTCTACATGCTTGCTCTATATGTGTGTGTGTGGGGGGAGAAGAACAAGAAGGAGGAGGAGGAAGAGGAGGAGGAAGAGGAGGAGAAGAAGGAGAAGGAGGAGAAGAAGGAGAAGGAGGAGGAGAAGGAGGAGAAGAAGGAGAAGGAGGAGAAGAAGGAGAAGGAGGAGAAGAAGGAGAAAGAAGAGGAGAAGAAGGAGAAGGAGAAGAAGGAGGAGGAGAAGGAGGAGGAGAAGGAGGAGGAGGAGGAGAAGGAGGAGGAGAAGAAGAAGGAGAAGGAGAAGGAGGAGGAGGAGAAGAAGGAGAAGAAGGAGGAGGAGAAGGAGAAGAAGGAGGAGGAGAAGGAGAAGGAGGAGAAGAAGGAGAAGGGAGAAGAAGGAGGAGAAGAAGGAGGAGGAGGAAGAGAAGAAGAAGGAGAAGGAGAAGGAGGAGGAGGAGGAGAAGGAGAAGAAGGAGGAGGAGGAGAAGGAGGAGGAGGAGAAGGAGAAGGAGGAGAAGGAGAAGGAGGAGGAGAAGAAGAAGGAGAAGGAGAAGGAGGAGGAGGAGGAGGAGAAGAAGGAGAAGAAGGAGGAGGAGGAGGAGAAGGAGGAGGAGAAGGAGGAGGAGGAGAAGGAGGAGGAGGGCAGACAGACAGACAAATATGCACAAGCCAGAGGTCAAACCTGGATGTCATTCCTCAGGAGCTATTTATACCCCTCTTTAAAAACTATTTCTTAATTTTATTTTAATTATGTGTGCATGTATTTTGTAAGGGTATTGTATGTATGTGCAGATACCATGGAGGCTGGTGTTGCATGTGGCTGTAAGCTGCCTGGTGTGGGCACTGGGAACCACATCTGAGTCTTCTGAAAGAGCAGTAAGTGCAGGCACACTTAGGGACTGAGCCGGCTCATACTGTTTTTAAGACCCAGTCTCTCATTGGCCAGGAGGTTGCTGAAGACCTGAGCTGGAATCACAGATCTCACATCAAAATGTAAACATTCTATGTGTGGTGGGACATACTTGTAATCTCAGCACTGAGTCAGAGAAAGGATCGCTGGGGCATGCTTGCCAGGCAGTCTAGCTGAACGAGAGAACCTGATTCTAAATACAAGGCAGAGTACCTAAGGAAAGCATCCAACTGAGCGACCTCTCCAGCCCCATAAGCACTTCTCAAAAAGTGAGTGTTTGGCCGGGCAGTGGTGGCGCACGCCTTTAATCCCAGCACTTGGGAGGCAGAGGCAGGTGGATTTCTGAGTTCGAGGCCAGCCTGGTCTACAGAGTGAGTTCCAGGACAGCCAGGGCTACACAGAGAAACCTTGTCTTGAAAAACCAAAAAAAATAAATAAATAAAAAATAAAAAAGTGAGTGTTTGGAACGGGAGGGCACAGGGGAACAGTCCTGTGGGAACACAGGCATCAATAAAGGCAGGAAGGAGGCTCTGGCAGTGTCAAGTTTTTGCCTGTTGTAGAGTTCTAGCTTCCCAAAAGAGAGCAGCAGGAAATGGAAGGATGGACAGACAGGGAAGGCGGGTCCTTGGGGGGATGGGTGCTATGATGAGGTGGGGTGCAGATCATCTGGATTTCTACTGCTGTTGGCCAAGTGGCCCTGACCATGCTCTCTGAGAAAGGGCATGGCAGGAGGGAGCACAGGTCAGGAGTCAGCCGCCCTGGGTACCAACCCGTTTTATTGATTGTGAGGTATGGCCTTGGGCGAGTCTAGGGACCTAGTTTTTTAATTACACACAGAGGCTATACATTCTGCTCTCAAGGATTTCTGAGAAGTTTAGCAATTTGCTTTCAACAGTATCTGGCTTATGAAGCAACTTACCTTAGCAATAGTGTCCAGTTTTTCTTTGTCAAATAAAACCCGTAACATCCCAGCACATAATGGGCAGCAAGCCCCTGTAACAGAAACCATTTTTGTGTGCTCAGAATTAAAACAAGGAGAATCCAAAATTACTGGTGAGTTGGTCAGCTTCCATGTGCCCTTCACCTGTCCTTCCTGATGACTGCATTTTCAGCTGTGCTCAATCCCTTCCTCAGAACGCTGTCCTCTGGTGATGGGGGAGGGGGGAACAGCACACCAGGCCTGCCTGCCTCTCATCCCCCACTCTAGTCCTGACCAGCAGCCTGTGCTGAGCCTCTCTGTTTCTCTGTCTGCACAAGGGAATTTCAGGGCTTCTGAGTGTTTGCTTCACATGTCATTTTTCAGACTACCTCAATCTGTTTAAAAACCACGGCAAGGGATGAAACAGTCAAATCTTGTGCCACAGTTGAGAGTTCGCCACCCAGTTCCCACTAGGCTCTCTGCACCCCTTCACTCAGCTTCATCAGGCAGTTCTGACTTAACAGGTGGCTCTTAGGGGACCTTTTGCTCCTCCCTTGGAACATGGCCTCCAGGAGGGAAGAGGCTTCTTTTGTTCGCTGCTGGGTCCCTGGACACAGTGGAGGCTCAGTGAGTCCTTGATGGGCTCACAGAGGGAGACTCTGGAGACCCAGATAGACTGTACAGAGCAGGCTTGAAGTGAAGGCTCCTCCACTCCTGTCTCGCTGATGAGAATGTGTTTAAGGTAAACTGTCCCTGAACACTGACGCTCACAGCTGTTTGTATGACCCGAGCCCTCTGCTCCGACACACAGCTGAGATAAGGTGACTCTCCCACCCCACCCCTGCTTCTCTCAATTACACAGTGTGTTCAACAAAACATTTCAACTATCCATTTAACTAATAACTAATTGACCAGGCATTTAAAAATAAGTAAATGCTATGTATTTAGTCCATAATCCTAATTTTTTAATTTAAATGCTACTTTACCTGCTTATGTATTAATGCCTGATGTAAAATTTGCTCCAAAAACTTGCCATGCTGTTGTTTTTCTTTTTAATTTTTAAAGGAGATTAATTCATTTTATGTGTTTTCCTGTATGTATGTATGTATGTATAGATGCATGTTTATATGTATGTTTGTATGTATATATGTATGCATGTGTGCTTGTATATATGCTTGTATGTATGTATATATGCACGTTTGTATGTATGTATGTTTGTATGTATATTTGTTTGTATGTATGTATGCATGTTTGTATGTATGTGTACCATGTGTGCACTTGGTACCAGAGGTCAGAAAAGGGTATAGGACCCTCCAGAACTAGAGTTACAGATGGCTGTGAGCCAACTTATTGTGCTAGAAATTGAACCCAGGTCTTCTACAAGAACAAGTGCTCCTAACCTGAGCCAGTTCTCCAGTCACTGCGGAGCTGCTCTGATGTTGGCAGAGCACGTGCTCTTTAAGGCAACCATGGCTTTCGAGTTAGCTCACGAGAGTCAACATCTGAGTCCCTTTTCACTTGGGACAGCAGCATCTTCTACTGTATCCCAGGGTACTTGTACCACGGGCATCCTTCCTGTCTCAGCTGAGTCTGCGCTCACAACTTTTCAGAGTTCACAGACCAGTGAACTCTCTTCTCAATGGCTCATTTTCTGGGGTGGATCAGCAAATCTCTCTGGGCCCACCACTGCACACCCTGAAGACCCCCAGCTCACCTGGTGGAATGATGGGTTTGCAGCCAAGAGCTGAGACGGAAGGACACTTCACGGCAGCACACTCAGCCACAGCACTGTATTCAGAGAGGACTCCAACAGCCTGGCAGGGCCCATCGTAATCCACAGCCACACGATCCGAGTAGGCAGCACACACACTACTGTACGTCTCACCATTGTGCCCACAAACAGGCTCTGTGGCTCTGCAGAAAGGCTGAGGAAAGACAAGTAACTTTCAGCCTGGAAACTTCCACAGTACATCTTTCTAATTGTGAACACAGAGCTGATCTCCTATCTTCAGGAAGTGAAAAGACACGGGATTAAGTTTTGGGGACCCTCTAAATCCCTGGGGTGGACTAAGTAATAGGTTGTCACAGATCAACTGAAAAGTCTTTGGAACGTTGGCTTATTCCACCAAGACTGAGACAAGATAAAAATATCCCTTCCCCACACTTCTCTTAGTAACCGCGAAGGTCTGAACAAAAAGATCACTCTTCATGAGAAGGTGAGCCCTTACCATTTCATGCTGGGTATGGGAAAAGGGGAGGGAGAGATGGGCCGAGAGATGAGCAGAGGAGACATACTCTAGAACTATTGGGTTGTTAGGGATACACCTGAGAAACAGCCTTGTGTGTGTGTGTGTGTGTGTGTGTGTGTGTGTGTGTGTGTGTGTGTGTGTGTGTGTGTGTGTGTGTAGCGGGTGGTGCCTGTGTAAGTGGGGCACCAGCTCCAAGAGAAAACAGTACCCAGACAAGCTGAAGGGATTTTCCCCACCATGGAAGCATGGAGCATGTCAGGGTTTAGAGGTTTGCAGGCAGGTGATGCTGGGGCCTAAGATCTCCCAGGACAGGGGTCAGCACAGAATCAGGAGGTCAGTGGGAAGCTCCAAGGAGGCTATCCATAAGGTTATTTAATGTGGAAGCAGATCTTACAAGCCTAAAAGACTGAGTTAGGCCTATGTAAAACAAATCTTA